>CAKNYM010050603.1:380075-405769 GCA_932195095.1 Andricus curvator | reverse complement strand
TTAGGTCGAAAATTCAACTATTTTTTGAAAGTTTTATAATTTTGTTGAAAATTAAACTATTTTGTCAAAGTCATCTTTTTAGGTCGAAAATTCAAGTATTTTGTTGAAAGTTTTATTATTTGGTTGAAAATTAAAGTATTGTGTCAAAGTCATCTTTTTAGATCGAAAATCTAACTATTTTGTTGAAAGTTTTATTATTTTTTTGAAAATCCAACTATTTTTCTGAAGTCACCTTTTTAGATCGAAAATTTAATTATTTTTTGAAATTTTTATAATCGTGTGGAAAACTCAACTATTTTGTTGAAGTAACCTTTTTAGATCGAAAATTCAACTATTTTGTTGAAAGTTTTATTATTCTGTTGAAAATTCAACTATTTTGTCAAAGTCATATTTTTAGGTCGAAAATTCAACTATTTTCTTGAAAATTCGTCCTTGTGGACTGAAAATTCATCTTTTATGGTAGAAAAGTCATCTTTCTTGGTTGAAAATTCATCTCACTTGGCTGAAAATAAATTTTTTTTTTTAATGGATTGCATTGTAAAGATTGTTCAGTTTCGTCGAATGAACAGTTTCAATAGTTTAAATATGAGTCATGCAAATACATAAATACGTGTTTGCGTTACCTGATCTCGAGTTCAATTGCTTCTCACGAGAGAAAGGATTTCTACATATGTGCTATAGAAGCCACAAGTGTCAGATATCTTACAATCGTAATGTATATATATATATATATCTTAGTCAAGAGGATATCAATTTCTAAAATCTTTACACCAAGTAGCTGAATTTTCTACCAACAAAAAATAAATTTTCAACCAATAAGATTAATTTTCGACCAAAAAAGACAAATTCTCAGAAAAATACATGAATTTCCCAAAAAGTGAATTGGAAACCAAATAGGTGAATTTTTAATCCAAAAAGACGAATGTTCAGAAAACAGGTGAATTTTCAACAACAAAAATGACTTTTTCACAAAATTGTAAAATTTTTTACACCGTTGATTAATTTTCAATCAAATGAATACATTTTCAAATAAATAGTTGAATTTTCAACATTTTTAGATAATAGTTGAAATTTAGAATAAAAACGAAAAACTTTTAACCCAAAATGGATAACTACGTTCTTAATTGAGAAAATTATGTTTTTACCAAAAAAATCGAATTTTTAACGGTGAAGTGAAATTTTCCAACGAAGAGATGAATTTTCAATTCCATGTAGATACCATATTGAATTCAATATGAAACGTTTAATATTTCAAACCTAAATTCAAAATATATAGAATTTTCGAAAAAATACTTAAATTTTCAACAGTTCAATTTAAACCAAGAAGATAAATTTTCTACCAAAAAAAGACTATGATTTTTAATAAAATACAATAATTTTTTATTAAATAGTTGAATTTTAAACTAAAACAGACAAATATACAATAAAAATTGAATAATTAAATTTGCATTTAAAAAATTAGTTTTCTAACCAAAAAAGACTGATTCATAACATAATAGTTCAGTTTTTAACTAAAAAGAGGAATTTTCAAGTAAGAATCTTAATTTTCTAAAAAAAAAACGAAATTTCAACAAAATATATTAATTTCCAAATAAGAAAGATCAATTTTCCACCATATAGTTAAATTTTCAGTTGAAAAAGTTAATTCTAAAAAAAAAACGGAATTTTCAACAAAATATTTTAATTTTCAACCAAAGCGATGAATTTTCAACTAAAAAAGTGTGTTTTAAACAAAAAATGGAAAAGTTAAATTTTTAGTTGAAAAAACTAGTTTTCAACCAGAAAAAAAATATTTTTCAACAATATAGTTGAATTTGTAACAAAATAGTTCAGTTTCGAACACAAAAGATGAATTTTTAGGCAAGAATTTTAATTTTCTAAACAAAAAAAAAATTCTGTAAACTACACAAATTTTTAACTAAAATAGATCAATTTTCCACCTTACAGTTGAATTTTTAACTGAAAAAGATAAATTAAAAAAAATAAAACAAAATATTTCAAACAAAATAGTTGAATTTTCAACCAAAGAGATGAATTTTCAACTAGAATGATGAATCTTCAACTGGAATAGTTCAATTTTCAGTAAAAATAAATAAATTTTTAACCACAAAATCATGATTTTTTAACAAAATAGTTAAATTTGCAACCAAAGAGATGAATTTTCAACTAAAATGATGACTAATCAACTGGAATAGTTAAATTTTCAGTGAAAAAAAAAAAATTTCAACAAAAAAATAAAAATAAAATAAATATATGAATAAATAATATATAAATAAATGAATGACTTATTAGCCAAATTGTAGAAATTTTTACAAAGTGGAATAACTTTTAATCGAAAGAGATTAATTCTCAACGAAAAATGTAATAGTTTATATTTCAACCGAAACAGATTTAAATTTTAAAAGAAAAACTAAAAACATGAATTTTTAACTATAAAGATTAATTTCCTACCGAAAAATAGAAATTTTCAACCAAAACTTGAATTTTCAACTAAAACAGATAAATTTTCATCCAAAAATGAAGTAGTTAAATTTCAATAAAAATTTTTCCCCCCAAAAAACGAATTTTTAACAAAATAGTTAAATTTTCAAACAAATAGTTATATTTTCAACTAAAAATGATGATTTTACAGTAATAAATTGAATGGTTGAATTTTCAGTTTGAAACATTAATTTTAAACCAAAACAAACGTATTTTCAACCAAATAGTTAAATTGTTGAAGAAAAATGATAAATTTACAATAAAAAATGGAATAGTTAAATTTTTAGTTAAAAAATTAATTTTAACCAAAAAACAAAGTATTTTTAACGAAATAGTTTTTAAATAATTTTTGACTAAAAATGATGACTAATGGTTAAATTGTCATTTAAAAAGATAATTTGTAAAAAAAAAGAATTGTCAATCAGCAAGATGAATGTTGAACTATAAAACATAAATTTACATTAACAAATTAAATAGTTAAATAAATTAATTTTAACCCAAAAAGAACGTATTTTCAACAAAATAATTGAATTTTCAACCAAATACTTGATTTTTCAACTAAAAATAATAAATTTACAATAATAATGGGCATAGTTGAATTTTAATTTAAAAAAATTATTTAAACAAAAAATGCAATCAAAACGATGAATTTTCAACTAGAAACATAAAATTACAATAAAAAATGGAATAGTTAAATTTTCAATTGAAGAATTAATTTGAACGAAAAAAAACGCTTTTTCAAGAAAATAATTGAATTTTTAACCAAATAGTTAATTTTTCAACTAAAAATGATAAATTTACAATAATCAATGAAATACTTAAATTTTCAGTTCAAAAAATTAATTTAAAAAAATGCAATCAAAACGATGAATTTTCAACTAAAAACATAAGATTACAATAAAAAATGGAATAATTAAATTTTCAATTGAAGAATTAATTTGAACTCAAAAAAACATTTTTTTCAACAAAGTAATTGATTTTTGAACCAAATAGTTAATTTTTCAACTAAAAATGATAAATTTACAATAATAAATAGAATTGTTAAATTTTCAGTTAAAAAAATTAATTAAAAAAAATTCAATCAAAACGATGAATTTTCAAATAAATACATAAAATTACAATATTAAATGGAATAATTAAATTTTCATTATAAAAATTAATTTTAACACGCAAAAAAAGCGTGTTTTCAAGAAAATAGTTCAATTTTTTACCAAACTAGTTAAGTTTTAACCAAAAAGACGAATTTGCAAGAAAGAAGATTAATTTTCTACCAAAATACATTAATAAAAAATTTAATTGAAAAATAAACATTATTTCAATCGAAGATTATTAATTATTATTGTTTTTTTTAATATAATTTTTTAATATAAATTATAATTACTTGATTATAAATTTAAATTTTTTAATGTCATCTAAATTTAAATTTCACTTTTTTGTGGAAAATTTTATTACTTTGGTAGAAAATTCAACTGTTTTGTGAAAAACTCTTCTTAATCGAAAATTATTTTTTTCTACTGAAAGTTGAATAAATTCAGTTGTTAAAAATTCATTTTTTTTTGTTGAACTTTCGTCACTTTAGTAGAAAAATAATTTCTTTTGTTGAAAATTTTAATATTTTATTGAATATTTATTACCTTTTTGAATGAAATCTAATTATTTTGACTGAAAATTAAACTATTCCATTATTGGTTGAAATTTTTTTTTTTTTATTTGAAAATTCATGAATTTTTTTGAAAAATTTATTTAAATTTATTTTCAAACAAATAATTGCAGTTTCAATGTAGAATATTAATTTCCCACCAAAAAGACGAATTTTTAACAAAATACATGAATTTTAACCAAATAGTTGGAATGTTTACAAATTAGTTAAAGTTTCAACCAAAAAGTTGACTTTTCTACTAAAAAAATTAAATTTCAACATAATATATTATATCAGAAAAAACTGAGTGTTCGGTAATGTTGCGGCTCAAGTAAAAGTTGGCATCCTTCAGAAATGAGACATTTGAAATAATAATAATTTGAAATAAATAAGTACTATGAATAATCATACAGAAAAATATGATCCAAAGTTTTTTTTTGAACCTAATGAATCGAGTGATAGAATGACCTAACTTCTCAAAATGATATAATATACAAGTACAATAGCACTTGTATATTATATCATTTTAAATAGGACCGCGCTTTTCGGTACATGCGCAGTTGAAAACGTCGAATTTTCAACATATCCTCAAAAACTGTCATATCTGGTTGCTTCATCTACCTTTCAAGAATGAGTAATCTATATAATTTTAGTTCCTTTATCAAATTTTTCCCAGTGCAAGATTATGAAAGCCTGTTTTGTTAATGCTCTTTTACACCTTCTGTCATTTGCCCGACGTCAACCATCGTTCAACCGCAATGAAAATTTCTGGTAATTTCTCAGTAATATGTAGTATCACCAGAAAATTACTAAAATATTACTAGATTTCACCAGTAATTTTCTGGTAATATTGTACGATACAGGACAATTACCGGATAATTGCAATGTGTTGGTCGCCCTTCTAGAAATAATTAATTGAAAACAGTTCAGAACGCTAAAGAGAAAGTGGTATTGTTTCTAATCATGTTTCTTAATCGTGTGTGTACGATTGGAAACGATTGAAAATTGCAAAGTTTCAATCGTTCCAATCGGGCCAATCGGTAGTAGGATTTTGAGGTTATGAAGTGGCAATTCGATGGCAGCACTTTCGTCTGGCGGGAATTATTTGAAAACGTTTATTCACTTTTTTTATTATTTAGTTTGAAACATTTCAAATTTAATTATTTAAGCATGAAGGAGTTCAACTGGAAATTCTCTAATTTTCGAAACTTCAATATTACAATTAGCCTATCCGAATCTGAATGTGGTAAATCTATAATCGTTGAAGTACTAAAAGGCTTTCATATTTAATTGCAGAATTTTTAGTTATTTAAATTTCAATCAAAAAGGTTAAATTTCCCTATCTTTTAATTGTTCCAATTCGAACGCTTTTTATTTCAAATGGTTCCTTTTAATTCCAAAACGAATTATTTAATTTCAATCGCTATTAGTTTCTAATTTTCCAAAATAGAGTATGAAGTTATACCCACTTATACTCTTTTGGAGTGACAAACGTTGGCACTTTTGCCTTTTAATCCCCTCTCCTAACTTTCACATCCACCCCTACTTACCCTCCCTCTCTACCACTCCTCTCATCTACGTATACTCCCCTTCTTCCCATCCCATCCCTTCTCCTCTCCACTACCCCATCTCCTACTTCCCGGCCTGTATCCCCTCACCTCACTTCCCCAACCACACTTATCCCTTCCCTCGCTTTCTCTCCTAGGAAAAAAGTGCGTTTACGGACACCTCTTGATTGACCTCAAACCCTCCTCTACACTCCTCTACGCTCCTCATCACAACTTACTACCCATTCTTCCCTTGTCCCCTTACCTAATTCACTTTCACTCCGCTACCTTCTCTTGACCATCTCCTATACTTCCTAACAATCCCTTCGCCTACTTTCCAGCCCATACTTCCCCTTTCACACTTCGTTGTCATCATTACCCTCCCCTCCTACCCCCCCCCACTCCTCGCTTCCCCTCCAAGGAAGAAAGGACGAAGGACGGGCATTCGATCTCACTCTCTCCTCTACTCCCCTCACCCTACTTATCCTCCGTACTCATCTCCCTTCACTCATACTTACCCTCCCTCCCTCTCTTTGACCTCTGGCTTGATTTCTATATCTTTCCCTGTTCCCTCGCCCCTACCACATCCTAACCACTCTCCTACTTCCCCACCCCTAGTCCCACGTCCGCTACTTTGACACCCTCACTCCACTCCTCTAATTCCCTTCCCCTTCTATTCTGGCTCCAATAATTTATCCCTCCCTCAAATTTTACCAAAATAATTGTTTAAACAATTTATTATTTATAATAGTATTCTCTTAGAATAATGCTAGAAATTTGCAGTTTTTTCTAAAATTTTCCACATTTTGATTAGAGTGAGGTTATAAGTAATACAAGTTAACAAACATGATTGTTTAATCAAAATATGTAAAAATATTATTAAATAAATAAATATATATATATAAATATATATATTATTCTTTTTAATTATATTCTCTTTTCGTAATGCTGGATAGTTGCGGTTTTTTCTGAAATTTTCAACTTTTTTTCTACTCTTAATTTAGAGTGTGCACTGAGCGAAGAATTCCCGTGTAGTTCGGGTTCACACCCCAATAGTTCGGGTGCTTTTTTTTTCTGTTTCACACGAAGGTTTGGCGCGCTTGCACTACTGAGACGTGGGATCACCCCAACCATTCGGGTGCTCACCTGAAACAGCAGCGGCCGAAGCGGTGGGGCGCCCGCCCGAATAGTTGGGGAGCTTGCATGAATGATTCGGGAGATTCGAGTCGTCAACCGCGTTGGATGTTGCGCGTTCGACGTTTGCGCATGTTCGCTAATGATTTGATTTTTCGACTCATGTGCAAGCAAAGAATAATGTTTTATATTTCTCTTACCTTCGTTAATGATTATCCAAAGAAAACCCAGATAACTAGTTACACTTTATTCCACCGACATCTCGCACACAAACAATAAAATCGACATAAACTAGAAACAGTGACATTCGGGAAGAGCCTGATGTTCATCAGCTGCGGCCATTAGCGAACATGCGCAAACGTCGAACGCGCAACATCCAACGCGGTTGACGACTCGAATCTCCCGAATCATTCGTGCAAGCTCCCCAACTATTCGGACGGGCGCCCCACCACTTCGGCCGCTGCTGTTTCAGGTGAGCACCCGAATGGTTGGGGTGATCCCACGTCTCAGTAGTGCAAGCGCGCCAAACCTTCGTGTGAAACAGAAAAAAAGAGAAAGCACCCGAACTATTGGGGTGTGAACCCGAACTACACGGGAATTCTTCGCTCAGTGTGGTAATAATCAATCCAATTTGACCAACATAATTATTCAAATAAATTATTATTGTTTATAACTATATTTTCCCATAGTATTGATATATAATTACGGCTTTTTATGAAATTTTTAACTTTTGGTCAATTTTCTACTCAAAGTAGTAATAAGTAATGCAAGTTATGAAACATAATTATTTAAATAATTTATTATTATTTTACATAATATTATGTTTGAATAATGCTAGAAAGTTGCTTTTTTCTGGAAAATTCATATTTTTGTCCAATTTGCACTTAGAGGAAGGTAAAAATTAATCAAATTTAACAGAAATAATTGTTTAAACAAGTTGTTATTGCTTATAACTATTTTATCCTATAATAATCCTGAAAGGTTACGGTTTTTTTCTGAAATTTTCAACTTTGATTTGGCGTTTTAGTTATGATCGAATAATAAATAAACAATAGAGAGAATTATTTTTTGAACAATTTCTTTCTTTTTTGTGAATATGTTTTTCTGAAATAAAACAGAAATTTGAAATATCCTTCAAATCTTCTACATGGATCATACTAAATATAAATGTTTCTTGAAATAGTTACCGAAAGCCTTTTTGCTTAAATTAATATTAATATTTATTATTTGTTTCTGACTAAAAACTCACGGGGGAAATAAGCATTTCAGAAAAACCTGCAACTTTCTAGAATTACTTGATGAAAAGGTGAAATAAAAAAATAATAAGTTGACAAATTCGGAAAAAACTGCGACTCTCTAACTCTATTCTAGGATAAAATTGCTAAAAATAACAATAAATTGAAATTTTCTGAAAAAAGATCTTTTTCCTTCGCTCCGCTGGGAATCGAACCACAGTTGTTCCGATTGCCAGTCGGGTGCTCTTACCACTAAGCTACTAGTGAGATCGAAGGCAGATACTTTTTTCAGACATACGCTTTTCATGGCAATAAGTTATATTTTAATACAATTTAAATTAGAAGGAATCTGTATTATCATCGGAGTTGTTAACGATCGATCATGTGTAGATATCTTTCACAACTGTGAAACTGGAAATCAACAATATGGATCTAAGGGAAATCCTCAAATAACAGAAATTCTTAACTTCTTTTCAGACTAGATGGAGTTTGAATTTTTAAATTAAAATTTTAATTTTCTGAAAAAAGATCTTTCACCTTTGATCCGCTGGGAATCGAACCACAGGTCTTCCGATTGCTGGTCGGGTGCTTAATTCGCCCTAATTAGTTCTTTACTGTTTGTCTAAACATGGGACATTATACTAAAATTTATCAAAGTTGGAAGTGGAGAAACCAAAGAAATGAATTTGATCCAAATTACCGTATTCAGAATATTCTTCAGATACACATAGGTCAAAGTAATTCAATTTAATCCAATCGAGAAATTTCTGAATCGAAACTAATTAAAGAAACTTAGTTCTTCAGTACAATCAGAAAACACAAAACTAAGTTGATACAACAAAACTGCTCGACCAGATTAATAATTAAGAAATCGTACCGAAAAATGGAATCAACTTCGAAACAGAAAAATTCGCCAATTAATAATAAAAAATCTTTGGGTTAATTTATAAAAAAAACTTCCAATTAATAGGAGGAAATTTTTATTTAATTGTTTAAGATTTACATTTATTTTTTGCTTGAATTGATTTAAGTAAACTTTTTACTCAATCCGACGGTTAAAAGGTAAAATGGCAATTTCTTTAATGGATAGTCGACTAATGTTGCCGTTGTTCAAGTGTACTTGTACCGGATTGCGGCCATGTAGTACTGTTTGATATAAGTATAACAAAACACCATAAGAATTTAATTTTCCAACAATGAAATTATTCGGTGCTACTAGTACCCTAGCAGGTAGACTTATCGTGAAAATGCGACTATCATTGTCTCCATACCCAACACGATGAAGGTCACGAGTTTTCACATCCCGAATTTGATAACTAGGAGAAAAAGAATATTTTTTAACAACTGCATAACGAGGAGGAGAAGGAGGTGGAGGAGGATTTCGGTTAGCTGTTGAGGATTCGCCATGAGGAGTGTAACGGCTGCCATAATTGATAATAATGCTACTCAGTGAACTGAATTCTGAAAAAAAAATGGAAATGGTTTCATTTTTATTATTACAAGTATTTTGTATAAATAATGTTCTTTCCAATTTCAGATATCATTTCTACAATGAAGGATCTTGTAGTTCACAAAATAGGATCATCCACTATATTTGTTGATTTTTGAATATGAAACTCTTCACTCTCAAATCACTATTAATATGAGTATAATTAAAAAGGCTTTTTTTGAATTTTTATTTTTAAAAAAGTATACCCTTTTCAAACTTAAATGAAAAAGTATAAAAAAGTTGAGAAAAGCTCCTAAGCGAAAAGGTTACATGGTGCCATTCGGTCATGCGTACTGTGATCTGCTATCTCCTTTTCTCCCGCGAGAAGTGTGCGACTGAGCGCCAGTGCATGGCCAGGCTCGGTCAACTCTGCGGGAAATAAATGGCGATATTAGGAAATTAAAGATAATTATCATTCTATTTCCATTTTACGTTTCTCATTCACTTAATTTTGCCTTTATTTGAAGGACTGCAGTACAGAACTACATAACCAAAAAAATCACAGCCACAAGCGACAACAAACAATTTGCCGCGCACGCGCTTTTTACATAGCCCCACCCGTTGGCGTTGAAAGTTAGCGCCATCTGCGATGGGCCAGAGAAATAATATCGCACCCCTCAATGCCTCTCTGTCTCCGCGCCATAGTCCTAAGAATTCGCCATTTCACTGTACAGAGATGACCGAGCCTGGTGCATGGCAACCACTCCGTGATGACAACAACGAAAGCAAATTGAGGTTATATCAATGTTTTGCAACTTACGGAAAAAGTTTTTGCAAAGTTAATAAGTGTATGTCGGAAAATAAAATAATCAAGTGGAAAAATGGCGTGTTGTGTTCCCAAGTGCCAAACATCGTACTGACCTTAATTCTGTATTATTATCATGAATTACTCTTTTTCAAACCTAAAGAGCCTATTTGAAGAAATTAATAACGCTTCAGGAAATTTCAAAGATTTTCAAATATTTTACGATTTTTTCCGCTCTCCATTAGTAGGAATTTTCAAATGATTTTGATGGTTTCGAAGGAATTTCAAAATTTTGAAGAAATCCTCACATGTTAAAGCTGTTCGCAAATTGCCAGGGATTAAAAATTATAATATTGCATTGACGCGTCATTTTCAAAGACTCCTAAATGCATCTTAAATTCTCCCTAAAACTTATAATATTGCAGTTCAATTATTATAACTATTTTAATATTTCAACCAGGAGCAAATTTCATCTATATCTATATATAACTCTTTTTCAAATTAAAAAAACAAAAAAAAAAAAAAAGACTTATTGGCTCCTGTTTTAGAGGTAGGCCAGGATTCGGCTTTGGGCACATATTAACTCCTATCGAATACAACGCTGCTGAAGGTTGGTAACCTTCTCAGCATAAATCACCAACCAAATGAGACTCTCGGTTTCCTCTCTCTGTCCTCACCTGCCCCCCCCCCCACACACACAGTAACAGAAGTATTGGTGGGACTGACGTTACAGATAGAATACCCACCGTACGATGAATAATCACTTAACTTGGACATGATTTCGGCTCGCAAAACAAATTTCGCGCATAAAGGTGATAGTTGGGTGTACAATCTAAACATGAATAATACAAACAATAAAGTAGCCTCGGAATGGACTGAAACTTGGATTGACGAAATGCATACACACGGTAAACGTAAAGGTCGAGTTTCAGGCGATGAATGGAGACTGGGTGTCTGGAATGCTAGAGGAGTGAATGACCTTAAAGTAAGAGAACTACGAGAAACTATGCATGCAAGGAAACTAGATATTTTATGTGTACCTGAGACGAAGAAAAAGGGTTGCGAAAGTAGAAACATAGAAAATGGGGTGTTGAAAGGCGGTTTTGAAATATGGTCAGGAGTAGGTAGTGAATCAAATCGTAGTCAAGGGGTCGGTTTAATTATGAATGAAAAAGCAAGACAGCATCTCAAAGATCATGATTTTGTATCTCCCAGATTGTTGTGGGCTAGAATGAAGGTAGAAATCAGAAGATTATTCATCATAGCGTGCTACGCCCCAGTTGATAGCGATCCGAGGGAAGTCAAAGACGCCTTCTGGGACACTTTAAATGATACAATAAATACTTGCTATCAAAGTGAAAGAATAATTCTGCTAGGAGATATGAACGGATGGATCGGCGTCCAACGCCACGATACAGATACAGAAAGGGTACTAGGTAAATTTGGGGATCCGAGGAAAAATTATAACGGGGAAAAATTAGTTAGCTTATGCTTAGAAAAGGGCCTATTTGTTACAAATACTTGGTTTCGACATAAAATGATTCACACTTACACCTGGTGTAAAGGAAATAACCGCAGTATAATTGACTTCGTTATTGCAGATGAAAGACTAAGAGAACTAGTCATAGATACAAGAGTCATGAGGGGGTCCGAATGCAATACTGATCATTACCTTTTAGTCTCCAGAATGAACTTAGGGCGGGGATGGAGAAGAAAGAGAACCAAACAAACGAAACAAACGCGAATCAGGGTTGAAGATTTACAGAAACCGGAAGTGCGGATAGATTTTCAGAATAAGATGAACGAACGCATAGATAAGGCAATTTGGGAGCCGCTTGAAAGGAATAAAGATATAGAGGGCGCGTGGACTTTATTACGGGATACCATTGTTAATAGTGCGATTGAAGTGTGTGGTACGGCAGTGGTAGGGAGAAAGTCTGGCGATGCGTGGTGGAATGATGAAATTGCGGCAGCCAAAAAAGAAAAAGAAAAATCGCACAAAAAAACGCTGAACATGACAGGTCTTAGCGATGATGAGAGAAATAGGCTCAAGAATGATTACAGACACAAAAATAGGAAAGTTAAACGACTAGTCAAAGAGAGTAAAGAGAAAATCAGAACAGAAGAAGAGAACAAAATACAAAACTGCTTTGGAGGAATAATGAAACTACTATATAAACAGTTGAAGGAAAGTAAAAGTACAGAGTTTGCCAGCATGAGACACAGCAAAGGTGAAATGCTATATGATATAGACGAGATAGTAGACGCTTTAAAAGACTCTTTTAAAGAACTATTAGAAGGTGAAGATATAGGACAACAAAACTGCGACATAGAACATAATGCATTAGAAAACCCAATTGAAAAAGTCTGTGTCACTGAGGTCAGAGACATAATAAAGAACTTGAAAAACGGTAAGGCTGCTGGTGCAGACAGTATTAGCGCTGAAATGCTTAAATACGGTGGCGAGTACATACCTCTTGGTTATGCGAATTGATAAATTTATCTATCGAGACGGGAGAAGTCCCAGACGATTGGAGAAAAGCGATTATCGTACCAATATATAAAAGAATGGGAGATAAAAGCAACTGCAGCAATTACAGAGGTATCAGCCTACTAAGTACCGTAAGTAAAATATACTCAAAAATACTTATTCGTAGAGTAATGAAAATCACAGAAGAAAAAATATGGGAAGTCCAAAGTGGATTTATGCCAAGAAGATCATGTACAGATCAGATATTTAGCCTAAGACAGATCACAGAAAAAAGCTTGAGAGTAGGAAAGAAAGTTTTCTGTGCATTTATTGACTTAGAAAAAGCATTTGACACGGTAAATAGAAGTAAACTTTGGGAAGTTCTTAAAGAGTACGGAGTAAATGGAGGGCTCCTGCAAGCAATAAAAACAATATATACAGGTAGTAAAGCGAGCGTAAGGGTAAACGGGAAACTAAGTGACTGGTTCGATATTACGCAAGGCGTGAAACAAGGATGCGTTATGTCCTCGTGGCTATTTATCATATTAATGGATAAGTGTCTAAGAACTGCACTCTTCGACGAAGAAGGTGTAGATCTCCAAACAGTTAAGGTACGTGGGTTAGCTTTCGCAGATGACAAGATTGTTATGGCAGAATCAGTCGAGGACTTGCAAAGAATGTTGAATAAACTTCATACAAGCATGAAGGACATGGGACTCAAAATTAACGTAAAGAAAACAAAAATCATGGTGTTTGAGGGAAAGAGTGAGAAAACAATGTGCAACATTGTCCTAAATGATGAGAGATTAGAACAAGTTGACAAGTACGTATACCTAGGTAGTCTATTCACTAGCGACGGAAAAATAGATGGGGAGTTAAATAGGCGCATAAATAAGGGTAAACAGGTTATCGGTAGAGCAGGGTGCATCCTAACAAATAAAAACATATAAAAAAAAGCTAAAATGGCCATACATAATTCTATATTCGTACCGACTGTACTATACGGTAGAGAAACATGGACATGTCAAGAAAAGGACAGGAGTAAAATTAACGCGATCGGCATGAGACCTCTGCGCATAATATGCGGGAAAACACTGATGGATAAAGTCCGAAACGAGACAATCCTCAAAGAATGTGGTGCAAAAGAGACAATAGTTGACACATGGGAAAGAAATCAGTTAAGATGGTTCGGTCATCTTGAAAGAATAAAAGATGAGCGACTGACCAAATAAGTGTACAAAGGTAAAGTAAATGGCAGAATGCCTAGAGGTAGACCGCCGAAAGAATGGTTAGAATCGGTAAATGAGACATTAATCCGAAGAGGCGTAAGAAGCCATAGAAACACAAGAGCTTGCATGAAAAAATGCATGGACGTGAAGGAAGCTAGAGAAGTATGCCAGGACAGAAAAGTGTGGCGACAAATAGTTTGTAAACAGAGTGACAATAGAATGAATGAAGCCTGAAACAAAGACCTTGGATTCTAATGGGCCCAAGTGGGGAACCATACATAACAATTTTGTGAGGCTCTTCACTTGGGGTGATCGCTAGAGAGATTGATCAGCAACCTGGGTCGGAGCAGTGTTGCGGAATAAACGTGTCATTTGAATAAATGACACGAGAATTCCAGATCAATCTAAAACATATATACCTAACACCTATATACCTATCTACTTTACACCTATATACCTATCTAACTTGTACCTATATACTCTATACCAATACACCCATATACCCAATACTATTTTCCAACCGAGCAAGTCACGCCTACCCCGAAAGGGAAATGGCTTAATGGTATAATAATAATTATTCTTCAGTAGTAAGGAAAAACTTATCCAAATGACTTATATACATATACATAATGGTATTAGCAGACACCAGATGGGATTGTATCTTTAGACAGAAAAAACAGAAGATAAACTTTACATCGATTTCCGTTGAAAGATTCGCTGCAGCAAAAATTAACCTTGTCGAATAAACTTTACACGAAGCTGAGATAATTCCGTATTTTTAAACTATCTCGGAATAGGGTTGTAAAGTTTCATGAAACTTTGATCAAATGAAAAGTTTCATGAAACTTTGGAAACGTTTCAAAGTTTCCAAAGTTTCAAACATTAGGGCGGGAAAATTCAAAATAGGAAAAAATACTATTAAGTATCAAATATAAACATTTAATAGTATCCTTTGTGTTTTAAAGCAAATCGTTTTAACTAATCTAAATGAAGAAATCACGTTTTAATTGTTAAGAACATGTAATTTTTTTAATATTTTATTTTAAAAATTTGAAAATTGATTTCAATAAAATAAAAGTAAATTTCGTATTTAATACATATTTAGTTTTTAGAATGTTTGATTTTCAAAACGATTTCATTAAGAATGTAGAAAATTCGAATGGAAATGAATAAAATAACATTCTGCTATTTCATTAAACTATTAGGCTTATTTTTATAAATTGTTTTCTTTCAAAAACATGTTTTAATTTTTATCAGTGCTACATCTCTCAATATTTTAAATAAATATTTGATATAGAAATACATATTTGTATAAGGGAGCCTTCACATATTACGTAACGTTATTTTCGATCTTTTTAACCACAATGTTACAAAGCGTAAAATTTCTGTCGGACCCCCCCCCCCCCCCCTCGACGCCGTTACGTAACATTTTTTGTATTATGTTTAAAAACATAATATACGTTTTTTGAAGAAAAAAAAGGTTTTTTAAGCTGAAGTATTATCTAGAAATAAATAAAACAATATTTTGATGTAACACTGAATGCTTTTCAAATATTTTTTTAGTCATACAAATATTGAAATTGCTGACAAGAAAAGAAGTATTATCAGTTTGTTTTTAAATTTATATAAATATAATTTTATAAGATTCTTGAGAAAATTAAAAAAGATTTGTGAATATTTCAGATGTGTAAAAAAATAATCTAGAAGATTTTAAATACGTTTTTTTATTTTACAGGATAATTCCAAATAATAGGAGGAATTCGAGTATTTTTAAAAGATTTTTAGGACTTTTAGAAGTTTGGCAGAAATCAAAAACTATTTGATAAATTTTCGGAAATGTTTGTAAGTTTTAAAATATTTTTAATCTATTCATTTTGTAAAATCTTTTAAAGTTTAAAATTCTTTTTGAATTTCTTCTATTTTCTAAAAAGTATTCAATTAAATTATAAAATCCATAAAAAATATGTAATGATTTTATTATTTAATTAAATAGCTTTCTCGAAATGAAAAATAATATCCAAATACACTCATGGTGAAAAATCGGGAAGACTGAAAAATTCTCGAGATTGTAAAATTCCTGAATTAGGAAATCCCCGAATAATTAAATTCGCGAATAGGAAAATTCCATAATAATAAAATTCCCGGACAGTTTATAATATTACCGAAATGAAAAATTCCCGAATGATGAAATTCCCGAATTTAGACAAATGAAAACAATTTTTCATGAATATAATTTATTTATTAAAAATACAATAATCAAATATTTTTATAACAAAAAATTGTAATGCTTAAAGTTTCTAAAATTACTGCTTGAATCTTAAATAACAATTATTGAAAAAATATATTTTTGGATGAAAATTTTTGGACGACTGAAAAATCCTAAAAAATAAAATTCATGACATTCTCGAATGAAAAATTCCCGAACAGTTCATGATATCACTGTAATGGAAAATTCCCGACAGTTTATAATATTACCGAATTTTAAAATTCCCGATAGAAAATTGCCGAATTATAAAATATCCAAAGTGGAAAATTCTCGAATTATAAAACTCTCGAAACAATAAAAACATTGTTTTTCAATCAATATTATTTATTATTTAAAAATAAAATAATCAAATATTTTTATAGAAAAAAACATATTTTTCTTGTTCAAAGTTTCTAAAATTATTGTTTGAATTTAAAATAACAATACTTGAAGACAATTTTCATTCAGAAAAATATATTTTTTCAATTATTGTTATTTCAAAGTTAAACAATAATTTTAGAAACTTCAAATATTAAAAATAATTTTTTTCTTGATAAAAATATTTGATTATTATATTTGTTTGAATTCGGGAATTTTCTAGTTCGCATATTTTATAACTTGGCAATTTTCTGTCGGGAATTTTTAAATTCGGTAATATTATAAACTGTTGGGAATTATCCATTTCGGTAATATCATAACCTGTTCGGGAATTTTTTAATCGGGAATTTTCCAATTCGGGAATTTCATTATTCGGGAATTTTGTTATTCCAAATCCAAATTTCTATTTCAAATATTTTTATTTTGAATTCAAACAATAATTTTAGAAACATTAAACATTAAATATTTTCTTCAATAGAAATATTTGATTATTGTATTCTTAATAAATAAATAAATAATATTCATTTGAAAGAAATTAATTATTTCAATTCGGGAATTTTCTAATTCAGATATTTTATAATTCGGCAACTTTCTGTCGGGAATTTTCAAATTCGCTAATAATATTAACTGCCGGGAATTTTCAAATTCGGTAATATTATTAACTGTTCGGGAATTTAATTAATCGCGAATTTTCCAGCTCGGAAATTTTAGTGTCGAGAATTCTATTTTCGGGATTTTTCAGTCGGTCCGAAAAATCATTTTTGTCCAAGCTGTAAAAAAAAACTGTTGGCTGTAAAAACTTTCGCCGGGTCCGGGTACATCTCTTACTGCAGATTCAAAATCGAATAGTTAATTTCTGTTAGCCTAAGAGCAGCACATTGCTGTTAGCCTAAGGGCGGCAAATACCTAGATCCTCTACTGAATGTTCTAACTTCAAAATTAATTCGATTCCTATTTTTCGTTTTGTTCCTAACCTACAATACCGACTGTGGCAGAAAGTATCACGATAAAATCTTTCAAGATCGGTTACCATCTTATGAACTACATAAGCCATGGAGTAATCTTTAAAGATGGTGACGATGGTAGTTGTTGTGTCAAGTTCTTTATTTACATTCACGAAAAATACGTTTTGATTCGTCTGCGAAAAGTCTAATTATTTTTAAAATAACAATAGGTAAGTAAAAAGTTGTTTTAAATCTGGTGTCCTGATTTATAGCTTTTCACTCATACTTTGCCGTTTTTCCATTGCTGCAAAGGACATAGCTTTTATTCCATCGTAAGATAAACTTTCGCCAAATAGCATGTAATCTTTACCAGCTAAAAATTTTACATGCAACAAAATTTAACTTCAGTTTTTTCTGTGTAAGACACTGGTACGCTTTGCCGAATATTGAAAAGGAGGATGGTTTTGAATTAAAAGTAAATTTCAAATTAAGAAAAGAGCATTCAGATCCGCAATACTTTCAAAAAATGAACGTCGCTTTGGTATTCCAGGTAAGAATTTTTCAAATATTATTTATTTTACGGTCTTCATTGCAAAATTAAGATGTATTTTTTCGAAATTACAGTTCTTTGGAGTCGCGGATGCCATGGAATTGTTTAAGGCTGAATGTTCAGATCTTGCAGATTGTCAACCGTCAATAAATATTTGTCGAAGAGTGAAATTTCTAATTACCGCTATGAACAGTAGAACTCCAATTAATAATTTAAAACCGGGAAATGAAATGTGGCAGGTATAATTCAATTTAATATTAACATTGAATGTGTAACTATGTTAAAAAATAGAATTATGTAAAAAGAAACTAATTTTGAATTTTTTATTAACAGATCATAGACAATTTTATTGACTACCTTAACAAATGGGAAGAAGGAGCGAAAACCAGAAAATGCGATTTTCTCCCAGATTCGACTTGCTATTGATTAACAATTTCATTAAGAGCAACGCTAGAGATTTGCAAGTTTTTTGTGGAAGAATGCGAGTTTTCTTATCTGATGACTGCAAGACTAAATCAAGATAGCTTGGAGGTTTATTAATTTTTATTAATCAATTTAATATTAAAATTGTTATAAATGTTTATTGTGAAAATAAATAACACTTCTTTTCTGTATTTATAACTTGTATCATTATTTCAGCGATTCTTTGGGTTAATGAGGGATTGTTGTGGATCCAACGAACATCCCGATTCCATCATTTTTATTCAAATATATCGCTTGGTAGCAACTTACTCCTGGGTGAAACCTCCCAAAGGTAATAACATATCTTGGGGAGAAGTATTGGACGTTCTCCTTAATCTAAAAGATATTAATAATGTTGATGATAGATGGGAACTTTGGACCGGAAAAATAGATACTATCACTGATAAAGGAATAAATTCTCATCAACTTGAAGAGGCTGCAAAAATATTAGAGGATCACGATTTTTTTTTCCACCACTTCGTATTATGTTTTAACTTACGTGTCTGGATTTGTTGCTCAAAAGGCTCAAAGATTTGTAGTTTTCAACAATAAAGTAGCCTGTGAAGCTTGTACAAGTTCTCTACTTTTTGATGGAACCAACGAGGAAATACCTGAGAGACATAAACTGATTGCTTTGAAAGACCACGGATATATAAAGCATCCTTCGAAGAAATTGTTTGATTTAATATCAGTTCTCGAGCATGGAACGCTCCAGGCAATAAGAGAAGAAGAATTAAACCCTGAGACAATTTTCGACATCACTGAAGCTATCGAAAAACTACCAGCAACTCCACTTCTGGGTTGCGAAGATCATGCAATCCAATTGACACATAGAATAATGACGTTCTATATTGTTACTCAAATGTTTTTTATTTGCAAACAAGCAAATAAGAACGACTGCATTAAAAAGCGTAAAACTCAGGAAAAGAGAAAATTATCAAAACTGTCTTATGCTCCAGACACGAAAGGCAATGAAAATAGCATAGTCTCCAATAACTATAAACCAAATACACCTTGTGTTAAAAATTAATGTTTCTTATAATTTTGTTTGGAAATATTCTTGAAGGGACAAAATGTTGAGAGTTCGACTTGTCTCGTCTTTGGCCGCTGCACCGGTAATTGTTCTTGGAAATCCAAAGTTCGACTCATTGTTCTGCATGGGCAGGTGCCTGCAGGGTTGACAGGTGATTGATATGAGCGAACTGCCTCGTTGAGCGGTGACAAGGGCGAGAGACGACTTTCTCGAAAATCAAGCCAGTTCAGTTGGGGAGACCGGAGCGAGTGGTCGAGCATCAATTTCAAGTTTAGTGATCTCTTAGTATGCGGCTATTCATGAGTTGTCAAGCCAATTATAAATGCAAGTGTTCGTCAGTGTTTGGTGCTACGATTACCTTCGGATGCAGATACGGGTGGTCTTCAGTGTTTGGTTCTACTCTCGTCTTTGAAGTGTTTCGTGCTACGATTGCCTTTGGAGGCAGATACAAGTGTTATACAGCTGCTCACACTTCCTTGATCTTTGGATGCAGCTGCTCACACTTCCTTGAGCTTTGGAGGCAATGTGTCTGCTTTATCGGTGAGTTATTTTTGAAGGCCCGTGCCTTGTGGTGTTGTCTTGGTTCACGCGCGAAGGCCCGTGCCTTGATGGTGTTGTCTTGGTTCTCCCGCGGAGGCCCGTGCCTTGATGGTGTTGTCTTGGTTTTCCCGCGAAGGCCCGTGCCTTGTTGGTGTTGTCTTGGTTCACCCGCGAAGGCCTACTTCTGGCGTGGGGGTCTGGCTGGCCCGTTTTGGATTCTGTTCTTCCAGGTGTTGAGGTGTGTTCGGCTGCTGCATCGGCTGGCTTGGCCTGTTCCTGGTGGAGGTTCCAGTTGCCTACTTTCTTTGGAGAGCCAACGGAGCTGCTTCTTCGAGGGATGGATGTGTCGAATCACGAATGTCTCAAGGACCGATAGAGAGCTGGCCTTCTCGTTAGCACTGGACATCATGACATTATTTCGATTCTCATTCTGACTGTAATGCTGTATTGTTTTCATTATTGATCACGAAGAAAATATAAACTTTTATTTATATTCAATGTCCACTGACGCTTTCATTGGGTTGCCCCTCCCCACCTCTCTTGGCTTTTAACACCTTGTATTACTCTGAAGCCCTCCAGAAAACGAAAGGCATTAATGAACGTGACTAATTTATATTTTCTGACTGATTAATATAAGCGTTACTGATTGTACAAATCTATTTATTTCGGAAATTTAATAATTTATTTGAACTGTGATTCCATTATTTAAAGTAATGGAAAAAGTACTAAAATTGTTAATAAATGTGGTTCTTTATTTCAGTAAGATAAGCGTTATTGTTGATCCAAATATATATGTACTTCAAAAATAACATAATTAAACACTGTTATGCATATGATTTTCTTTCTCATAAGATCGTTGATTACTTAAGGTAGTTGTGCTAAAAATCAGACCTCTGGGAAGAAAATGTTTTTAATGATCTTAGGAATTAAAATGATATTATCAGTCATACCTTATGAAAGAAAAAACATGACTTATTTATGAAAAATTGTAATTGAATTTCGAAGTTTCGAAAAGATTAACAAATAATTGAAAACTAAAAGATTTCAGAAAATGTAAACCAAACTCACTTTGGTGTACATTTTCCAAGATTTGGAACAAAAAATTTAGGAGCTTTTTGAGCATTTTCAAAAGTTTCACAAGAACGAAAAAAATTATTAAGATTCCTAGAAAAATTGAAAATGATTTTTTATTTTGAAAAATTAATTTTAAGAGAATATTTATAAAGATTTCGAAAGATTTTTCGAATTGTACAAAAAATAATCTGAAAGATTTTAAGGCAATTTTGTTTATTATGCAGGATTAATTAAAAGTTTTAGAAAGAATGTGAATCATTTAAAGAAATATTTAGAAGTTTTGAAAAAATTTAGAAGATAATTTCAAATTTGAAAAGATTGAAAAAAATGTAATATAAAATGTAAATTTTTGAAGATTTTGAAATAGAATTTTCAAGCTTTTTAAGGATTTTCCAAAATATATTTACGGGAACGTAACCCCCGTTTTAAGTTGTCATTAAACACGGCACTCACTCGCACACTTTTCGCGGGAGAAAAGGAGATAACAGATCACAGTTTTAACTTTGTTAAAAATTCATTTTTTTAAGGTTCAACTCTTAGGTTGAAAATATTAACTATTTTGTGGAAAATTAGTTTTGTTTTTATTTTGAATTAATTTTCTACCTGAAAATCTAACTTTTCCATTTTTTTATTGAAACTTGATCTTTTTTAGATTCGTCTTTATTGGTAGAAAATTAATCTTTTTGGTTGAAATTTCTTCTTTTTTAGTTAAAACTGCAACTATTTGGTTGGAGATTAACTTTTTTAGTGGTAAATTATTAGTTTCGGGTTGAAAATGCAACTGTTTCATAAAAAAATCGTCTTTTGGCTTAAAATTTCAACAATTTGGATGAAAATTTTTTTCTTTCTTGTCTGAAAAATTCCACCGTTTTGTAGAAAATTCGTTTTTTGCGTGAAAATTTTTATTTTTTTCATTAAAAGTTGACCTACTTTGTTAAAAATTTATTTTCTTGGTTGCAGATTCATCATTTTAGTTGAAAATTCATATCTGGTTGAAAATTTAACTATTTAGTTGAAGTGTTTTTTTACTGAAAATTTATCTTTTTAAGTTGAAAATACAACTATTTATTTAAAAATTTATGTATTTTTTTTTAAATTTGTCTTTTTTGGTAGAAAATTAATCTGCTTGGTTCAAAATTAGTCGTTTTGGTTAAAAATTCATCTTTGAACTTTGAAAATGAAAAAAGTTGGTTAAAAGTTCAACTATTTTGTTGAACATGTATTTTTATTTTGTTTCAAATTTAACTATTTTGCTGAAAATTTGTTTTGTTCAAATGTCAACTATTTAATTTGTCGTAGAGAATTCATTTTTTTGTTGATAATTCACCTTTCGTGTTGAATTTCAACTGCTTTTGGTTGAACATTAATATTTTTTGTTTCAAAATTCATTTTTGGAGGTAGAAAATGATAGTATTTGGTTAAAAATTCAATTATTTCATTGAAAATACAACTGTTTTTGGTTGAATTTTAATCTTTTTTATTTAAAATTCGATTATTTACAACTTAAGGGTTCTGTTTTTAGATACAGAGAACGCGGTTTGGGAAAAAGTAAAACTTCCTTTTTGTGATAGAGTTACTATTCTGTAGTTAACAAAAATTTATAATAAATCACTGAACAATGCCCTCCCTTTCAAGAAAAAAATCCACTAAAAACTTATATAATATGGACAAATAATAGATTCGCATTTTAAAAACATCCAGAAACGTTTCTGGATGTTTTTAAAATGCGAATCTACCTTCTACCTCCTGAAGGAAATAGGTTTGACTAAAATGAATGCAAAATCGGAAAGCGGGGATTGAATTGTACTCATTTACAGTGCCAAAATCACTTTCGAATGAAATCGTAGCTGTTCGGTTTCGCTAGATATAAGACTTTAACCTGTTGCGCGCAACATGTTTGACGGTTTTAGCAGATTTTCTTTAAAAATATTAGTTATAGGAAGAAATGTTTCAGATAAAAGTTGTTTACTTTTACAAAAGCAATAATGTTTCATTCGTATTGTTTTTCGTTAAAAGCCATATTTTCGCCAAAAATTGACAAAAATCATTAAAATTAAAAGAAAATTAATTAATTTATTCAAATTTAAATGAAAGTACCTACTCTAATTAAATAATTATTGAAGGGTAGATTTCATAGATTAATATTTATTTTTAAGAACATGATTTAATAGTTCATATTTAATACAATAAAACAATGAACTCAAATATATAATTATAATTAAAGGTGCTGCGAAGAGAACTCGACCATTGCTTTTTTCAGACTGGATAAATATCTTTCATCATATTTATTCTGTGTCTGTTCCAATAATTTCTTAAAAATACATTGTGGATCGTTTCGCCAGGTTGTTCGGACCATATGCCAAGACCGTTTTGATCTAAGTACGTCAGACACTGCGATAAACGTTTCAAGATTACGTGAATTTTCAACGTCTCGCTAACTCCAGTACTCTTAAAATGCTTTTCCAATTCTTCGACGAGCTTTTCGCAGTCTGAATCCAGTTTTCTAGTGGAAAAGCAAGCGTTCACAATTTTGTCCATAGTATTCAAGGAACAAACGAATGGTACTACACTTATAGGTCCAACTTCGCTGCAAATTTTAGATTCTAAAAGTTTATCAGGATGTCTCAGGAGTTTTCTACATGCATTGCCTTCGAAAGCTTCTCCTTCATAATTTTTGGCGATGACACACAAACTTTGAGGCCAAAGCAAAACTCGCTCTTTACCTGAAAGTGGCACTAGTCCTTTCCAGAAAAGATGAATAACAACCCCCATTAAAACATGCAGCTCTGGAATGATGCATTTTTGTAGCACGCAGATATCGTCGTCTCCATCAAACAATGGTGCATTTACGGTACTATGACACTCTTTTGCAAACTTTTTGTCCTTTTTCAGGAAAACAAACTTTTTGTAGTCTTTGTTCAAATCACCAAAAGTTTTCAAATCATTCTCGTAATGATGACGATTTTCTATCGCATCAGAATCAGAAATTGGTGTACTTGACATCGTACCATTGGCTTCTTCATGGGATGGGGTCAACTTTGCACGTAGCAACTTTGCACGTGCCCAACTGTGCACGCCGATGGCCAGACGGACAACTGTGCACGTCTTCGGTCAGATGGACAACTGTGCACGTGCCAACTGTGCACGTGCACAGTCGTCACTTGGACAACTGTGCACGTGCACAGATGGTACTTGGACAACTGTGCACGTTGAAATTTCGACGTGCACAGATGGGCTCCTGTGGCCTTGCACGTGCACAGATGTCACTTTCCTAACTATGCACGTGCACGGATGTCACTTGTCCGACTGTGCACGTGCACAGTTGTCACTTGCCCAACTGTGCACGTGCACAGATGTCCCTTGCCCAACTGTGCACGTGCACAGATGGAACTTGCCTAACTGTGCACGTGCACAGATGTCACTTGCCCAACTGTGCACGTTTATGTCCGTACATAAGGGTTGATACGAGGGTGGTCCTTTATATCTACGTATAATTATACGCCCTCACCTACGACTCGTTACAAAAACATTGCGCTCGTTTCAAAAAGGCTGTCAGTCCGCATTAGTCACGAAATGTATTATCTAATACTTTTATCTTATTAAGCTTCTTTGAGTCTCCCAGTGGGTCTAACTACTAACTACCGTGCCTACTCGGTAGGTCTTTATTTTTTTCAAGTTACTTATCTGTCTTTGATTTCACAAAATCGTTTATTCATTTGATCTATTTTCTTATGATGCAACAAAAAGTGAAGTTGAAAAAAAATTTTCAATAACATTTATCAAAGTTTTACTGTTGTTTATGTGATGATGTACGGGGCTCATATCATGAGCACTCTGCTTCCTCGTCGAATAGATAATTTGCTTCCTTAAAGAAGAAGGTTTAATTATTTTAATAAAATTGTAAATCTCAATTTTTCCAATATTATAACTGGTTAAAATTTTCTTAATCTTCAATCAAATATATTAATATTATAGAACAATGGATTTGTTTCGAGTCAAGGAATATTCTGTTTGCATGCATTAACTGTGAATTATGATAATGAGAAAAAGTTTGAACTATAAAAAACAATTTTTCAAGTAGTAAAAACGTGCTAAGAAATGCAATTAACATGCTTCAGAACATTGTATTAGACATTTATCAACTGACGAAAGTTAAATTAAATGAATTAAAGTTTTTTCGAAAATGTAACTATTACAAAGCTTTCTCTATGAGGAAGCAAAATAAATTTAAAGGAAGATTTTCTTATATTTATAATAATTTGGAAGGAATGTGTTCTTAAAAATAGCCTTAAAAATATTTTGAAACAAACTTTAGAAAAGTTAGTACGCTTCATTCCACCGGGATTGAATAATTTTAATTATTAAAAATGTATTATGCGTAGATATAAAGGATCACCCTCCTATAAACCCTTACGTAAGGACATGAACGTGCACAGTTGGGCAAGTGACATATGTGCACGTGCACAGTTAGGCAAGGGACATCTGTGCACGTGCACAGT
>CAKNYM010050603.1:327055-379675 GCA_932195095.1 Andricus curvator | reverse complement strand
TTAATTTTTTTAATTGTAAAAGTTACAAAAGTTTGTAAAGTCGTTTTTAATTATTATTCAGTAATGAAAAATTCATATTACAATGATTGAAAAGTAATGAGGTGGATGTTCTTCCAAAGGTCCTTCCTGGTAGCCTAGGTGCTTAAATCACATCTTTCTCGAGGAAGTAGCTACTTAACCCTTAACCCTAGGGTTAAGGGCTGAAATTGGAGATACCCGGATGGCTGTTCAAGGGTCGTACTGTTTCAATGGTTAATCCTAGTAGTCTAGGTGTTTAAATCACATCTTCGTCGGGAAAGTAGGGTTAAGGACTGAAATTGGAGATACCCGGATGGCTTTCCACAATAAGTGTATTTGGATATTATTTTTTAGTTTTAAAAAGCTATTTAATTACATAATAAAATCATGACAAATTTTTTTTATCGTTATTTTTATCTAATTGAATAGTTTTTAGAAAATAAAAAATAATGTGCAAACACACTTACATTAAAAAATAGTTATTTTTTTAATTATTGAAAAAATAAAGTTTCGTACTATGCAATTGGTACTATTGTTTGGCCCTCGGCTTGCAGACATCTTGGATTTCCCCCACCTACCCTGAAATACCTAATTTAGATATAATATTTTTATTATTAAAAAGCTATTTCAATCATGAAAACTTACAAGGAAAAATAATTTTTTCTAAATAAAAAAATAAAGTTTTGTCCCATGCAATTGGTATTATTGTTTGCCCCTCGGTGTGCAGACATCTCGGAGTCTTGGATTTCGCCCACCCAAACCTGAAATACCTAATTACGACTTGTTACGATCCTGAAGATCCTGAATTTCATTTGACAGATTTAGGTTAGGTTTATACCGGCGTGTTCACACGACGTGCTTGCGAGTTAGATTCACATCTCGTTGATTATTTCTATGTACTTAATTGAGTTAAAACTATAAACGATTATCATTAATTCCTTATAAATGTTTTTTGGAAATTATGCTTATTCTGTTAATTAAGCTCGAAGCAAATGAACAGAGAATCCGAATCCGAGGTTAAAAATACCCCAGCACGTCAGGATTCTGACATAACCTCAAAAAACCTCATAAAAAATATTTTTCCGGGTCTGGAGGTCAGACCATGTTTACTGTATGTTTTTGGGGTTGCTGAATACGAATCCGAGGTCCGAAAACCCCAAGCACGTCAGGGTTCTGAAGTAACCTCCAAAAATCTCATAAATTTTTTTTTTAAGTCCGGGGGTCAGACCATGTTTATTATATGTTTTTGGGGTCACTGAAAAAATCGTCTGTTTTTCAAGTGCCCTCCGCGTGAAGAATAACCCACATAATAAATATAATTATTATATCTATATATTACAAAAATCTGCCCGCTTCGCGGGCACATTCTCATGGCGCGCTTCGCGCGCGGCTCGCTTCGCTCGCAAGTTTGAGCGCGCCTGGGGCGCGCGACTGTTGGATCTCGCGCTTCGCGCTCGATCATATATTTATCTCGCGCTTCGCGCTCGATTATGTATTAACCTCGCGCTACGCGCTCGGGCGTATTTGCATCGCGCTTTACGCTAGGCTCCTCTAGATTTTTGAACTTCGTGTTCGACTTCGATGAAAAGAAAAAGTTTGTTTGCAAATATTATAAAATTATCAAAACCTCTACATATTAAGTGATTGTTAAATTTGCTTTTATTTTAGACTGAAAAGGAACTTTATTTACTCAAGGTTCTATCGACCTTAAGGAACACATTCTCATCCAGACACTCGCGCTTCGCGCTCGATATTTGATTTGAAAATCATTTGAACCGTATGATAGAAACAAAAAAGTTTGAGCGCACTTACGGCGTGCGATTTGGTAAATACACTGAGCGCGCACTTTGCTTCGTGTTATATGTTCTTCATATACAAATTACTAAATTTGTATTTGATTTCAAATGAAAAGTAATGATATAATTTAGGCGACAAATTTTATTAGTTAACATTTTATTTTAGCTTGTGCCGTTTATCAAAAAAGTTAATTTTTTCATTTTGAATATATTCTTACCACAAAAATTGATTACGGGTGTGTAAGTCTTTTTTGAATGCACAATTTTTGTTCATTTATCTGTTTTCGTACCTTGCATTGTTTTTTCAAAAATTTGATTTTTTTCACGGTCAATGTTATTTTGACGAATAAAACAAAAACTACGCATCCTATCGAAACATGATTTACAACAAATTTGTACCTCTTCCTTGGATGAACAAATTTTGTCTCTGTCATTTTTTTCGTAGCTCGTGTTATTTGTCTAAAAATTTGATTTTTCTATTTTCAATGCGGTTTTTTACGAATAAAACAAAAATTACGCGTCATATCAAAAAGTGAATGATAAGAAATTTGTAGATCTTTTTTAGGTGCACAATTTTGGTGAGATGACCTTTTCTGGTATCTTGCATAGTTTTACAGCAAAATGGCTTTTTTGATTTTTCATTAATTTTTTGTGCGATCAAAATTTGAATTTTTTATTTTTCGAAAAATTCAAAAAGTTGTCATGAAAATATTATAGGGTGTTCAGCAATCAACGTTTTTCTCCTCTTGACTTTTTTTCATATCGTGCGTTTTTCGGCTTAAAATGATCATTTTCGTTTGTTTTTTGGAATTTTGAAAATGCTATAACTCCAGTAATTTTTTTTTTATCACGAAAAGTCATAAGAATATTTTGTTCGTCATCTTGCGAACTACTAATAACCGTACATAGAATTTTCAAATCTTCCAAAAAAGTGGTCTCAAAAATTTTCAAAATGTGCTCACTTTTTGGATTTTCATCCAAAATAGCTGGTTAACGAACTCGTTCTCTATTTTTCGTCCATAAAAGAGTGTGCCAAAGCTCAATCAAATCTGATCATTTTTTCGAAAGTTATCGTGGCTACAGACAGACAGACAGACAGACAGACAGACAGACAGACAGACAGACAGACAGACAGACAGACAGACAGACTACAGACTACAGACAGACAGACACCTTCGTAAAAATCGTTTTTTCTGACTCAGGAGGTCTCAAAACGTGGAGATTTGATGAAAACCGACTATGTCAAATTTTACATAAAACCAATACCTTCTCATTAGAATGAGAATGTAAAAAAGTAATATGATACATCATAAAATATTATTTTGTATCACAAATAACGAAATGATATATGTTTAAAATCAAATAGACTTTCTAACCAAGCTAAAATATTTGAAAATTTTGAATAGAGCCGTGCAGTCGTTTATTCGAATTTTTAATACAAATTCAAGAACGCTTGGAACATTGGATTTTTCGAAATAGAAAAAAATTTAACTGTACATCAAGCCGCCTTGATTTCCTTGAATTATTACAATTTTTGAAATCAAAATAACTTTTTTTTGTGTAAAAATGTATCAAAAATTCAAGTAGAATCTTCGAAATTCGACTTGTTCGAATATTCGAATAAATCGAATTTAAAATATTCAGCTTGAGGTTTGGAGTCATTTTTTTACAAAAAAAAGGAGTTATTTTGATTTAGAAATTTTAATAGCTTAAGAAATCAAACCTGTTTGATGTACATTTAAATTTTGTTCTATTTCGAAAAAAAAACAACTTTCCAGGCGTGTCTAAATTTGTATTACAAATTCGAATAAACGACTGCACACCTCTAATTTGTATAGTCACTCTCAAAGAAAGACCATTAACGAATATTTTCATCTTTGGCAACTTATTTTTCGAAGTCTTTAATAAATTACGAATTAGAATTAGGTTTCAGCTAATGTTGATAATTTCTTTTTCTGCATATTAGCTTTTTTTTGGAATCAGCTAAAGAAATTTTAGCAAACTGGCGCATTCTATTCTGCAAATATAAGTGAAAAGTGTAGGCCAAAACTTCCTTCCCATGTTCTGCACAAGAAAAGCAAAACTTGAGTTTAGAAAAATCATTCAAGACTAAGTCAAAAACATGACTTTGCTTGCAATGCAGAGAAAACGAGTTTTCGATTGATTTTATAAAATCAAACAGTTTAAAATTCGGGTACTGGAGATTGTAATTTTCATCTAAAGTGATTAATTTTGCCACTGCATGATTAATTTGGATTTGACCTACACTTTCGTCGCTTGCAGAATAAAATAGTGCGGATTTGCAATCCACGCAGTTCCTCTTTCAATTTTTGACAAATTTGACCTGTAATGTAATACATTAAACAAGGATTGTGAAAATGGCCCGGTGGAGTTTTCTACTACTGTTTTTATGTTTATCGCATTAATTATGCCGATGTGTATCGCTGCGGGGTGCAAATCAAGTTAAAAAAGTGAACTCGGAGAACCCGAAGATCCTCAATATGAAAAAAATTAATTTTTCCGTCGTTTCGATAGACCCAGCTATTAAAGCTTTATGGCAAAAAGCTTTAATTCTGAAAAAATTTACCGTGAAAGCTGGCCAGTTGGTTTATAGTAAACATTTTTTAAAGGAAGACATTCTCTACGAGAAAATGCTAAAAGGACCCGATGGCACTAGTTTTTTAAAGGTAAATAATTATATATTTACTGTAAAATCGGAATCAAAATTTACAAATAAAATAAAATAAAATTCTTTTTTATTCAATAAACTGCATTATTAGGTATTTTCACTTACTACTCGTCTCAAAAAAATTCGGTTTGTTTTCCCGCCAGCAAGTGCAACAACAAACACAATTTATTCATATTTTTAGTAATTTTCAGAATAAAAAATATGTACCAAGTTAGTCTAGTCAATGTCTTTTTTGAGTAGGATACAAAAAAGTGGCGTTAATTTCAGGATTAAATTAGAAGGCTACAAAATGTATGATACTAACCTCAATTTTCCTTCTTTAACAATTCATGCGACCAAAATCTTAAATTAATGTTACTTTTTTTAAACGAGTAGTAAGTGAAAATACCTAAAAATACAGTTTATTGAATAAAAAAGAATTTACTTTTGTTTTATCTTTAAATTTTGATTTCTGTTTTACGGTAATTACATAATCACTTACCATTCTCAAAATAGTATCATTAGGTCCTTTTAGGATTTTCTCGTGGAGAAAGTCTTTTTGCCATAAAGCTTTAATAGCTGGGTCCTCCGGAACGATGAAAATATTATCTTTTTCATATTCAGGTTCTTTGAGTTCACTATTGTAACCTGATTCGCACCCGGGATCGATACACTTTGGCATAATTAATGTGATGAATAAACTTAGAAACACCAGTAGAAAACTCCACAGGGCCATTTTCACAATAATTTCATAAAGAAACCGTTTTATTGTTACATTTTTAGGATAATCACGACTCTACATGACGAAAGCCATATAACCGTCAAAACAACACGAAAAAAGATACAGTGACAGCTCGCGGACGTTTGACGTTCCCATGTGCTACGTTACGTCATTGAAATTTGATCCTCACTTCAGTCCTGTTTTGATCCAAAAAAGTTGTACTAAAACGTCGTTTATCGGCATCAAAATAAAGTGGCATTAGAATGGAGCCACCCGAGACTATATTTTTGGAGGACTGTTTCAATGCCGAAAACTAGCCTTGAAATGATACTTTTTTTTTACAGTGTAAGTTTGCTTAAATTCTATACCGTGTCCCAGATAACAAAATGCGAGCAATATGCGACGCATTATGCACGCACGTCGTGCCGATCAACACGCACGAGATGCACTCACCAACGCAGACATATGTGTCATCAATTGAGACGCATATCGCTCGCACGTCGTGATTAGTTATGCTCTCAAAATGATAAATTATGTAATATTAATATTTTTATACGTCCAATAAATGATGTCTGTCAATTTTTGGCAAAAATATGGCTTTTAACGAAAAACTATAGGAATGAAAAATGATTGATTTTGTAAAAGTAAACAACTTTTATTTGAAATATTTCCTGCTATAACTAACATTTTTAAAGAAAATCTGCTAAAACCGCCAAATATGTTGCGCGCAACAGGTTAAAGTCCTATGTCTAGCGAACCCGAGCAGTTAGGATTTCGTTCGAAAGTGATTTTGCATTTATTTTAGTCAAACCTATTTGCCACAGGAGGTAGGCGTGAAACAAGGAAGAATGAAATTTGAAGTTTGATAAATATACGTTAAATTATAATAATTGAGACTATTCCATAGAGTTTACATTTTAGTGTAAAGAGTGATAAAGATATCTTACACAAAGTATAAAGTACACCAAAGATTTTAGAACCTAAAAAAAAAGATTCTCATACAATAATAGGAAACTATCAAGAAAACATTGCCCAAGAAATTGTCAAATATGGATTGCTCAGAAATTGTCAGCGAATTCATATATTATGTTACATCGCGAATAAACATCAAATGTTACATTAATTACAAATAAAATTTCTTCGACCAAAACAATCATTAATTTAGGTTCTGGATTATATTTTATCTCGATTAATGTAAACATGAGTTCAACATATAATTATAAAATAATAATATATACATATGATACATCTTTGAAATAATTTAAAAATGTTTAAAATATTTTGAGTTCCTAATTATTTTTACATGAACTGTTAGCATGACACTTGGACACTTGGACCTCTGCGGCGACAAAAATTATCGCCAGCATAAGGTCGCTCATGTATTTGATATGGATGACCTGATGAAAGATTCTCATTTTTCTCAAAATAGAGCAAATTAATAATGAAATTTCGTACAGGTTGACTGCCACAGAAAAACAGTGGGATCATTTTTATTGCAGCTCATTTGTTATAGTCTCGAAATGAGATATTTTTTCCTCAAAATGAGAATACTTCAAGTGTGAAACTGTAACATGAACATAGCTTCATTCTCATTCTCCGGTGTCTCATTTTTGTTGCAACTCAAAACAATGACCGACATAATATATAATGCAAATAAAAAAAATAAAAAAGGCCCTCAAAAGAACAAAAAATAAATGTTTGATTCAATTTTACGCTAAAGAGGGTAACAATGTTCAAAATAACTTTTACAACGTAATTATTATTTGATTTTAGATATTGTTTTTTAGAAAAAATTAGAATGAAGTTTAGAATTGATTTGTTTCAGCAATTTTTCTATTTTTAATGTTTAAAACTTTATGTTAATGCAAATAGTGAACAAATGTTGATTCTTTCTTTTTCTTCAATCTTTTGGTAAAGAACTAGGGGATATTAGGGGTGTGTGTAAGCGAGTTTTACTTACCAATAATTTGAAAGAAAACGGCCAAGGTGATCAGCAGAGTAGCAATGGTGGTCCTCGTCATTCCTAAACAGATAATCCAATTTCTTAAAGAATTACCGGAAGATTGTAACTAATTTTGAGTGAAGTAAACGCCGGGTTTTTTTCGGTTTATACACCAGCTTCAAAGTCCGAGGGTTTTCATTAAAAACAGAGATTGGAACTTGAATAAATATTACTTGATCGCTGAGTAATCATAAAAAATATATACCCGTGGAATGGAAATTTCTGCGAAGCAAAAAATACGATATTCATCATGTGCGTTAATTTGTTATCATGATTATTCTTTGAAGTAATAAATATTTGACCTTGTTAAATGACGAACAAAAATATTTTTTTCTAAATTTCGACCTGTAGAAAAAAACACATTTTTTCATTTATATAAGTGTTAAAAATCGCTGAAGTCACGGGTACTCGCAAAAAAACAAAAAATTACATCATTATAAAGGCTTAGGACTAATTTGAGCAGGTTTATCAAGTCAAAGTGGTTAAGAAAAAGTTTGAAAAATGTCTGAAAGTTGTCTTTGTATATTCTGAAATGCGGCTTTGAACCTTTTACCAGTTTAACAATAAAAGGCTTCGTAGTCAATTTTCATCTTTCTTGTGATATAATTCACAAAATCTTGTGTAATAATGCCAGTTTTGGGAAAGGTTATTTCTCCATGGACCCTAAAAGTTGTATACAAAAATATATTTATATGGATTTTTGAAGTGAAGCATGCATTTTCAAACAGTCAATAGAAATACCTTAATAGGAACGTAAGTTCTATCATTTTGGGGTTACGATAAAATTGAATAAAATAGACAAGGATTATTCCGAGACAAAATTTTAATTATAAAAGGTTAAATCTTGCAACGTCTCGGCCTTAATCTGTCGGTCATCCTCAGGCAAATTATACCTAATAAAAATTTTATAAAAAATGTTAGCTAATTAAAAAATTAAAATATCATAGAACAAAATTATAAATAGAAAAATTCAATTTATCTCGAAAAAACAATTTCGATTAAGAATTGTGGTCTGATGAAAAAAAAATGTAAAAGGTTCTGACAATACTACCGAATTTAATTGGGAAAACAAGTCGAGAGTTATGTTAGAAATATATTACAAAGTTTCTCATATAGAGGGCGCATATAACTACAATGAAATACAGAGGGTTCAGAGACAGTATGGCAACCTAGCCGGATGCCGACATTTTACGGTGTGGTTCAACGAGGTCGGCGCGATTTTTAAAATTACACAAACGCAGATCCTGTAAAATGAAATGAATACAACTATAAATTTATGTCAATAAATAAATCTACAAGCTATTAGCCCATACATCCAGGGGACAGTTAATTGATTGAAATGAATAAATAGAACAACAAGCTATTAACCCACGCACCCGGGGAAAGCTGATTTATTTAAATAAATAAAACTAAAACCTCAACTCTTACATACCTGGGGGTATTTTACTTTATTTTAAAAAATTAGAAAATTAAAATAATAAACGCACACACCCACGGGGATCTTCACTTTATTTGAATAAATTTGAGAATAAAAAAATCCGCATTATTTTTTATTTTATAAAATAAATAAAGAACCAAAAACTTTAATCCCCATACCCGAGAGTATCTTTACATCAATATATTAGAAAATTAAAATAAGAAACCCACGCACTTTTTGCATCATATTTTATTTTATGAAATTATTTAAAAAGAAATACATTTTTAAAGAAATATGATTTTTTTTTAAATTTCAATCTGCGAATTGAAACGGATTATCTGCTCTGTAAATATACAGTTTTTATCATTTTACAAATATTTTTTGGTGGGTAAACTATTAAGAACAAAGCTGCAATATGTTTAATAAATATTTCACAGTATAAACTTCTATAAAAACGTTATATAAAAAATGATTACTTATAAAAATATCTTTTTCAGTTATGTATGGTAAATTAAAAAAAATCGATAAATAGTTCATGACAATGATTGCATAATGTAAATATTACTGCATAAAACAGAAATTAAGAATAATCTGGAAATTATAGGTATATATAGGGTAAGGAGGGGCAGCGCCGACCAGTTAACAGTCAATGATTTTTTTAAAGTTAATAAGATGTGGAATTGATCCATTTTTTTCCCATTTCGAGTCCTACATTATTGTACATCATAATTCTATAAGTAACAATTATATGAATAAAACAATGATTTAATAATTGAATTATTTCTGACAAGCTGTATTTCGTCGGCTTTGCCCCACACCGGAGGGCAAAGCCAACCGCAGCTTTTTATGAAAATCAAAACATCTGAAGAGTGGAAAACATGATGTTCCGCGTCTGTGGTATTTTATGTATTGGAAAAATTACCTTTAAACATATTCAGCAAGAAGAATAAGTTATTTTTAATAAAAATAGTGATAGCTGTGATATAACCTCTTATTAGTTGACATTCAACTAGAGACGGAGTACGCGCAAAGGTTTCTACCGTACCAGTACAGAACACCCGCTCTACCGACGGATTGAAAATAATAATATATAATAGAGTTTCTTGCATGTAGCCCAGAAGATAAGTGGCTGTTCTACATTACCGATGACTTATCGACCAAACTTATGATACGTTTATAACCTAAGCACGTGTAAACTATTATTTTGGTCGGGCTTGCCCCACTGGTGAGGCCTCAATTATTTACGATATTAAATACACTTTGGACTTGTATTACGTTCAATTATTATAATGACATAATGTGATATTGTTTTATCTGTCAAAATGTCAAATTTTGATACTGTAAGTATTGCCATTAACGTCGAAAACTTTACATTTCTGCCAGCGAATCTTCCATTCTTTCGTTGTCAAAACTCTTTTCTGCATAATTTTTCTTTTACAACGTCAATTTTCAAGATATCAGTAAGTAACGCTATCTCTATAATAAAACAGATTTATTTAATGCAAAGTAGAATGAAAATTGTTAAATAATAGCGATGTTATAAGCAAAGTTACCTTTGCCCCACCGGTCGGCGCTGCCCCTCCTTACCCTATATATAATTTAAAAAAAAGTTAAACAACCGCCGCAGGGTTCCACTAAGAGCAACTGCCATCCAAAAAATGTCAATAGCCCCCAGTAGCACCGCGGTAAATCACACCTATGGCCACGTCTCACAACCGTGAGATGGGTGGTCATAGGCAACGACGAAATCACAACGACAGGCCGGCGAAACCCTCGTGTGTCTTGAGGACACGAAGCGACCCAAGGATGACAGCTTTCTGCATCCATCTCGCAAGTGCTTTGGCATATTTTTGGCACGCGGGTATGGCTTTAAGGTTACGAACCAGTGATAGTTTCGCACCTCCGAGAGCACCTATCACAAGGACAATTACTTGTACCGAATATTTTGGGTACAGTCCTTGTAGCTCTCTTTTAAGGTCTTGATACCTCTCCTTTTTTTCTTTCTCCTTTGCAGTGATGTTGTATTCGGACGGAGCCGAGAATTCGATCACGAATATAGTTCGTTTCTCGAAGTCTTGGAGAACAATGTCAGGCCTCGAGTGCGCAACGGAGACTGCTGTCCGAAAATCGTAGTTCCAGAAAATTTGGCACTTCTCGTTTCGGACAATCGACTCTATCTCCCTTGGAGCGTTCGGCAGGGTAGGGTCGCGGCCAACACCGTAAGAGCGACAAAGATGGTAATAAAGCACTCTTAGGGCCGCATTATGTCTATAGATATGCGTCGTTCCTGCGTGGGTCGAACACCATGATAGTATGTGTTCTAGGTACTCAGCGTGTGCATGACACGCTCTGCAACTATCACTGGGAACTTCTTGACATAAAATGCGGTTACAATATGTTAAGATGGAAATGACACCGTCCTGGCATGCGAAAATAAAACCCTCTGAACCTGAATTAAGTCCTGATGATTTGATGGAAGAAAAAGTTTGCTCCTTTGACAAGGACTGCGTTTCTACATTTCTGTGAAAGTTTCCGTGCATTTTCTTATCGAGTAGCTCTTGGTGAAAATTTTCAACCTCTGCCTTCTTCACTTTGGTTTTTAGAAGTGAAGCATCTAGATGAAGTAATGCACTTTCCTCACTTCTGATGTTAAAATTCAGGCCAAGGGTCTCGGCCGCTTGCTCCGCGGCTTTGTAAAGGAACGCTCCTTCGCTAATCATCTCGTGGTTCGTGACCATCTTTAGGAGAGGATCTCTGCCATTCGCAACGATGTAAGCTGTACTTAGAACAATCCGGTTATGAAGACACTGGTGATTCAGAAGTCCGCGTCCGCCTTGACGGCGTGCAATGTATAGTCGCGGAACTGACGAATTGATATGCAAGCTTTTATGTATATGCATGATCTTACGTGTAGTGACATCAAGGGCCTTAAGCTCGTTCTTCGTCAATTGAACTACCCCAAAAGAGTCGAGTAGAACTGGGACGGCAAGCATGTTAGTCGCAGATACCTTGTTGAACGCCAACAGATTGGAAGACCAAATCTGTCGAAGAAGATGCTTGTATCTGCTTCGGAGAGACTCCTTCACTGATGTTACGTCCTGAATGCGGTTTTGAGGCACGCCCAGGCATGTATAGGTCTCTCCAGTATTAAGATGTCTGATAACACTTATATCCACAACCTCAGGGTCCTTGGGAACGCCAGTAATCTTTCCTTTCTTCAGATGAATTTTGGCACACTTGTCCAAGCCAAAGTCCATCCCAATCTCTCCTGTGTAGTTCTTGACAATATTTATAGCAGTTTGAAGTTTCCTTTTACCAGAGGCATAGATCTTCAGGTCATCCATATAAAATACATGAGTGACCTTATGCTCGCGCGGATTAGTGTCGCCACAGAGGTATCCAGGAGAATTTCGTAGTGCGAGAGATAGAGGCAGAAGTGTGATACAAAAAAGCAGAGGGCTCATGGTATCACCTTGAAAGACGCCCCTCTGGAAGGTGACGTTGTTCGTTGTCACACGATAATTTCTAGATGAGATAGTAAATCTAGTTTTCCAAGGAGGCATCAATCTCTCTATGCATCTCACTATGTGTGGATGTACCTTCAAGCTTTCCAACAGAAAGATGATAAGTCTATGAGAGGTTGAATCGAAAGCTTTCCGGTAGTCAATCCAGGCCATGGACAGGACGCGCTGATGGGCTGCAGCGTCTTTACAGACACACCTGTCAATTGACAGGTTCTCTCGACAGCCTGCTACACCTTTTTTCGAGCAACGTTGTTCGTACATCTCTCGCCATACAGGCTCAATTCGTCAAACAATCCTGTTGTTGAGGACAGCTGTAAAGATCTTATACAGCGTGTTCAAACAAGTTATTGGCCTGTAATTCTCAGGGTTGGACAAGTTGCCTTTTTTTGGCAGGAGTATAGTGCGTCCTAACACCACCCACTGCGGAATGGGCGTCTCCGACTTTAAATATGAGGTGAATATGTGGGCCAAATGTTGGTGTGTAAAAGTAAACTTCTTCCACCAAAAGTTCTTGATACAATCTGGTCCAGCAGCGGAAAAGTTCTTCGTGCCTCTAAGTGCTTTTTTCACCTCTTCGGCAGTGATTGATGGACATTCCTCCTCAGATTTTATGAGGTTGTCGAAAAACTCCTTGAAACGGATGATATTGTCAGTATCTTCTTTCAGCTCTAGTGTTTTCGGGATCTTGTACACCTCTCTCCAAAAAATCTCTACCTCCTTGGGCTTGGGTGGATTTTTTACAGATCAACAAACAACAATATGCTGCTTGATTGTCAGCAGCTTTGACTTGTTTAGTGTGTGATTCAAGATCCTTAGTTCTTGGGCGAAATTTCGAACCCTTTCCGTAAACTGTCTACCAGATGATATGTATTCAATCACATATTGAACACGGGACGCACTCTGTCTTGCCCATCCAATCTTTTTGTTCATTTGATGCAAACGTCTTTTGGTCTTTTGATCCATCGTCGGTTTCAGCCTTCGATTTGAATCAGCCAAAGCTCTCGCAGCACCATAAACTGAGCAATTGATGGACTCTTGCGAGATATTTCCACGAAGGGAGGCATCCATTTCAGCCAGATCTTGGGGCTTAGGAGCAACTTGCATGTTAATGTTCCTTCTTGTAATGAAATTGCGATCATCTCTCAGAAGGTGTCTGCTTTCTGCGGTTGGTCTCAATGTCGCTTCCTCATCTTCGTCTGCACCTTGATCAAGCAGCGGTTGGGGAAGCGCTCCGCGTACATATCCATTTTTCCGGAAGTTGATGGCTTGATTTCGCAAAGACTGATGCGAAACGTGCTGAAGCTCTGGGTGTTTCTGGCAGCACAAAGTGTGCATACGCGCCATAAAGCCTCCGCGAACAGGGATAATGCTGGTATCGTAGCAGTCTAGCACGTCATCCCTGAGTTGATCCATCCAGTCAATGTGGGCGTTTCGCCGGTTCGTTGTCGTGTTTCCATCTAAATTATTTTCAGCACCCCGAACTCTAGGCTGATCGGCATTGTTTGCCGACCCATTGTCGGGTGCTCTGCGCGTTCGATTATCTTGAATCGCATCTACAACATTTTGGTGTTTTGGTGGTTTCATTGTTGTTCCCACGAACAGCTAGGAAAAGGGTTAGTCCATCCTTGTAGAGCACCGCGTGCAAGGATAAGGCTGATACTCTGAGAGGTCGCCCGGTATCCTAGAGTCACCGTTTGAGACACCTAACCCAGGTGCCATTCAGCTTTCGGCACGGTTGTTACGCCTTCGCTTAGGAGTTATTCCTTCGGGACCATCCCTGGACAATTGTCCGCGACTGCTTATTAATTTTTGTAACCATATTCAGCAGAAACCCTTGGTACATGGACCCTCTATCCGCAACCCGTGGACGCGTTCGGTGGCTTTGTCATAGGCCCTTCGGTTCTATTCCAAAGGAATCGAAACCGAAAACATATATAAAACAAACCGAAAATATATATATATATATATATAAGTTAAAAGTAGATCAATTTCAAGAGAGATTGATTACTAGAATGTTAAAAAATAAAAAATAAACTATAGTTTAAAATCTACGCAAAAGAAATAGATATATATCTCCTGAAATTAATTTTTATTCCCTCGGTTTCAAATGTGCTACTACAGCAAATCCGTTAACGAAGGTTTTGTTACCTGAAACATATAAACAATGTTTATTACAATATGAATATAATTTTAAAAAACTCACTATTTTTTATTCAAAAGCTCAATGTATTAAGATAGAATTTAAAATACATAACTGTTGAAATACAATTCAAATAATTTCAAACATTTAATTGTAAAACGACAATTTCAGTAACTTCAAAATATACATATGTATAAAATTTGTACACATTTAGCTAAAAATATAAAACAATTTTTATCTACTTAGTTCAATATGCATTTGTACTGTCTTGCTGTTATAAATACGTTTTTTCTTATCTTTAGCATCTTTGGTTACATTTTTCATGTTTTGTATAAATTTTAAGCCTAAAAAACGACAATTTCAGTAACTTCAAAATATACATATGTATAAAATTTGTACACGAGGTTTAAACAACTATTTGGAAATTTTGATTGAAAATAGTTTTCATATATACAGTACGTTTTGAGGTTAGCTTCATTTTACACAACTCGCACACAAACTTGAATAATGTTTTCTTCAACTACTTGTATATTTCCCCATAAAAAATTATTAATAACTATTTATCTGACGATTCTGTACATCTTAACTGCATAAAATGCTTAAAAAACAATCATGATGCATACTCTTAACATCAATGTATACTGCACACTACGCGCTTCCGCTACTAAGGTATACTAAGTATATCTATATAAGTGGCGGAAGTTTACGGAAAATGGCGGAGCCAATCAGTAAAAATGACACTAGGTTGCCAAACTGTCTCTGGACCCTCTGTACCGTACACTGGACACTAGCGCACTCTGCCACTTCGGGGAAGAAGCTCGGGTATTTCAACTGGAAGTTTACTTTCTATAATGCGTCTTCTCTGACAGTTAAAAGTGTTTTGTTTACAAGTTTCATCGCAAGAGTAAAAGTGTTTTTAATAGAAATGCCACATTACTGTAGAGTTAGTGTTTGCAACAACAGCACAATAAAAAATAAACGATGTTCATTCTTTCGTCTTCCAGCGAACCCGACAACGTAAGTACAATAATAGCGGATAAAATTGTTTTTGTAGAAACAATATGAAGAGCGTCTATATAAGCTCACCAACCTGATATGAAAATTCACACAAAAAAATAATAAATTTTATTCATAAGTTGTAAAAATCACAAATAATGTAACTCGTAAACCGTAAGCAGGTGCAAATTTAAATAAATATTTGTATTTTGCAGTCACATGCATGTACACCACTCTACATGCTGACATAGCTACGTTCGAATATAATTCAACACTCCCTCCCGAGAGAGCAGCTATGATATCACATCTCGTCTACCAGTTTTGTTAAATAAATAAATAAAAGTTTATAAATAAGTTAGGTTTATCATATATTATTCCTTTTTTCCCTTCCAAACTCTACTAGTTAGTATCTTGATTGATCTCCTCGGTTTCTGAAATAAAAAAATAGACATAATGGCATAGATTATTATGCATTCATGAGTTTGTCTCTAAATGTTTTGAAGGCCCAAAAGGGGAGTGGCTTGGTAAAAACGTCGGCAACATTCTCCTTTGATTATACCCATTTAATCTTGAATTTACCCTCTGATGCACATTGCTTTCCATAATCACCGTGACTCTTAGACAATTTATTCTTAATGCCAGTTTTCTCTCTCCTTCCTAATTCAGCTTGTATTTCATCTACTCTATCGTCTCAATCTATGACTGCCTTTCTTTTGGGTGCAATTGATGACGGACTTATTGTCGCACCATAAATCTATGGGATACGTGGTCTTGCCTAACATGTCTCTAAGGGCTTTTCCTAACGAAATTGCCTCCTGGCAGGCTTCACTCATGGCAAAATACTCAGTATGGCAGGTAGACGTGTTTACTACGCCTTGTTTATGGCTCCGCCACATAATAGTGTCGCCAAATAGAAATACCGTCATTCCACTTGTTGAAGTTGAGTCCACAGTGCGTTCACTCCTATGGGGAAAAATGAGACCGTGTTTAGTGTTTTCTATTCCCGATAGGCGGCGCATGCTTTCAAAAATATGCAAAAATGGTTGCGGACTTACAGGGGCCAGGGGACTTGTCAACTCGGTGCGCCGTAGAACCTGGTAGCACGCCAGAATATTTCAGGATTTTGAGTGTATTTTATATTGAAGAAGAGTGTTTATTGAAATATGTTTGCTCCTGATGATGTCAATTATGGTGTTCACTCTTTTATAGTAATACAAGTTTCCCTGTACATATTTTAAGAGGTTCGAACATCATTGCTAACCTCGAAATGTGTTGCCTAAGACGAAACTTGTATTTCAATTTAATAAGTACAAAGATCAACTTCTGCAAACATATTTAAATAATAATCTTTCTTCAATATAAATTATACTTGAAATGAAACAAATGATGCTCAAATGAATAAAGGAAATTACGATTAGGGGTAAAGGGGGAGGGAGAGGTCTACTCAGCGCGATTTAGTTTATTCTATTCCCCCTAGGAGTCGCATTCGCTAAATGTCGTGCTCTCTAATTCCTCATTTGAATCTCACAAAGTGAACGCACTGTGGTTGAGTCTAAATGGTCTCTCAAACTAGCGTCAGTGAAAATCTTCAAATTATCGGATTTACCTTTATAAGTCAAGCCTAAATTTGTGGTGCCTCTAAGATATCTAAAAATTATTTTAACCTCAGTCCAATCTTCTTCTGCGGGATTAGATTGCTTTCTCGAAAGATAGTTGACGGCAAAGGAAATATCGGGTCTCGTAACATTTGCTAAGTATAATAAACTGCCGATGACTTCTCTATAAGGGACTTCTATTTTATTATTTTTCAAAATTTTATCTTTGTTTAAAGGACCCCGCAAGAAATATGAGTAAAAGGCCTTTCGGTCAAATTCGCTATAACTTCGGGGAATAATTCTTGATGTGATTCTGATCAAAATTTGTTATGGGCATAACCCCCAATAAGCAAGCGTTTAGGTATTAGAAGCCCCGGAAGGTAGTAGAGTGTGTTATTCTTGTGCTTGTGGTGACCGATACCTACAAGTATATACTTCTTTACAACTGTAGTGTTATTCTTATGTGATTGGGTATGAACAAGAGAAATCCTGTGTGTTTGTGTGTGTGTGTGTGTGTGGGGGGGGGGGTATTTGTTGTGTGTGAAGGGTGTGAAGATAGTTCGTGTTTTGTGTGAGGATGAGACAGAGAGTATAACTTCAAATGAAAATGATGGGTAACGATGTAGAAGAGTGATTAGGGGGAGGGTGATATGTGCAAATGTGTGCCGGGGGGGAAAGAGTTTTCTGTTCGTGTTTGGTTGCAAGTGTTTGTATGAAGAGAGGAAGTTAGTGTATATGATTGACTATGGTGGAAGAGATTGTTATGTGGGAGAGTCAGTAGGTTGGTACGATGTGATCAAGGAGAAGGGATATGTATTAAATAGGTAAGAAAGTACAAGTCTCAGCAGAAAGAGAGGGTGTTGATGAGTGCGATTGAAAATGAGAAAGAGTGTTTGAAGTGTAAGTTGAAATGAGGGTGGAGGGGTTACTACTTTTGTTTTATACAATATGCGATGTGTGTGAATGAATACGTGTCAGTGTTAGTTTGAGGCTTGGATGTCAATGAGTGTGAGCATAAAAGATGTTCCGCATTTTTCAGTGTGGAAGGTGATTATTATACTGTATGTTGGTGTAGAGATGATTGGTATGTTGTGTATGACTGGGTACATGAAAGCGTATGTATGATGGGAGTGTTGGATTGGTGTGATAGTGAGTAAGGTTGAAGTGTGTAACCTCTCTTCCTCATTTTTAATGGCTCTCATCAACACCCTCTCTTTCTGCTGAGACTTGTACTTTCTTACCTATTTAATACATATCCCCCCTCCTTGCTAACATAAAACCAACCCACTGACCCTCCTTTTACTCATATTTCGTGCGGGGTCCTTTCTATTTTTAACCTGTCTGGTAACCATGGGTGTATTCTGCGGCTTACACTCTTTCATATCAAATCTTTCTAAAACTTTTTCAGTGTAAACGGCTTGATTAAGTGTCATTGTCATATTATTTCTATCTCTGAAAATTCAAATTCCTAGATAATCCTTAGACTCACCAAGATTTTTCATTCTAAAAACAGAACGAAGATGAGCTATTATTTCATGCAATTTTCCCAAATTATTTCCAGCTAATAAAATATCATCAACATAGAGTATCAATATAACCAAAATTCCCATCATTCTATAAGTAAATAAACAAGGCTCATTGGTGTCTCTTTGCAAACCGAATTTTTCAGCCTCTATTGAAAATCTTTGATTCCACTTCTTGGGACTGACTCTAAGTCCATATAATACTTTATGCAATTTACAAACCTTATTTTGTTGTATAGTTTTCTCTACTTTCAAACCGTCCGGAATTTCCATAAAAATTTCTTCCTCTAGAATACCATTTAGAAATGCTGTTTTTACATTTAACTGGAATACTTCTAAATTTAATTTATTGACAATAGCAAGAGTTGCTCTAATTACAGAATGTCTAGACGCAGGAGCATAAGTTTCTCGAAGTTCATATTCATTAGTATCTTTAAAACCTCTAATAACAGGTCTAGCCTTGAAATTTACTTTTCCATCAGAATCTACCTTTCTCTTAAATACCCATCTACTATCTATAACACTTGCTCTCTTTCCATCAGAAGTTATAGTGCGTTTATCCACTAAACTCCACACCTCATTTTCCTGTATTGATTTTAGCTCATCCTCAATAGCCTCTTGCCATTCTACTCTATTGTTAGTATTCATAGCTTCAGTGTAATTAATAGGATCTAAATTAGTTACGGCTATCAAAGCAAAAATCTTTTCATCTTCATCAACATTATTAAAGCTTGGTCTTTTAGTTAAGAAAGGAAAACTGGTATCAATCACATTCGCCTTTCCTTCAGATATCGCTTTGTAATCCTGAGGCTTTTTAGATTTCCTTTTGGGCTGTTCTCTAGTTTGTATTTCTACCGGTTCTTTTAATTTTCTTTTATTCTCTTCAACTCTAATTGTAGCTTTTTCTTTAGTTGTTTCACTCTCAGACAATTTCGTTTCAGTAATAGGTTTTCTAACATATGCAATACTACCGAACCTCTTGATTTGATCTATGTGGCATTTGCTATTGGGAGATATTACATTTAACGGGGTATTGAAGTCTTTAGATGCGTTGGGTGTTCTGTTGTACAAATTTACCGATACTTCCAACGCTAAGTTCCACATAGTTCTAGGTAATCGAGAATCTATCATTAATGATCTAATTTTCTCTAACAAGGTTCTATTAAATCTTTCTGCTGTTCCATTGTACGGTGGAGTGTACGGATTCGAAAAATTAGACTCCATCTTTTCTCTTTCCATGACTTCTAAAAATTCAACTCCAGTGAACTCTTTTGCATTATCAGCTCTAATATAACATGCTTTTAGATCTTTTCCAAAAAGATTTCTCATTGTTTTCAAGTATTCTTCTAAGCATTTACCAGAGTCAGATTTATTTTTAATATCATATGCTATGGCAAACTTTGAGAAGTCATCTATAAAAACTATAATGTAGCGCTTATTTCCAGGGTGAGCTTTAGGTTTGAAAGGTTCCATTATGTCTGTACGAGTTAGTTTAAGGGGTTGATCAGCTCTAGTCTTTGCTTCTAAGAAAGGTTCTTTGCTCATTTTGGCCAAGATACAGACTTCACAATTCATAATATTTTCATTAAATTTAACATTTTCCAAATTCCTATCTAACTTTTGTAACTTTTTAAGGTATCCCAAAGATGGATGACCTAGTCTGACATGCCAAAGCATACATTCATCTAACTCTTCGGTGTAAGTTTTCTCTTACTCAAAGGAAGTAAACAAGCCATCTATACTATCATTATCTTTGATGTCGTTAAGGTCGCAATGTTAGTCCCAATCTTAGCATCTAAATTTTCTTGATCATCGTTATCATCAGCTGACTGAGGTTGAGAAGTTGACTCGTCCAAAGTAACCAAACGGGCTCTACACTTATACTTAGTATATTTTCGTATCTCTGAATCCTCGCTCGGGTCTTTGAGATCCAACTGGATCAACCAATTTGGTTTTTCATAGTAACCAGTTAAACACTCAAATCCAGACTCTTTATCAAATATTTTAAAAGTGGAGTCGTCCAAGTAGATACCAAAACCCGCATCAGCGAAATGTCTAAGAGACAGAAAATGTTCAGATTACTATGGGCTACTAACACGTTAGTTAGTTTTATGGGGTGACCGTTTTCATCTAAATTATTAATATACAAATCGCCCTTGGCATCTATCTCTATATCCGCGGATTTATTCGCGTTTGCACTTTTAATAACACCCCCGGGACATTTTTCTAAATTTTTAAATATAAATCCCTTATTTACAATGTGCTCGGTCGCACCAGAGTCTACCAAAAATGTTATTTTATCACTAGTAATATTGGTACTCTTACGTTTAAGTGTAGCTTGTGCAGCTTTGGCGAGTCTTTGTTGACAGTTCGCGTTGGCAGGGGTGTGTGGGCGGAGACCGCTTCTCTTGAATCCACCTCTACCTCTACTTCTATTACCTCCTCTACCTCTATTGCTACTATCTCTACCGTTGTCTCTATTGTTAAAATTTCTCCCCGAATTGCCACCACCTCCCCTTGAGCCTCTACTATTGTAAAATATTCTTGCGCCGCTGATGACGCTCATGATCAGCGGGGTTATACTGGGGGCAGTCCTGGCTCTGGTGGTCCGTCACCTTTTTGCATGCAAAGCAGAGACACAGGTTATATTCTTTCAAAGGACACTTAGATTGATTATGGCCTGCTTTATTACAACGGAAGCAAATTTCAGGACTACGACAGCTGGACGCACCACCAGCACTAGCCGCGCCACCACCAACAGTTCCAGCCATATTAGCATTGGCTGCTCTGCACCTTCTGTCGCCCTCTAGCTGTTGAATAAAATTTATCATCTCTTCTACTGTCATACCTACACCTTTACTTTGTTTTGTTAGTATATCCATTTCTCTAATTCTAGGATAAATTTCTTTAACAGCCTTGAGAAAAGCGGATCTTTTCTCATCATCAGTGATGAGAATCGCGGTTCCACTCAACTCATAGTCTCGTATAATTGTATCAAATCCATCAACAAAGTCAGACACTTTTTCTCCTTTATTTAGCTTAAGGCTGAACAGCGTTTCTCTCACTTGGGCGTCATCTATATTTTACTCTTTGTTTCTTTGCTCTATTATTCTATTTAGAATATCTACTTGGTTTCGAATTCTCAAAACAAGTTTATGCTACACGGAGAAAAAAATCGCACTGTTATAGTAGGCTGAGTTCTTGATATTACAGTACGGAACTTCATGTGCCAAATTGGCATGAATTTCTGCCAATATTGGCATCAGGTTATACATTTTTAGCATTAAATGTCCTATACCATAAAGGAATCAAGCGCATGCCGTTATTGCTGTAGTCACATGCCCTCAGAGCAGTTGTGCCTTGCGGAAATAGCTCCAACTTTGCCTTTCTACGGTTGTAAGAAAACCCATCCTCTTAGGGTATGAGTAGTCTTGAAAAAGCGATATGAAGTTAGGCCAGGCCTACCGGCGCTACGTTCGTAAGTAAGCGCGGTCTAATATCTCATTTGTAAGAGTACTCATACTCTAATAGGGTGAGTTCTTTACAAATATAGCAAGGTGAAGTTGGAGCTTTTTTCGCAAGGGATAACGGCTTTAAAAGCATGAAGCTTTGTACTTTTTTAGGATAAAGGGTTTCCTGCTTAAAATGAATGAATTTTGTACCAGAATAGCAAGAATGAAACCTGCGACAAAAGCATGACTAGTGTTCATACTATTATAGGCATATTTTTTTCTCCGTGTAGTGTTCATCTAAATGGTTAATTATAATATCCCTGACTAAACTATTTCTTTTAATTTTCTCCTCAGTACTGTATTCTCGTCTAGACTGAATTTTAGGATCTATTACATCCAAAAGTTCTTTAGCTGAAAGTTCTGATTTTATCCTATCCAACCATACATAAATGTTAGTTTTAGCAGTAAGGGTGTAGTCTCTTTTAAAAGATGGTTTGGAACTATTGCTATTTGATTATATGGTTATAATTAATGCAATAAAGGTTTTGTCTAACTGAGAACTAAAACTTGTTGCGAAAGTTGGTTGAGTATTATCAGTTGTGTTACTAAAATTCAAGGGGGAAATTGAGACCCATTTAAAATGTTTTTTAGGGCTGCAATGGGTTCTAAATTCTCTAGGATGTGATTGATTGAAAAATTGCTGGGGGGCGTAGCTCTAATTTGAGGTTGTGGCGTAGAGGCAACGACATTCACGTTATTCTGATTATTATTTTGATTGTTTTTATTTACCTTTAATTTTCTAAGCTCTAATCTTTGATGCTCGGCAGACAGTTTCATGACCTCTTTTGAGTGCTGCAGAACTTGGCTGATGTGAGGCCAGGCTTTGAGCTGAACGTCGGACATTAGCTCTAGAGTGGCCAACAAAAGGGCAGGAGTTAAGCTTGCTCCTGTAGATGTTACAGGATGCTTGAGTGTGTTAACTATGCTGGTGCCATTGTTCGCCGGCCAGTTGAAAGAGCTATTGTTTGGAAGTCCTGAGTTGTCGACCTGACAGCTGAGCCGTTGTCACCGGCAAGGGCTAGGTCCCTTCTGCGGTACTAGTAGTGGCAGTTGCGCTCATCGGAGTTGGAATGCCTACTTGTTGTTCGGCAGTCGTAGGAACGACTACATTTTAAGCAGAACTTGCAGTAGTGGTAGTTCTTGTGGGTGTACTAACAGTTGCTAGAAACAGTGCTCTAATTCAATGTTCGAATTTTCTCTAAACTCTCTATAATAGTACTCTATACACGGATCCCTACTCTAGTCATTTATATAAAATCTAAGAAAAGACAAACTTGTTTCATGATGAAACTTTACCACCAGTTTCGTTAGCTGCTGCAAGGTCTCCTGCATCAGCATCTGGAGTATGATTCCCATTGCTCTCACCACTCTGCTCGTTGTTCTCCCTGATTCCCTCTCTAGAGTTCATGATGAAGCGATAGTTCTAAAACGATTACCGAACATTGTCTCTAGTTAATATTTGAATGAGTCTTGAAATTTCTTTCCGAATCAGTCAGGCACATCCGACCGATCCAGTAAAAAATCTGCAATCATTGTTCTTGCTGATCAACGCCGCTCACGTGCTTCCTCCCTTTCCAACTGACTGTACTTAGTGCAGAGTACTCGTGAGAGGCGATCGCACACGTTTGCAGCGCCGAATCAACAGTCCCAATAATCGCAAAAGTCATATGAAGTGTTGACCATACATAAAGCAACGACTTCGACTTGGGAGAGCTTTAGTTTCATTTCGATATACTCTAAAATTTAAAAACTCTATTCACTTAATGCTATACTTTAGTAAAAAACATAATTAGGTTTTATAGTACTGTTATAGCATATATAAATATAGAGCATATATGCGCTCTCGAGCGAGCGAGCGGTTCCTCGTCGAGGCTTTAGTCCGCACTTTTTCTTCTCTCTCGCTCTGTCACTTGCTGCTGCCTGACACCGACGGTATCGCTATACACAATATGGCGGCGTTCCCGCGCCAATTCGTGCCTTGCAGGTCCGCACATGTTTCTCGCCGGGCATCATGGCGTCGAATCCTTTGTTCGACCATCATCCAGCCCGTGATGCCGGCCTTCGCGAAACACACACGATCTACGACCTGAAATTCTCTAAACACACTCGCGTACGCGTTTTCACTAGTCTAGCACTCGCGTTCACACTTTTATTCGGCACTCGTGAATTTTCTTATGTAGAACTATTGCGTCATAAAATGACACCTTTCTCTAATGCTCAAAAATGTATTGTTCCTGACACTAACGATACGGCTCCGCCTCTAGCGTGCTTCTACTCTATTTATTGTAAATAAAAAGAAGATCCACGGGGAAAAAACGCGATTCTGTTCTACTAAATAATGTTGGCATCTAACTCTTAAATCTAGCAGATGTAGTCACGAATCACACAGAGTTTAGTTTAATATAAAAAACTTTATTATTATAGCACACTGGTGACGAAGTCTATGTGTACACAAAGGCTGTCAAGAACGAAGTGCCGTGCAGGACACAATACAACATGGAGTCGACGCCACGCATGCGCCGCTCCATCACACATACATATACACCACTCTACACGCTTCCATAGCTACGCTCGAGTATAATTCAACAGTAAATAATTTTGTTGATGCAATTATTATCTTTCTTTACTATTCTTTACAACTACTTAAAATAGCTTTTTTCTGAAGTTGTAATAATTTTAGCTTTAGATTCAGAGAAATATAATGTCCAAAATACTGTGAATTTCCTTCGACCGTCGTGTATTGGCCGTTTTAATCGGAGAAAGAATGCCCGGTTTTTTCCCTGTTCGCAAACATTTTTCACGGTCAATAAAATTAAAAAATTCGAACTCTAAAGCTCAACATTTTTTCATTGGATGTTATAAAATATAAACTACAAATTAAGGCATTCAAAGCAGAACTCTTGAATTTTAAACTTTCAAAACCGAAGTTTAAAAGTTCTTTATTTCAAAAATTTTCTATTCAAATTATAAATTATTTACAAGTATAGAGTGGAAGATACTAACATTTTTCAATTGATCAGTTTTAAATAAAATGCAGATACACTGCAAAATTTAGAATTTTTATCTTCTATAAATTATAGAGTTCAGAAATTCAGATTCAGTTCCAAAAATATAAATCCACGTTATCATTTTCATTGCTCTCAATTGAAAAATCAATCAATGAACTTTAAAATTTTAAAAATTATATTAGTTTAAGCAATTTGAAGCTAGTAACATTAAAAATTGACAAATTATTTTAATGTAACTAAACACTTCTTAAATTATAAATTAAATTATTTTCATTTTAAATAGTTCAAGCATCCTTGAAAAGCTTCAAAATTTCATTTCAAAATCTTGGAAAATCTAGAAGTTGTGTTAAATTTTTTCAAAATTAAAAATATTTTTGAAATTTTTTCAGAACTTTCAAATATCTTCTGAAATGAATCGAACTTTTCCTAGAATTTTTAGAAAATTCTGCAAATTTAAAGAAATTTCCTTAAAATTTTGATTTATAAATAATAATTGAAAACTTATTATTTGTAGAAAATATTGGCGTAATTTTAAGAGATATTTAGAAGTTTTTAAAAGATTCAAAATGAAAACTTGAAATGATTTCAAATAATTTGAGCGAAGTGTGTGTATACCGACAAAATTCGGCTATTCATACCGAAATTTCGGGGCAAATAGCCACAACCTTATTTAAAACAAAATGTAGATTTTTGCAGAATTCAAAGAAAAAATTTAGAAGCTTTTGACCAATTGTGAAGGGCGTCAAAAGAATAAAAACTATTTCTTAAGATACCTAGGAAAATTAAAAATTATTTTAAGAGAATATTTAAAAAGATTTCCAAAATTGTCAAAAAAGAATCTGGAAGATTTTAAGGATTTTTTTTTAATTTGCAGGATTTTCTAAAACTTGTAGGAAACATTCGATTAATTGAAAAATATAATTAAAAGTTCTGAAAAAAAAATTTCACACACCTGGTTTAAATTACTTGAAATCATTTCAAATTTTAACTTCATTTGGAATTTTTTCAAAACTTCTAAAGATCTCTTCAAATTACTCAAATTTTTTCTACAAACAATGAGTGTTTAATTGTTATTTACACATCACAATTCAAAGTTAAAATATTAATGCTCCTCGAAATTTTAACGAATCAAAGCTTTCTATGTCAAACAATTTACTTTCAAATTGTTTACTTTTAAATATTTGGTATCAATTTACTCGTCTCAAGTGTACAGTCAAATATAGCTAAATATTAAATAATTATTCTTTTTCTTAATTGAAAAATTTGAAACTGAATGGGTTGAAAATTGAATATTGTAGACTGAAACCATATTGCAAATTTAACGAAAGCCTTTAGTTACGAATATATTATTATGAAGTTATTTTTAAGTTGAAAATAGTTTATAAAGTTTCAATCGGACGTTTATATTTTTTAGCGAGCAAAGGGAAATTAGATTTACACAGCACACTCGTATACTCGACTTGTATAACTTATATTTGTTTGTATTGTATCTTTATTGTAAATAAGAGAAATTATATTTACACAGTATACCCAAAGTATACTGAAATATTGACTTCGACGATTTTTATACATTCATATTGCTTATTTTTGATAAATCTTGTACATGTTTGCATTTTATGTTTGTTGTGAATTAGAGAATTTACATTTATGTAGTACAGCCAAAAGTATACGGAAATATGGAATACTACGATTTTTATACATCTGTATTGGTTATTTTTGATTAATAAAATATGTATTGTTAAAAAAAAAAATTATTTATTATTATTACCTTATTTAGATAGTAATTAATCAATTGATTTTTAATTTTTTAATTTTTCTTGGATTTGAATTTCGCGGCCTTGAGGTTTAGTTCCGTCTCCGAAACTGTAGGAGCGCTAAAACTCGTGTACGGAAAAATACCTTGCGCTCTTATGGCACCTTCCACTCTCTTTAATACTCTGTGCTCTCTACAATGAAAATAGCGCGCCAAGGCATTAGGAATTTGAAAATTCAATTTATTATATTGTGGTAACATTTAATTATATAAAGTATTTATGTTTTTAAATTTATGGAATAATTCTTGAATTTGTTTATGGAGATCGATTCTAGAATTCTTCTTTGGTAAGTATTGTTTTCTCTAGCTAAAGTATTTATATTATCAAAATAAAAATAAAAAATAGGATCCAAAATCCAAGAGTGTTGTGAGAAGTTCGGTTATTCTCGTTTTTAACCTTCTGGCAGTTTCACCAATGTAAATTTTATTACAACTTTTGCATTTTATTAAATAAACTAAAAACTTGTAACAACACTAGCCAAGCGAAGGAGTCGTGGGACCGGTACCTCTAGGGAAAAAGGTTCTCTAAGTACTTGAAGCCGTTGTTCTTGGTGGTTCGGAACCCTCCTTAAACTGTAGGTCCCTCTCCCACCACCTAATATGTGGATGGGGGGGTGTAAAGGAATAGGGGGGAGATACAAGGAAAATATGAACCTTAAGGGGACACATTAGAAACTTTTATTATAATACTAATGAATATGAGGCGATGAACAGATTTATGGCCAACGGCCATGCCACGCTGAAAAAACCAGTTCTCGTCAGATCACTGAATTTAAGCAGCGTTGGGCGCGGTTAGTACTTGGATGGGTGACCATTCGAGAATACTGTGTGCTGTTGGCATATTATGGGTGTGGTGAGCCCAAACTTGTAGTTATTTATAACTACAAGAAAACTATCCACCTAGAAACACTACCCGAATCGGGTAGTGTCACGCCTACCCTGAAAGGGAAATGGCTTAATGGTATACATACATTTGATTTCATTACTTTAGATTTACATTTGTTTTTTGCTTGAAATAATATATGTGAAATTTTTACTCAATCCTACGGTTGAAAGGTAAAATTGCAATTTCTTCTTTAGAGAGTCGAGTAATGTTGCCGTTGTACAAGTTTACTTGAACCGGATTGCGGCCATGTAATACTGTTTGATATAAATATAACAAAACACCATAAGAATTCAATTTTCCAACGATGAATTTATTCGGTGATACTAGTACCCTAGCAGGTAGGCTTATCCTGAAAATGCGACTATTTTCGTCCCCATATCCCACACGATAAAGGTGACGCGTTTTCACATTTTTTATCTGATAACCAAAAGGAATAATATATAGGTGGGCAGAAGCTAAAGGACGAGGGGAAGATGGTAAGGAATATGATGGAGATGGCGGAAGAGAAGAATCAACAGAACCAAAAGTTTCAATACCGAAGTCTACACTTGAACTTGATCCCGCAAGGAGAATAGAAATTAATTTATTCTATTACTCACAATTTTTCTTTTTATAAATAGGGACAGGTAAGGTAAACGTCCCAGTGATCGTGACCGTAAGAGATTTCACTGACTTCAAATATTTAGAATGTTGTTTTGGAAGGATTACTTAAAAAATGATTGGTACACGGAGAAAAAACCACACTGTTATAGTAGGCTGAGCTCTTAATATTACAGCATGGAACTTCATGTGCGAAATTGGTATGAATTTCTACCAATATTGGCATCAGGTTAGACATTTTCAGCATTAAATGTCCTATACCATAAAAGAATCAAGCGCATGCCGTTATTGCTGGAGTCACATGCCCTTAGAGCAGTTGTGCCTTGCGAAAATAGCTCGAACTTCGCCTTGCTACGGTTGTAAGAAAACTCATCCTATTAGAGTATGAGTACTCTTACAAAAGAGATATTAGGCCACGCCTACCGGCGCTTGCGCGTGACCTAATATCTCGTTTGTAAGAGTACTCATACTCTAATAGGATGAGTTTTCTTACAACCGTAGCAAGGCGAAGTTCGAGCTATTTTCGCAAAGGATAACGGCTTTAAAAGCATGAAGCTTTGTACTTTTTTAGGATAAAGGGATTCCTGCTTAAAATGAATGAATTTTGTACCAAGATAGCAAGAATGAAACCTACGACAAAAGCATGACTAGTGCTCTTACTATTATAGGCATATTTTTTTCTCCGTGTACTGATTGAAGCATTAAACATCCTAGAATATTATAAAAATTGTTTTTACATTATATTTAATATTAATTTTTATTTATAAACAATTCAAAGTCAAAAAGCACCGATGTCCCAGTTATCGTGATTTCCAAATCTGCCATGTACTAGTAATCGTAAGTCGTCGTCCCAGTCTTTGTGAAAAAGGTTAAGTTTTCTTGAAATCAGTTTTTAGCGATTTGGAGGTGTATTTCGAGTGTATTTTTGGATACAAAAATGTACGCACTGGTAATTTGTATAAATAACTTTTTTTCAACATAAATTATAAACACAATGACGAAATTTGATAAACTGCAGTGACTATAAAAATCATGTGTATTTGGAGGTTATGTTCTGTTTGCGTTGTCAAAATAATAAAACTATCAATAATTATATATCTATTATACATTTTTCTTTATATTATGCAGTATAGATTAATGTTAGCTAATGAAAAACTACTCAATAAATATTAACTTTATTGAAAAATGATAATAAACTAAAAAATTGATAGCGAAATCACTAAAGTCAGGCCAATATTTTACATCACCTTTTTTCAGTTTTAAGCAAAAATTTATGTTACGATCACTGCTCACAGTAACAAGTCAGTTCTCCGATTTCATTTCACGCCTTTTTGAAATTAATTAAATTATTATTTGGAAGAAAATATAGAAATAAAATTTTGACAGAGTCGTCCTAGTCTTCGTGACCGATCACGATTACTCGAGCAACTATGCTTTTGAAACTTTCCTATAATCGTGTTCGATATTTCTCGAACGAGAAGGTACTAAATGAAGATTTTACTTAATTTTATGAAACAAAAATTATTTTTTATCACAAAAAAATAATTTTCGTCCCGGTCAAGTAATTTCTTGACATATTAAAAGCTTAAGCAGAGAAACGCCTTGCCTAACCTAAATGTTAAGCTATTTTCCACGTTTCGTGATTCATCGCCACCGGCAATACAAATGAATTTTTTTACCCATGTGCGCTATTTGTATAAAAAAAAACTAATTTGGTTTCCACAACAAGCACTGTTCAAACTTACTTAAAATTGTTTTAGAATTGTATTTTTATGCGGCAAATACTTACTTCTGCCGTTTACACCTCAAAACTCACAATAACTGGGACCGTCCCGATTACTGGGACATCTACCTTATATTATGTAATGATATTATATTATATTTACCAATAGAATTAGAAAAAAACCGCTAAGGTAAAACACAGTCTCGCACCAAAGATCCTTATGTTTCTCAAAGTGGAGGAAAGTAATTAATGGAATTTTGTGCAATTTAACTGATGAATATTTTTGTTAAATTAGGTTTCATATAAACCAATCTTTTTCGCACAAAAATAGTACAAACTATGTGCAGATAATTTCTCTCTGTGTGTATTACATCAGTTTAGAAGGACAGGTCATAACTAGCTTTTATTTGACTTGCTCTGTGGGTGTATTCGTATGTATGTATGGGTATCATAAATAAAACTCCTGCCTAAATCTTTAAGAAAATAATCACATCATGATCGTCGAATCGTTAAAAAAGTGGAAAATTTTAGTATAAATAATAATTAATTAATCTAATTTAAAATTAGAGCATAAAGATCTTTATTGACTACATGCATATACAGAGACGCCCATTCCGCCATGTTGGGTTATTATTAAATTATTATATTACATAATAATATATTATTATTCTATACCCAAATATACGCTCATTCATATGCATGTACAAAAATATGAATTATACTCTGCTCAATATAAAGTATACGAAGATCTTATGAATTAAATTTAACCCTTACGTCCCAGACAAATTCATTATTTCCAAAAGTTGACGAGTTTTGAAAACATTAATGGATTTTCATGAAACTTGGCACCTGGGGGTTTTTGAGACCTCTGATAGCCAATCTGTTATCAGATTAGCAAAATTCAAAATGGTGGATCTAATATGGCAGACTAATTTTGAAAAAGTTGTTGGATTCTCATAAAACTTTTTACTCGGGTGTTTTTGGAGTCGCTGATGACAAATCTGAAGTCGGTTTTCAGAAATTCGTAATGGAGGATCCAATATGGCGATGAGAGACTCCAAAAACCCCCAGATGCCAAGTTTAATGAAAGTCCATGAATCCTTTTAAAACTCGTCCGTCACATTGGATCCGCCATTTTGTATTTTTGAAAACTTACTTCAGATTCGTGATCAGAGACCCCAAATACCAAGTTTCATGAAAATCCATGCATTTTTTCAAATCTCCTCCGCCATTTTGAATTTTAAAATCTGACGTAAGATTCGTTATCAGAGGCCCCAATAACCCCCTATGCAAAGTTTCATGGAAATCCATTAATTTTTTGAAAACTCATCCGCCATATTGAATTTTAAAATCTGACGTCAGATTCGTTATCAGAGGCCCCAAAAATCCCCAGATGCCAAGTTTAATGAAAATCAATTAATTTTTTGAAAACTCGTCCGCCATATTGAATCCGCCATTTTGAATTTTTCAAATCTGACTTCAGATTCGTTATCAGAGGTCCCAAAACTCCCAGATGCCAAGTTTAATGAAAATTAATTAATTTTTTGAAAACTTGTCCGCCATATTGGATCCGCCATTTTGAATTTTTAAAAACTGACTTCAGATTCGTGATCAGAGACCCCAAGAACCCCCAGATGCCAAGTTTAATGAAAATCCATGAATCCTTTTAAAACTCGTCCGTCATATTGGATCCGCCATTTTGTATTTTTGAAAACTGACTTCAGATTTGTGATCAGAGACCCCAAAAACCCCCAAATGCCAAGTTTAATGAAAATCCATTCATTTTTTGAAAACTAGTCCGCCATATTGGATCCGCCATTTTGAATTTTGCAAATCGGGCTCCGGATTCGTAATCAGCGACCACGAAAACCCCCTAAGCTGCATATATCCATAAAATTAGTTTCATAGAAAAATGTATGCATCAAAGGGTTAAAACGATTTAATCACATAAGTAATTCATTTATTTAGTTTGAATGATTTGAATTTTTTAAATATTTGAATACATTTAAATATTCAATTTAAGGCTTCAATTGTTTCACAGTAATGATGGAATAAAACTTCTTTAGAGTGAGTATGGCACAACAAATTTCTCAGAGCAAAGACGGAACAACTGTGTGCACGGATGGGAATGTCGGAATATGTCGCGCTGGAACCATGCCCAAAGATATTATAAACCTAGATGCGGCACCTCACTAGCGAACCTATAATAAGTTCCAAGAACTAAAAAAATGCCATCAGTTAAAAAGAGATGGAGATATCTCTGTCTCTTTTTAACTAATGGTATTTTTTTAGTTCATGGAACTCACTATAGGTTCGCTAGTGACCCACATCTAGGTTTATAATATCTTTGACCATGCCTATAAAATACAGCTTTAGATCAAAATTTTCAAGAGACCCGAATGAAAAAAAGCAAAGAATCAAAAAATGTTAGTTCATCAAATACAAAAAATAAATAAATAGCTGCGATTATGATTAACCAAATGTTAATCTGATCAATGCTTTTGAAGGGGAAAAAATTGACATTCCTCCTATAACTGTAAATCAAAGTCGCATTGACAATAATTCTTTAGAAATGAGATATGAATTTAGCAATATTTCATGTAAAATGAAAAACTCTAAAATAACCAGCTTTTATTGATTACAAGGAAATAAAAATTAATTTGCTGGGGAAATCGACCCCCTTTTTTAAATTTCATGAGAGATTGGTTACCCTAGTGGACCCGGTGACCGTGACCGTCACGGAATAAAATGAGCTTAAAAACTTTTTTTAATTTGAAAAAATTACACCAGTCACATTCAAAAGACTCTTTTCTATATTTCTAACTCAACAATAACAATCAACTATCCCAAGAAATAGCCCCGCTTCATTGAATGGACACTACCTCAGCTGCTTTCAACTAAATTAGGCAGAAAATTTTCAAACTAGAAATAATCACACTAGTCACCTTCCGAAGACTCTAAGCTAAATACGCGATGGTAGAATAATAATTAACAACTCTAAAAAACCACCCCTGTAATATTTTACGAACCTTTTCGAAAACTCTAAGCTGAATACCCAACTCCAAAGTAATAATCAACAATCTAAACATTAGTCGAATTAGAAATAGTAAAACCATAGTCACCTTCACAAAACTCTAAACTGTATCTGCAACCCTACGATAATTATCAAAAACCACAAAAAACTACCCCTGTCACATTTAATGAATTCGATCTCAACTGCCGTCAACTGAACAAAAAATTTAAAATAATCGCACTAGTCACCTTCAAAAAACACTAGACTATATCCCTAACTTAAAAATAATAACTAGCAAACCCAAAGGTTAATGTATAGAATTCCTGAAAATAGAATTCAACGATCAAATTTGGACAAACACAACAAAATGCTCCTATTGCAATTCCTAAAAACAAATTTTTTCTTTATTTATTTTTTTTTTCTTCGCACAAAAATAAAAAAGAGGAAAGAAAAATAAGAAGGCTGGGATTTTGAAAAATTTTGAAAAATAGGAGCTTGAATTTGTTCTTAATCTAATTTAAAATTCTTAAATTTCAATTTAGCTGACTTGGATTGGAGGTCATTTCTAACCACACTTTTTTTTTTTTTTTTTTTTTTTTTTTGAAATAATGTTTTTTAATCAGATCAAAGTTGCATATGGTCCTGAAGCCTTCAGAAAAGTTAAATTATGGTGTGATATCATCCAAAAATTAAGATACAGTATCCTTCAGAAAAGGTTTTTGATTGAATGTCGAAGAAATGATGTTTTACCTAAAAAAATATTTTTTTTGGATAACAAATTCCGAGATTTTGTTTTTCACAGTAATTTTTGCAATAGACAATTTGAACATAATTTAAAGAATTTCAAACTCTCGATGCTGAATTCACTGATCAAGGATGTTTCAAATCATGTTAATTTTTTCAAAGTAAAAATTTCCAGACTCAAAAGTGAATTAGAAGTATGTTTGCCACAAGATAAAATCATTGATCTTTTAAAACATCAGATTTTCCTTAATCGAAGATTTTTAAACGATGATAAAAAACATGAGAACAAACTTTCTATTTTGATTGATCAACAAACTAATATTCAAGAGCAAAATTTAAAATTACACAAGATTTTTGAAAAAGAAGATGAGGATCCTTGGTTTGTAAATTTGGCAAATATTCAAATTCCTGATACAGTTACAGATATTCTCAGATTAGGTAAAGGTTTTAGTAACCGTGTGATTAAAAGTAAATCGAAACAAATGATGGAAATAGTCAAAGATGTTGAATCAAGTATACACAAAATTCCAATATTAGATCAACAGGATTTCCGAAAGAAGGTTTTACACTTGTCGAAGAGCTTTGTTGATAAAAATTGTTTACACATTAGTAGTATCGATCGTAAAATTTCTGAGGGTTTCAAGATAATGAAAGGTTTCCTTAAAAACAACCCTGATATAATTTGCATGAATGCTGATAAAGGCAATATTACAGTTTGTATGAAGAAATCGGATTATATTAGGGATATGGAGGATTTACTTTCCAATCGTGATAACTTTGAATTATTGAGTGAAAATCCGTTGAAACAATTAAGAAGAGACACTTTCAAGATTCTAGACAATTGGAGAAAGAAAGGACTTTTGGGAAAAGATATAAGATGGACTGATATAAATACTGAAGACACAGTTCTTGCAAGATGTTATGGTTTGAGAAAGATTCATAAAGATGGCTATCCTTTGAGATTGATTATTTCAACTATTAACACTCCCACGAAATTTTTAGAACAAAATTTAAATTTGATACTTAAAGACTCCATTACAACTTCCAAATACGATATTAAAAATAGCTGGGAATTCCAAAAAATTATTATTCAAAAAAATGTTCCTGATGATCATGTAATGATTTCTTTGGATGTTGTTGCAATGTTTCCAAGTATACCCCTTGAATTGGTTAAACAGGCAATTTTAAATAGATGGGATAATATAAAAACACGTACTCGATTAAGTCAAAAAGATTTTATTGATGGGATAGTTTTCATTATGAACTCAACTTATTTTAAATTCAATGGATCTTTTTATAGGCAAAAATTCGGTACTCCCATAGGTTCAGTCATTTCTCCGATTTTAGCAGAAATAGCTTTCAATAGTTTTCATTCAAAACTTCAGTTCACCCATGAAATAGAGAACAATAATAGAATCAGTTTTTTGGACGTAGAAGTAATTAAAGGTCAGGATGGTAATATTATTACCAATTGGTATAGGAAAAGTACATATTCAGGTAGAATTTTAAATTTCTTTTCGGCTCATCCTTTTCAAAACAAAATTGCAGTAATCAAAAACTTAGTTGACAGAGCTCTAGGTTTGTCCCACATTTCATTTCACAAAGAGAATTTGAATATAGTTAGGAATATCTTTTTTCTTAATCATTACCCACAAAAATTGATTGAGCAACATATCACAATTAGAATTCAACAAATCAAAAACAAACAAAGTAAAATTTTATCTGCAGATAATCAGAAAGAATTGAGAGAATATAGTTCTTTCAATACTTTTGTTCTTCCTTTTTTGGTCAAATTTCGAAAACTATTGAATTTATGTTAAAAAAATTTAATATTCATACTATTTTCCGTATACCATTTAAAATGGATTCAATAATAACTTTTGGTAAAGATCCTTTAGATAAATTTCAAAAAGGAGGTGTTGTTTACAAGATCACTTGCAAGATCTGTAAGATGACTTATGTGGGACAGACTGGCAGACTTCTTAATACTAGGGTGGAGGAACACAAAAGTGATGTTCGTTTAGGACGTTGTTATAAGAGCGTTCTTGCTAGACATACGAGAGGGTTTGTTGATGTTGACCATGAGTTTGACTGGGATAATGTTGAAATTTTACACAGTGAAAGTAATGAGAAAAAAAGAGAATTCATGGAAATGCTTTATATTAAAAAACAAAATAAGTTGTCTATTAATTTGAAAACTGATTTAGATAAATTAAACAAAAGTTATTCTAGTATGATTAATTACATTTAGCAATACGTTTTCATGTGTCTTGACTTTCTCTCATTTCTTGTTTGTTTATAACGGATTTGTCTTTTGACCCACATTCAGTTGTCAGGTATCGAAGTGATAGTGTCTTTATTTCGTCGCTGTTCCTACCTGCTCTAATTTTTCTTGCCTTGATAAGGGTGCTGTGTGAGGACCGAAACGTTGGTAAATATTGTGCATGCTTTCATACTGTGATTTGATAATAATAAAAATAAAAAAGACGAAAGAAATAAAAAAAAAAGAGAATGAAGGGGATGTGGTTGGTTGCCTTCTCATTTTTCTCATTTTGTTGTGTTTGTCCAAATTTGATCGTTGAATTCTATTTTCAGGAATTCTATACATTAACTTAATTATTGGACGTTAAATGGGATTTTGAATTTGATTTTAATCTAATTTAAAATTCTTAAATGTAAACCCAAAGGTATCCCTTTCACATTTAACGTACCCCATCGGAAATGATATTAAATTCTTTTTTGTCTACTGGCCGTAAAAATCCTTTATTAAGATGTTACATTAAATCGTTTATTCCGTCGACGCCGGGCCTCATCAGTAGTAAGATTAAAATCTGTTTAGAACATTTTTATAAATACTTAACGAATCACAATAATTCATCTCTTAAGATATATCTATTCAAAATTTAACCATTCAAATTCAATCTTATCATCAGATCTTTAGAAAATTACAAGGTTTAAGAGTGTTGACATGAGACAAGCTCTTCACGTAGATTCCATTACACATGATTAAGTCATTTTTTTTTAAAACGTGAATTGTGATGCGATCGTAGAATAAAGCCGCTTTACATTTTGTTCCTTAAATATGAAAGTACCCATGATTCCAGCTGTGTATTAAATTAGAAGATTTTTCCGGGCCAAACCGGATGTTTCGTGTTGGGGTGTCAGGTTTATCATCTCAGTTAACAAAAGTATGTACAATGAACATCTTCTCTCTCTGACTTATACAGGTTACATATAAAAGCAAGGTTTGCTCATAAGTGTGACGTTATATTAAGAAACTAAGTTTCAGTATATCCAGTAAAAATAAACTAATTGGGACGAATTGAGAAGAATTCGCCAGGAGCCCCTGTGAATTTTGCTTTGCGACAATCTCGAATTGTAGATGGTGGTGAAATCGTGTAAATTCGTGAGAAGGAATAAAGTCTTCAAATATTATATTCGCCCGAATTCAGCTAAAAATGTTTACGGGACCTAATTCATTTGAATGCGTCAGCACGAATTATTTTCAGTGTCCGCCAATTCATTTTAATTCGCGAGATTTTAAGTCAAGCCCCAATTCGAAAGAATTCGCCAGCGCGAATACAGTTAAAGACTGGCCTATTTAATCGAAGTCGTAAGTTATAACCAACGCGTTCGGCATAAAGGATCCGTTGTAAATAAATATCAATGAGTCCCGTAGCTCAGTGGTCGCCCTCTGGACTTTATACACTTGAGATCGCTGGTTCGAGTCTCAAGGCATGCAACTATTATTATTTTTTTTCTAAATGACCTCGACCACAAATTAAGGTGAATTGACACACATTCAATTCGCTCTGCCCCAATTCATATCAACGAATCAGAAATCAGAATTCTGGCGAATTTAAACATGTTAATTCATCGCAATCCTACCGAATTAGTTTTTTTACTGGGCAACATCAAAATGTCCATACCTTTCTAAAATGATTGTTTAGAATATAATTGTAATGCATTAATGTAATGTATTTGATCAAACATATTCCAAAATAGACATTAAAAATCTAAGTAAATATTTGTAATTAGTGTCTGTTCTTGTATTTACTGAAAATCTTTTCATTTTAATGTGATACAGCTCTTTAAAAACTCTACGTTCATAATTAGTTTCTATTTCTAAAATCTTAACATCATCAAAATTGAAATGTTGATTCCCTTCGTGAGAATGTGCTACAAGATATGATGTTCTGTCATCATTTCTACAGTTAGAGTCAGCTAAGTTGCCCATCTTTGGCAGGAGTACTGTGCGTCTTTCCACCAACTACTTCGGAATAGGCTTCGCTGACTTCAAATATGGCGTGAATATGCGGGCCAGATGTTCATGTGTCGAAGTAAACTTCTTCCACCAGAAGTTCTTGATACCATCTGGTCCTGCAGTGGAAACGATCTTCGTGCCGTAAGAAGGTGCCGTTTCCTCATCACTTCGGCAGTGATTGATGGTTATGCCTTGTCAGATGTTATAAGGTTGTCGCAAAGCTCCTTAGAGCTCCACGAGAAAAGGTACCTAAGGCGCCGAAAACCGGAAAAATTTTATTCCATTTATCGATAGATTAAGAGTCACATTATTTAATGCAAGAATCAGAAAAATTATATGCGCGATACTTTTTTTTTTAATTGAGCCCGGTAGCGAATGCTAAAGAACATGCTTTCCGGCAGACTGTGGATCCTGTAGAAACACCTCCCACCACTCACCAGTACTTTCAAACGCTCCGCGTTTGTGTCTTTCGACAAGGCACGCAGACGCTTAAGATAAGATTGTGTTGGAAGTAGAGGGGGTTATATTCGTGGGTAGCGCTTCTCGGCCGTGTTTCTCGTTCGTTGCCTTTCCCTAAATCGCCTGCCCTGTAAAATTCTCTCTCAGCGCGTAGGTACCTTTTCTCGTGACACGTCACACAAACACACACACATCTGTATCAATTGACTAAATTTAACTTAAATAAATTATTAAAAGTCATGAAGACACTAGGCGCAGGAAATAATAAATAAAATAAAAATTATAATATTATTATCTGTCTAAATTGTTCAATTTCGAAAGCTTATTCCCTTCAAAGAGAAGCGAAAACAAAGCAGTATGTCGGAATTTTCAAAAGCGGAACTTGATAATTTGCTCAATTTTTACGTTTGCTCCGCTGATTGTTTCTGTTGAAAAATGATACAAGTTGTAGAATATGTATCATATAAAATTGTGAAAAAATAGAAGATTTGTATCTGAAAGTTAATATTTTTTCAAGATTTGTATCTCAGAGTTCAGCATTTCCATACTTTTTCTAATCATGGTGAAGGAGGGGCATATATAAATATAAGTGAAATAAATACATATTGATTTACACTTAACATTCTTATTTAAGTGGTTTAGATCTACATTTATTTTTTGCTTGAATTAATTTAAGTGAAATTATTACTCAATCGAACGGTTAAAAGGTAAAATGGCAATTTCTTCTTTGGACAGTCGAGTAATGTTACCGTTGTACAAGTATACTTGAACCGGATTGCGACCATGTATTACTGTTTGATATAAGCATAACAAAACACCATAAGAATTTAATTTTCCAACAATGAAATTATTCGGTGCTACTAGTACCCTAGCGGGTAGGCTTATCTTGAAAACGGGACTTACTATGTCTCCATACCCTACACGAAGGAGGTCACGAGTTTTCACATTTTTAATCTGATAACTAGGAGGAATAGGATATTTTTTGAAAACTGCATAACGAGGAGGAGAAGGTGGTGGGGGAGGATTTCGCCTAGCTGTAGAAGATTGGCGATCAGGAGCGTAATGTCTGTCATAATGGAGAATAATCCTGCTTTGTGAACTTAATTCTGCAAAAAAAAAAAAAGAAAATGGATTAATTTGAATTAATACAAGTATTTTATATGAATAGTGTTTTTTCCAATTTCAGATATCATTTCTACAATGAAGGATCTTACAGTGCACAAAATAGGCTTATCCGCAACATTTTTTAGTTTTGAATATGAAACTTCTTCTTCTTTGGAATTTTCATTAAAAAAAGTAGGGGAAACCACCCTACAGTAGATAGGAAAAAATTCAGCAGCATTTAACTGCATCAGTTTCCAAAAATAAAGAAAGATGATCATTGTTAAATAAAGCTTACATATTCAATTGAGTATTCTTCTAGAAAAAAAGATCACGTAATTAATTAATTAGCTGTATAAAATATTTTTATTAGACCTGGTCAAGGGTACGATTTTGACACCTTTGTCCATCAATAGATAATCGTTTCTGATATTGCTCCTGGGCAAGTCAGAATACTCAATTCTGGATAATTATAATTTATCATTAGTATACTTACAATTAAAATCAATTTTTCGAGTAAATAATAGTTGAAACTATGATTATTTCACAAAAAATGCAAAAGTTTAAATTATTGACATTTTTTTTATCTCTGATATTTCGTAAGATTGGTACGATTGGTACGAGATGTTTAATCCTCATACAATTTAACCTGACTTGCGATGACAGAAAAGTGCAGCTTTTTTACATACCTCAATCCTAAAAATTATATCTTTTCCGAAAGGCTTCTTGAAACACAATTAAAATTTATGAGCTTTTTAATAACTAATAATTTACACTATTTTCTTAGTTTATTTTTTATAATAATTTGAATTTAAACAAACACAACCTTTATCTTAAAACAACTGCGAGACAGTCGCAGAGCTGCCAATTTTGACAGAGACATTTTTTGTAATTTTCCGATTATCTACTGTCGGTTATCTACTGTTGGAAAATGTAATATCCAATGAAAAGTCCTTAAATATTTATAAATATTAAAGAAAGAACACTTTGTACTATTAAATATTGTTCATTAAACTTCAAGCTTTGATTCTAATCTATAAACATGTCATAAAAATGTTTCATTAAGTTAAAAAGTATGAATAAAGAAGAGGTGAAATTTTTTTTTTCAGGTTAAAAATAAATTTTTTGCTCTCACTCATTAATTAATTATAAAATTTCAATGAAACTTCGTCAGAAGATATAGTATCCTTGCTGAAACGTTATACTAACAAAAGTAATGAACAATTTTTGTCAGTTTTCCAGCTAAGTAAGATTATCTACTGTAAATCATTATCTACTGTAGGGTGGTTTCCCCTATACCATTTTCAAACAGGTATTTTTGACGCGCTACGCTGCCACCTAGATGTGACTTCGTATGCTTTCAATATTTTCTAAACCAGCTATCCTCAGGTTGCGGATAGAGTGTCCATGTACCAAGGGATCTGCTGAATGTGGTAATAATAATTAATAAGCAGTCCCGGACAATCGACCAGGGATGGTACCGAAGGAATAACCCCCAAGAGGAGGCGTAATATTCGTGCCGAAAGCTGCATAGCACCTGGGTGATGTGTCAAAATTGGCGACTCTGAGATACCGGGCGACCTGTCAGTGCATGCCCCCTTATCCTTACCTGTGAGGCTCTACAAGGACGGTCGAACCCTTTCCCTAGCTGCTCGTGGGAATAACAATGGCAACACCAAACCACTATAGAGTTGTAGATGCGGTTCAAAACGACTGAACACGCAGAGCAGGAATATTAACATTCATGTTCATCCTGAGCCGCAAGATCTGGCTGAAATGGATGCCTCCCTTCGACAGGATATTTCGGGGGATTCTGACCTATCGACCATCATTTGTTCAGTTTTACGTGCGGCGAGAGCTTTGGCTGATTCAATTCGAAGGCTAAAACCAACGATGGATCGAAAGACCAAAAGGCGCTTGCATTAACTGAACAAGAAGATTGGATGGGCAAGACGAACTGAGGATCTAACATCACACACTAAACAACTCAAAGCTGATGACAATCAAGCAGCATGTTCACAAAATACGGTTGTTAACTGACGCAAGGAGGAGAATATAGAAGAGGGAAGGATTGGTCAGGGAGAATCAATAATTTCTCGCTGACACATCGCGCCTTTTCAGCGATCTCTCTGTTTCTGCAAAAAATCCACCCAAGCCCGACGAGATAGAGACTTTTTGGAGAGAGGTATACAAGATCCCGAAAACACTGGAATTGAAAGAAAACACTAAAATTATCATCCAGTTCGAGGAGCATTGCGACAGTCTCATAAAATCTGAGGAGGAATGTCCATCAATCACTGCCGAAGAAGTGAAAAAAGCACTTAGGGTCATGAAGAACTTTTCCTCTACATGACCAGGTGGTATCAAGAAATTCTGGTGGAAGAAGTTTACTTCTATGCACCAACATCTGGCCCGCATCTTCAGCATATGTTCAAAGCTGGAGACGTCCATTCCGCAGTGGCTGGTGTTAGAATGCACTATACTCCTACTGAAGAAAGGTGAATTGTCCAACCCAGAGAACTAAAGGCCAATAACTCATTTGAACACACTGTATAAGATCTTTAAAGCTAACATAAACCACAGGATTGTTCAAAGAATTGAGCCTGTGTGAACAGAGATGTACGAACAACGTGGCTCGCAAAAATGTGTAGCAGGCTGCCGAGAAACCCTGCAAATTTATAGGTGCATCTGATAAGACGCAGCAGCCCACCAGCACGCAATGTCGATGGACTGAAGTGACTATTGGAAAGCTTTCGATTCAACCTCTCATAGACTTATCATCTATCTTTTGAAAAGCCTGAAGGTTCATCCACACGTAGTGAGATACATACAGTGATTGATTCCCCATTGGAAAACTAGATTTACTATCTCATCTGCAAATTAACGTGTGACAACGAACAACGTCACCTTCCAGAGGGGTGTCTTCAAGGTTGACACAATGAGCCTTCTGCTCTTTTACATCACACTTCTGCCACTATCTCTCGCACTATGTAATTCTTCTGGGTACCTCTGTGGCGACACTAATCATCGCGAGCATAAGGTCACTCATGTATTTTATATGGATGACCGTGTAGATCTATGGTTCTTGTCAAAGTCAACTTCAAGCTTGCTCTACAATGTGTCCTAAGAATTGTACGTACATCGACGTACGTTGATATCAACGCGTTGAGACGGTCCGTTCTATTTTCATAATTATAATAAAATCATAAAACTACGGGTGAATATTTATATTGATACGCCTCTGACTCATAAGTGGACAAGCAGGTAGAGCTAAGGGATGATTCACGAAATCATTCCATCATACGATCCACTGCGCGCGCCATCGGCTAATAAGTAGGGATAGCGTGGGACCAATGCACTTTATATATCGATCCCGGTATCGGTACCGATGGACTTCTTACTCGACCCTCTACGTGGAAGGAGCTTCTCTTGGTCTCAATGATCTACCTGTCATTGAAGACAGAAATTTGAATCATTCAAAGCATCATTCACAGGACCCAACTAGTCGGGATTCTCCTTCATCAATTTTTAACAACACTTTTAGGGTACTATCCTTATTCTGCTTGAATTAGAATAGTAGATGTGAGTTTGTGGAAATTTATTTTCATTTTTTTTTATAAATTAGTTTATACATGTTTCTAAAGACCTTGCACTCCATGTTTTTGTGGAGTCCTCGTTGTGCATGTTTGCATTTAGTGTGGGGAATCAAATAACTGATAAGGTAGTGCTTGCAACATTTATTGTAAGGACCTTGCACTTTATTTTACGATAAAGACCTCGTTGTGCATGGTTGCACCAGCTACTGAAATTTGAATAAATAAAGACCTCGTTGTGCGAACAAAGTTTTGGTATCTCAGGCTCTAAAAGAAGGAAGGAAGGGAGAATCCAATTCATAATAAAATTATCTATTCCAAAATAAATTCAAATCACAAAAATACGCAGTCATCTCTCCCTTGAGTGAATCTACAATCCGTCGCTTTTGTCGTCAAATAACGATTTAAATTTTAGTGGGAAATTTTATTGTAAAAATTAATCTTACTCAATTTTTGTTTATTCAATCATCAAGTTTAGTTATAAAATGGTTAGGGCTAGTTTTTATATCCTATCAGTATTGGAATCAACTTATATCTTTGGTTGCAATTTACTGGACAGGAAAAAGTAAACGCAAATGGAACAAATGTCTCTATGAAAATAAATATCATTGAGATAAGTTTAAAATGCAACATTACCATTACTAGAAATTAGTATAATTTATAGTAAAATTAAGATCTTTAACTAAAATCAGCCCACTCCAGTTATAATTAAATTGAGAATATTGATAAACTCAAAATCGATCCCCGGTTAGATAAACGATTTGATTTCGGGAGAATAATAGAGAGCCATAAATCGCATGAGTCTAGACGAGGCATAGGTGAACCATTGTATCCACGTCAACTCATTCAAATTAAGAATGATATAATAAAGTAAACAGAAATAAGAATGCGGAAATGCTTGAATTATTATCATTGAAATAAAATCGATAATTACCGGCAATAGAGATTTGCAAAATGACTCTGAAGTACAAGATAATTTAGGCGCGAAACATAATTCGATTGTGCAAAATAATCCTGATTTTAGCGATTATGATTCTGAAATTGCGGAAATGGATCAATTAATGGCCACTCTGGAAAAATTACAAAAAGACCTGAGCAAATCAGTATTATCACAAAATACTCTATTACGAATGGCGAAAAAAGAAAAAGTTAAGCCTCGTGCATTTGACGCGGATACGGAGAAACGAATCGGATCTTTTGTAACCTCGTTAGTAAAAAAAATGGAGGATCGAGTATAAATGCAAAAAGAAAATTCTGATCACCAAGATAGGATTTTAGAAGAGCACATAATGAATGTCGAGCAAAATGTATGTACACTTAAAATTAAAACGGAATAAGTTCTTACTGAACAGGCAGAACTTATCGTTACAAATATTAAAAATTGGAAGCGGTTTCAAAATCTTGAAGATTATCAGGATTTACTAGAAAAGTGAATGGATAGGAATATGGATGGTACAAATATTAAAATCCCACGGCTTAAAAATTATCCAGCACCAACATTTTCAGAGTCAGGCAAAGAAAGACCTATGATGTTTCTGAGCGATTTTGATAAATATATTAGAGCGATAGATGTTAGGAGAGATGATTTTAATTTCGTAGTACATTCATTCTTTGGAAGGTATCGCTAGAGAATGGTGAAATCTTGTAGAGACTCCCGGTGAAAATGAATTCACGTTCAAAGAAAAATTCATTTCAAAATTCTGGAATGATAGTATTCGTTTTCAAATTAGTACTGATCTTCAATATGGTTTTTATGAAGCAAAATTATCCAAATCGGCATATGCCATTAAAATAATAAATAACCGTAAAGATTTAATACCACCTCCATCTGAGAGCGAAATCGTCTCTAGATTGTCCAGAAATTTTTCAAAAGAAATTCGTACTGCATATTTAATTCGAGATATTAAAAGGTTATGATTCTCGTAAAAATAACATTTATCAGCAAAATGATTCCGGCAGATTTAATCGAGATAATCGAAATATGAGAAACTATAGAGAAGGTGCAAATAATTTCCAAAATGCCTATCAAAATCAAAAAGGGTTGCTAGATCGTGAGAATGAAGGTTTCAGTAATTCTCGCTTTGAATCACAACATCCACCTCGATATCGAAATCATGATCAATACATGAGACAGGATAATAATCGATCTGGAAATAATTTTTATTCAGGACGGGCGTATAATAATTATGCACGTCAGAATGACCAAAATCTAGGATATTTTAATCCAAACAACAGCACAAATCAGAGAAATAATTCTTTTATTAATCACAATCGATCAAATTTTGATTCGCAAAATCGTGGTTCATATCCAAATTATGATGATCGAAATAAAGCTCCGTATAATTATCAATCTGAAGGGCGTTATCAACAGCCAAATGGTTTTCAAAATAATTATAACTCCCGCGATCAAAACAATAGAAATACATCTCAGCAAAATTATGTAAATGGACGAGTAGAGTATAATGTTTACAAACGAAATCCTAATTATGCAAATCGAGTAAGCACGCCTAGAGATACGAGTGATCATTACAAATAAAAAAGGGGGCTTATAATAATCAGCGAAATAGTCTGCCACAAAATAATATAACGAAACAAACTAGAGTTATAGAAGTCGTTGAAAATATAGATAAAGGCGATGAATTTTGTTTCAATTAGGGAAACACACATGCTTCGGGTCAGTAGGGAGTAAAACGATAGAGGCAAATCCGGGGCCCAAATATTTTAAAAAGCCTCTACCTTTAGATATGAGGGGTGAACTTTTAGAAAACGATGATAGTACGGTAGATAAAGAATTAGACAAATGTCCAATAATGATTTTAAATCTCGAGCACATAGAAACAAATGCATTAATAGACACGGGTAGCGAAGTAACCTGTATTTCTGAGAACTTTTATGAAAATAATCATAATGTTTTTGAACAATGCGAACTCTTACCAATTGTAGGAACCACAATTGTTGGCGCAACTGGGGCGAGACCTATAAAATTAAAGCATCAAATTTATGAAAAATTCAAAATGGGCGACTGGGAAGGTTCTTGCGTTTTTCTGATTGTTCCCAGGCTAAATAAAGAATGTATCATTGGAGAGGACTTATTAAAAAGATTAACAAGTAAAATCGATTTCGAAGATAATATAATTGAATTAAAAGATAAAAATAAATCGATTGGAATAAAACTATTAGAAGAAGATGTAAAAACAATTCGCATAATAATGGATGCGGAAAATGTCCAAAAAGAAAGATACATAGAATGTTTAGGCAAATATTTAGAACCCGAAGAAAACATTCCAAATGTTATAAAGGAAATTAATACAATTGAAACTTATGATAATGCCCAGGATGAATATACATTAACTGATGAACAAATTAGAGAAAAAATGGCGAATTGTACTTTATTAAATGCATTAGAGAAAGAGCGATTCTACAAACTCACATCCCGTTATAAAAATGTATTTTCTCGGAAACCAGGTAGGATCTCGATATATGAACACCAACTTAAAAAAGATCATAACAGACCTTTTATATCACGACCTTACACGATACCTATGTTCGTACGCGACAAAGTAGCGAATGAAATTAAAAAGCTTATAGAAATGGGAATAATTCAAAGATCAAATAGCGCATATATAAATCCATTAGTGGTCAGAATTAAAAAGGACGGTTCGATAAGACTTTGTTTGGAAGCTAGAAAATTAAACGAAATTATGGTAAATGATTACGAATGCGCAGAGCCAACAGAAGTTTTATTTCAAAGATGTGCTGGAACTCAAGTAATGTCTACTTTGGACTTACTAGTAGCTTTTGGCAAGTACCATTCCATCCCGACTCTATAAAATATACAGCTTTCTTATATGAGGGAAAGTGTTATGAATTTTGTGTCACACCTTTCGGTTTAAAAAAATGCACAGCTGCGTTTGTTATAGCTTTCGATTTGGTTCTAAGTGGATTAGGAAACGTTGTTATTACTTTTATTGATGATATGTTACGTACCTCACTAAGTACATCACAACATCTGGAACATTTGGAATTATTATTCCAAAGTCTAGAAGATCATAATAAAACAGTAAATTTTGAAAAATCACATTTTTCCGGCCAACAGTCAAATTTTTGGGTCATATTTTAACGCCACTTGGAATTAAACAAGACCCTGACAAAATTAAAGCAATTCATGAATTTCCAAAACCTCTGAATTTGAAAGAACTACGAGGATTTTTGGGTGTAATAAATTTTTATACAAAATTTACTAGAGAACACGCACAAGAGATAGTACCACTTTTGAATTGATTGCGCATAGGGGCTACATGGATATGGGATTTAGAAACGGACTATCAATTCCAAAATTAAATTCAAATCACAAAAATACGCCATCATCTCTCCCTTGAGTGAATCTAGAATCCGTCGCTTTTGTCGTCAAATAACGATTTAAATTTTAGTGGGAATTTTTATTGTAAGAATTAATCCTACTCAATTGTTGTTTATTTAATCATCAAGTTTAGTTATAAAATGGATAATGTTACAGCGTATATGTGCGTTATTGCCCATTGCTACCAAATGTCGCGCGTGTTATATTGGTCCACATTCCAGTGTTCCAATGGTTCAATGTACTTCAATGTTTACCGGCATACTGGAATGTCAACCAATGAAACACGCGCGACAGTTAGTAGCAATGGGCAACAACGCACACATACGCGTTGATGTCAACGTACGTCGACGAACGTACAATTCTTAGAAAACATCGTGGAGAAGCCTTCAGAGTGCTTTAAATATCGTCAAAGTGTACACAGGAGATATTGGTATGGACTTTGGATTGGACAAGTGTGCCGAGATTAATCTGAAGCGAGGACGGGTAACTGACATTTCCGCGGACATTGAGCTTGTGGATGTAAGTGTTATTAGACATCTTGACACTGGAGAGATCTATGCATACTTGTACATGCCTTAAAGCCGCATTTAGGACGGAACATCAGTGAAACGATTTCTCTGAAGCGGATAGAAGCGTCTTCTTCGACTGATTTGGTCTTCAAATATGTCGACGTTGAACAAGGTATCTGCGACTAACATGCTTGCCCTGCCGGTTCTACTCTACTCGTTTGGGGTGGTTCAATGAACGAAAAACGAGCTTACGGCCCTTGATATCGCCACGGCTAAGATCATGCATATGCAGAAGATCTTGCACATCAATTCGTCCGTTCTGCGATTATACATTTCACGCCGTCAAGGCGGTCGTGGACTTCTGAATCTACAATGTCTCGATAACCGAATTGTTCAGAGTACAGCTTACATCCTTGCAAATGGCAGAGATCCTCTCCTAAAAATGTTACGGAAACAGGAGTTGATTGGCAAAGGAGCGTTCCTTGACAAAGCCGCGGAGTTGGCGGCCGAAACCCTTGGCCTCAATTTTAACATCAGAAGTGAGGAAAGTGCATTACTCCATCTAGATGCTTCACTTCTAAAAGCCGAAGTAGAGAAAGCAGAGGTTGAAAAATTCCGCCAACAGCTGCTCGACAAGAAAATGCACGGAAACTTTCACAGAAATGTAGAAAAACAGTTCTTGTCGAAGGAGCAAACTTTTGCTTCCCTCAGATCATCAGGACTTAATTCGGGTACAGAAGGCTTTATTTTCGCATGCCATGACGGTGTCATTTGCACCTTAGTATACCGTGACCGCATTTTATGTCAAGAATTTCCCAGCGATAGGTTCAGAGCCTGTAATGCACACGCTGAGTACCTAGAATACATACTATCTAGGGGTCCCACTCACGCGGGAACGACGTATCTCTATAGACAAAATTTCGTCCTAACAGTACTTCACTACTATCCTTGTCGCTGTTACGGTGTTGGCCGCGACCCTACCCTCCCGAACGCTCCGAGGAAGATAGAGTCAACTGTCCAAAACGAGATGTGCCAAATTGTCTGGAACTACGATTTTCAGACAGCAGTCTACATTGTACACTCGTGACCTAACGTCGTTCTCCAGGACTTCGAGAAACGAATTAATTACGTGATCGAATTCTTGGCTCCGCCCGACTGCAACATCACTGCTGAGGGGAAGGAAAATGCGGAGCGGTATCAAGACCTCAAAAGGGAGCTGCAGCGACGGTACACAAAATATTGGGTTGAAATAATTGTTCTTGTGATCGGTGCTCTCGAAGGTGCGAAACTATCACTGGTTTGTCAACTGAAATCCATACCCGCGTGCCAAAAACATGCCCCAGGTACATGTGAGATGGACGCAAACGGCTTTCGTGAGACGTGGACTTTGGCTAGACCCCCTGACCCCTCTCGAGGACAATCGTGGACTTTTGCCATACTCCCCTTCCCCCGACATGTCCTCGTGGTATATGGATAGCCTCTAATGGACTGTTACTGAAGAAATTTAAAACAAAATCGAAATTCGCAGGCACGGAGAATCGAGCCCTAACCGCCAAGCTCTAAGTCGAGTGCTTTACCACTAGACTAGCAAGGTACAATTTTAAACTTACCTAAATGTAGAATCACGCATCTGTTGGACGGACTAACGTGAGTATAAGAAAAATTAAAATACCGGTATTGTAAAGTGAAATTCCGATACTTGTATGTTAAACGACGCGTATTCTGCGAAAATGCAATACACGGATTGCAATTTTGCCTGACATTTGCACAGTAACAGTCATTTTGCAACTTAAATAACCAATAATTCAATTTTGTTCTTAAATTGGCCTTGACAGACCTTCTGAAAATTTAATCAGCTGCAATTTGAGAAAAGAAAGTTGACAATCGGTAAATCGGTAAAAATAACAATAAGAAGTTATACTAAAATTATGTAAGGGAGAAAATCATGTCGCACGCACTTTCTTGCTCTACTACCTACTACAAAGATTCATTAAGAATTTTAAATCAATTATTAAATTATCTGATGTATTCTACTTACCAATAGAGTGAAAGAAGAATACCAAGATCATCAGCAGAGAAGCAATGGTGGTTCTCGTCATTCCTCAATATAGGAGCCAATTTTTTGAAAAATTTCCTGAAGATTGTAACTGATGACGAGTGAAATAAAGGCCGAGTTTGCCGGTTTATATACTTTCCGTTATCTTGCTTCTTTCTATTGATTGTGAATACTTAAAAGGGTCACGTCATAAATTATATGACATCTTTATTGTTTGCGCGATTTTTTTGAAAGTTATTTGTCAATGTCAATGCATGCAGTGTTATGAAATTCTTGAAATTGGAGGAAGAATGCTAAGCCGCTTTACTAAGGAGGGCATAACACTGTCAAGATATATTTCGACATTCTCATAATTTATGATTGAGAAAGTATTAGAATTCTCCGAAATTTCACACCACAGTTCTCTGACGGATCTTGACGTCTTGAGACCCGCTGAAGCCAAAAATCAAGTTTTGGCGATGGTGTCTGTTTTTCATTCAAAATTGAAGCTTAAAAAATTTTCAATTCCGAAATTTTTAATTCAAATGCATAATAATTTACACGTAAAAAGTCGAGCTTTCATCGCTTTCCAATTGGACAATTTTACATTAAATTCCACTAAACTGCAAAATTTACAATTTTTGACTTTTATAAATTGAACAGTTTAAAGATTTCTGGTTGAAACATATAATTCCACGCTATGCAGCCACGGCCTTATTTTAAAATTCAAATTGTGAAATTGAAACGTTTTTTTATACATATACATCCTTGTTACGCATTTGGACTTTGACCTATATTATTGTCCCACATCTACTTTGCCTTCCCTTTTTAGGTAAGCCCACATACTAATGCTAGAGTATAAGTAGGACCGGGCGTGTGGCCCTTCGTCAGTTCTAATCTTGCTCTTCGATTGTAAACCTGTACTAATTATACAAAAGATTAATAAAGAAACACCGAATTGCCTAAAAACAATTCGGTTCCTTTTTAAAAACTGAAGTTATCGTTTTTACGCATAACATCCTGTTAAGTTGAATTATTTCAGTTTGAAATCGTTTAAAATAATAATGGGTCAATTATTATGTATACATCAAAATTCAACAATTTCACTTACAAATTGAAAATCGTTGAAATAAAATAATTGAAATTGTAATGTTCAAAGTTGAAATTTTAGCCATTGCAAGGCTTTCTATTTTTAAAAATTTAGTTTCAAATTGTTTATTTTTGAATATATGATTCATAATTGCCAGTTTTCAATGGACAGACAGATATTGCTAAATGTTAAAAAATGGTTCATTTTTAGTTAAAATATTTCAAATTGAATGGGTTCAAAATGGAATATTTTTTACTAAAAAAAGTTTGATTAGGATTTGAAATTGAATAAATGTATTTGACTATAAATGTATGAATTAGAAATTATTTGAAAATTGAAAATAGTATATAAACTTTTAATCAGACGTTTGAATTTGTTCAATTACTGGGGTTTTTGAATTGAAAAGGGTTAATTTTCAAGATTAAAATTTGTAAATTGTTTCATTCTGAACAACAAATGAATTCACTGTCATTTCTTGGTTTTCCCATTCACACAAAATTGCCGGTCATGTCCCGGTTTCCTGGGACTCCGGCCACCCTCAGTAATTTAAAAGTTTTATTATACCATTCTATCTTTTTCTATCTCTTTGTCAATCTAAATTCACGTTTATCTTTTTCATTGCCCTTTTTTCTATCTCATCCTATCCTTTCTCTATCCACGTCAATCTTTTTCTATCTCAATCTAAATTCCCGTCTATCTTTTTCAATTTCCTCTTCCCTATCTCATGGTATTCTACATCTATCAACGTCTATCTTTTCTAATCATCTCTTCTCTATCTCATCCTATACTTTATTCATGTACGTCAAATTGAAGGGTTTGCCGCAAGGTGGCTGAGGACGAAAGTAACCAACAAGTGGAATCAGTCTTCGGGCCTATAAGTAATGGCCCGGAATAGCATTATGCCAAGTGTGATTAGGTCACGCACTAATAATAATATTAATATTGCGCACTGGAATGCGAATGGTACAAGAAACAGTCTTCCTGAGCTAATGGACTTTTTAACAACCCACAAAATAGACATTATACCTGGAGGGGTTTTACATGCAGTTTTGAAGAATTACCTTGAATTTCGGAAGATTTGGAAAGATTTTGTATACGATTTATAAGATTTTAGGATATTTCCAAAGATTTAAAGGGATTTCAAGGAATATGATCAAGAGGTATATTATTGACTTTTTTAATTCATAAAGGTAAAATTTCGAACAAAAATGGAAATAAATCTCCGTAAAATGCGACGCATATGTGAAGGCATCATAAAGGCCAATAGTTGTCAAAAATCTGGAAAATAATAATAATAATAATGTATTATTGACTTTTTAAATTTATAAAGGTAAAATTTCTAACAAAAATGGAAATAAATCCGCGTAAAATGCGACGCACATGTGAAGACATCATAAAGGCAAATATTTGTCAAAAATCTTGAAAAAATAATATTAATATTATATTATTGACTTTTTAAATTTATAAAGGTAAAATTTCGAACAAAAATGGAAATAAATCTCCGTAAAAT
>CAKNYM010050603.1:250122-327045 GCA_932195095.1 Andricus curvator | reverse complement strand
ATGTGAAGGCATCATAAAGGCAAATGGTTGTCAAAAATCTGGAAAAATAATATTGATAATATATTATTGACTTTTTAAATTTATAAAGGTAAAATTTAAACAAAAATGGAAATTAATCTCCGTAAAATGCGACGCACATGTAAAGGCATCATAAAGGCAAATAGTTGCCAAAAATCTGGAAAAAATAATATTAATATTATATTATTAACTCTTTAAATTTATAAAGGTAATATTTCGAAAAAAATGGAAATAAATCTCCGTAAAATGCGAAGCACATGTGAAGGCATCATAAAGGCCAATAGTTGTCAAAAATGTGGAAAATAATAATAATAATGTATTATTGACTTTTTAAATTTATAAAGGTAAAATTTCGAACAAAAATGGAAATAAATCTCCGTAAAATGCGACGCACGTGTGACGCCCATGCGAAGGCATCATAAAGGCAAAATAGTTATTCAAAAATTTTGAAAATAATAATAATAATAATGTATTATCGACTTTTTAAATTTATAAAGGTAAAATTTCGAACAAAAATGGAAATAAATCTCCGTAAAATGCGACGCACATGTAACGGCATCATAAAGGCAAATAGTTGTCAAAAATCTGGAAAAAATAATATATTATTGACTTTTTAAATTTACGAAGGTAAAATTTGTAACGAAAATGGAAATGAATTTCCGTAATATTATAAATTAATATTTTAATGTTATATTAATTCAAATTAATTATATCAATTATAAATATTATATTAATATAAATAGTATATACATCTGGAATTTTATTATTTAAGTGAAACATCTTAGGGCGCGGTGCGGCATGTTTACCATACCGATTTCATGGGATTCATTCAATTCAAGAAAGTCGTGGAATTCAAATTACTCATGGATTTCTTGGAATTCAAGGAATTCATGGAACTCATATAATTCGAGGAATTCATGTGATTCACGGAATTCATGTAATTTTCGGAATTTATGGAATCCATGAAATTCAAGGTATTCATGGAATTCACGGAATTCGCCGAATTCAAGGAATTCACGGAATTCATGAAACTCATGGAATTCATGGAACTCATGGAATTCATGGAACTCATGGAATTCATGGAACTCACGGAATTCATGGAATTCCGGAAATTCCTTGAATTCCGCGAATTCCATGAATACTGTATTTGTTTTAAAAAACTGGTTAAAAGAATTAACGACCAAGTGTTCGAAAATAAAATATATAAATAGTCATATAGATATGAATTTATAGAATTGCTAATGAAAAACTAAAATATGTAAGCGATATGCGACGCATATGAGACGCACGTTATGATTGTTATAACGTTCGAGCGATATATGCCTCAATTGATGATGCACATGTCTCATCAGGTGAGGGCACATTGTGCAGATTGTTTCGTACATATGCGTGCGAATACGCTATCATTTTGCAAGCATTTTGTTATCTGGGTATGTTACGTGAACTTTCACTTATTCCACGTGCCACCACTGTCCCATGCAATGAACGTCGCTTGACAAAATCACCACAGGACTCGCGGTAGAGGTGGGGGCTCCTGCAGACTTGGAATATCGGAATGTTTATGTTTCTCGGCCCTTGGAATAAATGAAAGTCCACTGTATTTGAAAAGTTTGACTGTGAAAAAATAATAGATTTTAAAATGATGTAAATGACCATAACTGTCTTCCTCTTCGTATAAAATGTATTAATATTAGAGGTCAATTTAATCGCCTCGGATAAACGAGTCTTTTCTGTTTCGATATCAACTTTGTATAATGTTAATGAAAAACATTTTACTGCGAAAACCGATTTATAAAATCTCATAGAAGTGCTAAAAAGAAATGTAATGCATATTTTTAGAAATACTTTTGTCAGTTTTAAGATATTAGTTGGACAATTTTTAGAAATACTTTTGTCAGTTTTAAGATATTAGTTGGACAATTATTTAGAACATTGTATTAGACGTTTAGCATTTATTTTAATAGCATAACAATTTTCTTTAACCTTTAAGTATGGACGTGATTTCACTTTTGCACTTTCATGGACCCGAGGTCTCACAGACCGCTGTGTATATTTATATCTAATTCAATAAGTAAAGAAGTTTTCGTTGTCTAACGTATATCAGTATATGCAGGGACATTGAAATTAATAATCTTTTACACCAGTGGCGGGATGGGCCAAGATATCAGAAGCATGGTGCGGTCTGAGAGACCGCACGTCCATATGTCCATAGTTTTTAAAATTTTGAACGATTACGAATTTTTAGACTTATACTAATACAAACAATAAAATACTTTCATGATAAAAAAAATTGTTCTCATTTCCAAAAAATGTACTTGAATGACAAAAATCAAGTTTCTTCAATCTAGTACATTTGCCTGAGACAAGAAATATTTGCTAGAGATAAGAAATATTTTTTTGGGTCAAGAAACGTAGAGGCGGACTGGCATGTAATAAGTATTACGTGATCACTGAGTAATCGTAACAAATTTTTAACCGTGAAATGGGAATTTTTGGGAAGCTAAAAAGAATTTTATCAAAACTAATTTCGTATGACAAAATAATTTTTTTGATATCAATCCATTACAAATTTTTCTATCTCACCATGTAAGGTTAAAGTGCTTCAGAGTACAGTAGTTTTAAAAATTTCTTCGAAAATTTAAACAATTATTAAAAAGTATTAGTATTAGTATTAAAAATATTTTCTAAAAATTCTGATAAGACGAACTCACTATTGAACTAAAAGTTCAGAATATGTCTTATTATTGTGGAAAGACTATGAGAGATGGTATGTTGTCTTATTTTCTTTTACGTATGGGAGAAACCAACGAATGTGGAAAATTAAATCGTGAAAAGTTGTATTAAATTAATTTCCGGATAAAAAACTTGTGGTTAAAATCTGAAATTCAGAGGAAAAAAATTAATTGGTGTATAGAAGACACATCGAGAAAATCAAATGAGAGTGCTCATATTTCTTTTAAGATTTCTTAAAGAGATCGTTATGTGAAAAGATAAATAATATTTAATCCAAATTCAGAAAAGATGCATTTTAGGTTTGAAAAGTGAAAGAGATTGAAAATAGACAATACCTTAATTATGTAATAAATATCAAGCAAAAAATCAACTGTTGTAAATATTTTCGAGAAAATTAACATTCTAAATGGAAAAGTTGTATAATAAAATGTTTTGTTAAAGTGGAAGGGAGATTGATCTCCACTTCCATCTTGCTGTATGAGCACTTTATTATTATTGATATATTGCAGTTATCCTTTTACGTTTTCCCAAAATCCCAAAAACATATATATATATATATATATTTTTTTTTTTTTGATCCCCATCATTCTCGTCAACTCGATTTCTCAATTCGTGTGGACGTGAGCAATGGCGAAAATAGATCCACCTCCGACTGCTACGAGTTTGGGAACGGATCTAATATATTTTTTTGTACAATAAATGTGAGACGTTAAATAGATTTACAATTATTATTTTTATTTTATTCCTTTAGATTTACATTTATTTTTTGCTTGAATTAATTTGAGTAACATTTCTACTCAATCCTACGGTTAAAAGGTAAAATGGCAATTTCTTCTTTGGATAGTCGGATAATGTTGCCGTTGTATAAGTGTACTTGAACCGGATTGCGACGATGTAATACTGTTTGATATAAATATAATAAAGCACCATAAGAATTCAATTTTCCAACGATAAATTTATTCGGTGATACTAGTACCCTAGCAGGTAGGCTTATTCTGAAAATGCGACTATCTTTGTCTCCATACCCTACACGATAAAGGTGACGCGTTTTCACATTTTTTATCTGGTAACCTAACGGAATAGGACATAGGCGAACAGGACCTAAAGGAGGAGGAGGAGAAGGAGGTGGAGGAGGGGCGGGAGGAGGAATTCCTTGCCCAGGAGCTGGGAAATTGCCATACCAGATTCCTGAACTTGATACTGCAAGAAGAAATATAGAAATGAATTAATTTTAATACTTACAATTTCCTTTTTATGAATAGGGATATGTATATTCTATAATGATAATATATTATATTTACCAACAGATACAGAAAAAACCGCTAACGTAAAACACAGACTCGCACAAAAGGTCCTCATTTTTCTCAAAGTGGGGAAAAATAATTAATGAAATTTTCTTCAGTGTAACTGATGAATATTCTGTTAAACTATGTTTTATATAAACCAATCTTTTTTTTGTGTAGAAATAGTATACATTATGTATACAGAATTTATCTGAGGATTAAATCAATTTAGAGAGAGCAATCATAACTTTATTTGACTTGCTTTATGGGTGTGTTCGTATGTTTGTATGCGAGAGATAAATTGGAAGCTGAAAATCAGAAGTGGATCAAAATGTTTTATGAGTGTGAATGGAACAAACAGTTTCTAGAATGAAAATGGCACAAAAATAAAGAGAAAAAACGGAATTAAATTGAAGTAGGAAAAGGTAAACGGTGCTAATGTAAGCCCAATCAACCTAATTTTACAGGAGAAGCAAAAAACATTTCTAGAGGAACTTTTCTGATTAAAAAAATGTTAATCTGATCATTGCTTTTGAAGGGAAAAAAACCTGACATTTCTCCTAACTGTAAATCAAACTATAATATTAAAGAAATAGAATATTAATTTGGCAAAATTACATGGGGATACAAAAGGGTAAAATAATCTTCTTTTACTGATCAGGGGAAATAAAAATTCATTAATTTAATGCAGAAATCGACCCTCTTTTTGTAACTTCCATAAGAGGTTGGTTAATCTAGTTGGCCCGGTTACAGTAACGGTCAGGGAATGAAATGAGCGTCAAAATATTCAAATAATTTCTAATTGAAAATAATTACACCCGTCACTTTCAAAAGATTTTTCCCTATATCTCTAACTCCACAATAATAATCAAATATAAAAAAAACTAACTCTGTCACATTCAACGAACCCCATCCCATCTTCTCCGTTCTTCTAAATGGTCTAGAGAGCCATCCATAATTTTTTTGACATAGTCGGTATCCTTTCGGGATGGTCAATACGATCATCTTGTTTTCACTCATTTCGATCATCCTGCTCAGTTACCGTTGGCGTGTTTATTTAAAATGATTGAATGTGTAAGTCAAATGTTCACAACAAATAAATTCATATTTAGGATAAAAAAGATATTCCTTTCTTTAAAATTGAAATCGATGATTTATTTTTAAGGAGAAAATCTAATTAATTATTTAAATTTCACTTTATAAGTCTTCCTTGTGAGCAAAGAATTATTTTTAATAACTTTACTCTTATTATTTGCTGTACACAATTGCTTTTCACATTTAATCATTTCAAATAAGCGCGCCAACCTTAACCAATCCGGTTGTCGACGCGACGCATGCCACACTGGTGTGGTCACAGATCCGGACTCGGCCGTCATCAGGGGCCTTCAGGAGGAACTGATTCGCCCAGACATTCCTCCACAGACAAGAGACCCTGTTCCTAACCCCGATGAGCTAGACCCAATGAATCAGCCTTTTTCTTGGGAAGAGTTCCGGGTGGCGTTATCTCATTGCAAGGCCAAGTCTGCTCCTGGCATGGATGGCCTGTCTTATGATATTATTAGGGGCTTCTCGGACCCGTTGCTGAGGTTTGTTCATGGCCTATTTAACGCAATGTTCCATGTTTCTTCTTTCCCGGAAGCTTGGAGAGATACTCGTGTTCATTTCATACCTAAAGCGGGTGGGAAGAGCTTTCGGCCAATCTCTCTCACTTCAACTTTCTGCAAGTTGTTTGAGAGACTAATTCAGAGAAGACTGGAATACTTATATGAGCACAGCGACTGTGTCCCTGAGTTCCAGTTTGGTTTCAGAAGGGGCAGGTCTTCTATGAACTGTGCGGCCTTGGTTGCTTCGGATATCATGATGGGCTTCGGCAGACGTAAAAACACGCTAGCGCTAGCGTTGGATTTGAAGGGGGCGTTCAACGCTGTTTTGCCGGGTCCTTTGATTGATGAATTGAGGGATTTGGGGGTTGCGGTAAGATTGCTTAATCTTGTTTCTTTCCTGATTAGCAGACGGAATCTCTTCTTCTCCTCGGATGGAAGCAATCCAAGGTCTTGCGGAGTTGGTGTTCCCCAGGGGGGAGTTCTCTCTCCACTCCTTTTTAACTTGGCTCTCCGTAGGCTCCGAAAACACCTGCCGGCTGGAGTGAGAGTGGCCATGTACGCAGACGACCTGCTTCTTTACGTCACCGGGGGCACTATTCAGGAGGCTTCTGATCTATTAAGATCGGCATGTGGGCGATTAACTCCCTGGCTTGCGACTTTGGGCCTTTCCATCTCTATCCCTAAGTCGCAGCTCTGCTTTTTCTCTAGAGGGAGGCAAGGGATCCATGACATCTCCATCATGATAGCCGGAACGGTCATTCAATGTCAGTCCTCTCTCAATTACTTGGGCATAATTCTAGACAAAAGAATGACCTGGATCCCCCACATCAGGGCTGTTGCAGCTAAAGCCTCAAGAGCAGTCAATATCCTCCGGGTTATTGCGAGAATCTCTTGAGGCGCCTCCCCTTCTCTTTTGCTCACAGTCCACAAGGGACTAGTTAGGGCATGCCTGGAATGGGGAGCTCCTCTTTTTTTTAGAGCTAGCACCACGGCCCTGAAAATGCTCGATACGGTCCATCACGCTTCTCTCAGGGTGGCCCTGGGGTGCATGAGCTCGACGCCCATCTCTGTGCTCCTCTCTGAGGCTTCTGTAAATCCCCTGTCATTCCGTAGGTCTTTGCTGGCAAACAGGTTCATCCTCCGTAACTTTTGTTGGAATAACAGCCCTCTAGCAGCAAGGCTGGAGCATCTGGCCATGGAGGCTCGATCTAGGACCTTCAGAGTTAGCCCGGACAAGTTTGGCTTACTATCATTATTTGAGGCCATATGTGCATTCACTGGGGCCATGGAATGCTCTTCACGTCCGGGTTATTTTGATGATCCTTGGAGCGACTTGCTGGCGGAGATCTCCGTCGATCTGGAGTCTGGTGAGGCTTTCAAGAACTGTGAGTTTACGCGGCAGCTCTTCGATGAATTCGTGGATCGGCAGTTCCCCGGGGCAACATGTATCTATACAGATGGATCGGTTGATGCGTCCCTGGGGATTGTGTGTTGCGGATACTACATCCCCTCTAGGGATCGCAGGTTTGGAGTTCGGCTGCGGGACCATATGTCTGTTCTCTCGGCGGAACTGTATGCTCTTTTCTACGCGGTCCAGCACGCGGTAGAGTCGGGCTTGAGAAACGTGGCTATATTCACGGACTCGCGCTCGGCTCTGGAGCGTTTGTTGCGTAGATTCTCGGAATCCACGGGTCCTGTTCTGGCACGCGTGGTGGGTAATGGTGTTGCAGCTGCTGAGAGGGAAGGTTTTACCATCAGATTCTGCTGGATACCGTCGCACAGCGGGATCAGGGGCAATGAGGTGGCTGATGGGGTGGCCAAGCAGGCCTCTAGATTTCCAGTTACTGCATTAAAAGGAATCCCTGTACGGGATCTCCGGGATATCTGTCAAAGGGATTTTGACTTCTGGGAGGCGTTGTGCTGGCCTTATGGCACTACTGACGGGTCAAGAAGGGACTACTTCTTGCGGGTTAATGTTAAGACGCCTAGGCCTTGGTTTCGCGGTCTCAATTTGCCCAGACGATTTATAAATTTGGTCACTAGACTTAGGACTGGGCACATATGCACAGGGTATCATTTTGCAAGGATGGGCTGGAGCCTTCGGGTTGATTGTGAATGTGGGGGACACTTCAAGGACCTTACCCATCTTCTAAATCAGTGCCCCATCTTGATGGGGGGAAGGCCGGCACTGCACGAATTTTTTGAGCGTGTTAGTCCCGGGCTTCCTCCCGGCCTGGTGGATATAAATGATATCGTTTTCAGTCCCACAGAGGAATCAGTGATTGAGCTGGGTCGGTTTTTTCAGCGGGGTAACATGGTAATTTAAGCTCAATATCCTTATACTTTTTGTTCTATGTTGGCACCTTAGAGCGTTAATCTTTTATTAGAGTGGATAGTTCTTAAATGGGTGTGTGGTTTGAATTTTGCCGCCTTGCTGCGCGGGCGACTCCCCTCCCTTCCCTCCTAATGGTGGGTCTGGTATGGTGTGAGGTGGTCGCCTTCGTGGGAACGTGCCAGTATGTTCTGCTATCTTGGAGTTGTTTTCTGATTACCTTGGGTCTACTTCAGGAATTCGGTGATGGCTGTGATTCAACTGTGGCAAATTTGATGGAAGAGGAAATTTTAAAAGGACTGGAAAATTTCTACTGAATTTTAAGAAGAATATCAAAATCTTGTGGTTACGTCACGGCTTGTTGATTGAATCAAAAGGCCAAAAACAAAGAAGAAGAAGAAGAAGAAGAGTTGGGAGCACCGTGGTCTAGACTCTAGAGCATTTTCGGAGTAAGTGTCATTGAGAAGTTCAGCGTCACATTTACTGCTTATTGAACTTAAACATGTTTATAATAAGTTTAAACTGCTTTTCGATATTTCGAACATTCGTGGAGAGTGAAGTGCATAAGAGAGAACATGATGGAAAGTGAATTAAGCTTATTCTTTTGAATTTTCAACGTCAAATTTTATGTTTCCAAGGGATTTAGGATAAAGGCGTAACTGGTCGTTCAGCTATCAAATTGTTGTCACTGTGTCGTTTCAAACTGAAAACGTGCAACAAATTTCAGCACTCATTGATGATGCAGAAAGTAACAAGATGTGGGATATTGGTTTCTGAAGTCACTTCAATGTTTGTAATCTAACAATTCAGTGTGACACCGTGCCATGTTCTTAGACTTTTGTGCTCCAAAAAATATATTGTCAATGTGCACTGTTCTTGCATATCAAATTATGTCTCATACACCTTACTCTCGACAAAGAATAGAAAATGCTTTCAGAATTCATGTATTTCATATAAATTTTCAGGTTTTATAGGTTCCACTTTTATAATTTCCAGTCTCTTATAACAGAGAGACTGTAATACGTAGGAAAAGGACAACAAATATAGAAAATTCAGGATAATTAAATCGACCCCCTAAGATTGCCAGGTCGATTGTCCGAGGAGATCAAGTCGACTATCTGATATGACAAAATCGACCCTCAATGATGAGCGATTCGACCCTTTATAATGATCAATCCCGCCCTCTGTGATGATCGGTTCGACTCTCTATGACGCCTGAGTCCACCGTCCGAGATGACCAAGTCGACACTCTGAGATGATCGATTTGAAACTCTTGTTTTAACCTTGTTAACAACTTTTCAAATTTTCTTGAAAAATCGAAAATTCACATTTTGATCCCACAAAAAGTAATGAAAAATCAAAAATTATATTTTTTGGTCGAATTATGCAAGATACGAAAAAATATAAAGAGACAAAAATTATGCACTTGAAAAATATCTACAAATTTATCATAAATCAAATTTTTATAGGACGCGTAGTTTTTGTTGTATTCATAAAAAACATCAAAAAATTTTAAAATTATATTTTTGGACAAACCATACAAGCTAAGAAAAAAAAAGAAACAAAATTTGTTCACAGAAAGAAGAGCTACAAATTCGCTATTGATTGTTTTTGATAGGATAGGTAGTTTTTATTTTGATCGTGCAGAATAAAATGAAAAATAAAAAAATTTAATTTTTGGAAAAACTACGCAAGGTACGAAAAAGATTGTTAGACAAAAAAGTTGTTAACCCAAATAATATCAAGAAATTTGTTATTTATCATTTTTGTATGTAACGCGTAGTTTTTGTTTCATTCATAAAAACAACAATAAAAATAAAAAATAATTTTTTTTTGACAAACACCACAAGCTACGAAAAAAGATGCACAGACAAAAAATGTGCACGTAAAAAGAGCTACAAATTTTTTATTAATCACTTTTTAATAGGATGCGTAGTTTTTACTTTAATCGTAAAAATACCAATAAATTTTTTTTTAATTGTGCAAAACAATACAAGGTAAAAAAAATTAATAGACAAAGCTGTTCAACCAAAAAATATGTACAAATTTTATTTTAATTACTTGTCAATAGGATCCGTTGTCTTTGTGTTTTTCGTAACAACGTTAAAAATAAAAAATAAAAATGATTGGAAAAACGACAGAAGGTACAATAAAATGTTAATTAACAAAATTGTTTTTATAGGATGCGCACTTTTTTAAATTATAAAAACAAGACGATAAAAATACATTATTTGATTTTTAATGATTAATTTACTATTTGTTTCTTATTTTGCATTATATTTTATTCTCAGCTACGCTGAAAAATCTATCATTTCTATAAATTTATATGATTACAATTCATAATATTATGCATTGGTATTGAAACATACGTATTTTTATAGTCTTCTTTTCATAATTAAAGAAAGTGCGCATTCTATTGGGAACCAAATTTTATTTTACATTTTATTGCAACTTATATCGTTTTTTCATCGATTTAATTTATTTTCAATGTTTTTTCTTACGAGTTAAACTAAAAATACGTATCATAGCGTAAGGTGGTTCTAAGCAAATTTGTAGATATAATTTAGGCGAAAAATTGGTTAAATAAATGTTATTGTAGCTTTTGTCCTTTTTCCAAATAGTTAACTTTTTTATTTTCAATATATTTTTATAACAAGAGTTTATAACAAATTTGTAGATATTTTTGGCTAAACAACTTTTTTCTTTTCATTTTTTTCGTCTTTTGTGTCGTTTCTCCAAGAATTTAATTTTTTAATTTTTAATCCTACATTTAGCGATTAAAACAAAAGCTACGCGTCCTATCGAAAAATTATTGATGACAGAGTTTTCAATCTTCTTTGAAAGAGCAAATTTTTTATATACATTTTTTTCATAGCTTGTGTCGTTTGTCCAAAAATTTAATACTTTTATTTTCAATGTCGCGCGGATTTCATCATTTTACCATGCATCACCAGACATTCTTCCTACAACTGCAGTACCACACACTTCGATCGCAGTTTTAACATAAAAGTTTCAATAATTCAAAAATATATTCGTTCTAAACGGATATAGAATTCTACATTCTTCAAGCCTACTAAAATCTAATATTTCTAAATTGTAAATAATGATTTTTTTATTTTAAACATTTAAATTTGAAAATTTCAAACAAAAACAGTTCTTCAAATAAAAAAATTGAAAATTTTGTGTCAACTACAAAATTACCAAGTTTAAGCTAAATCGGCGGAATGGCATTTCCTGTACCCGAAAAAAATTTATCATTGAATGAAGAAAGTTTATCAAGAAATATTTTCTTGGATCCAAAAAATATTTTGATCGTCCGTATTCGTAAACGTATTTTCTTGATTCAATATTAATTCTTTTTCCGTGTCCATTTAGTATGAAGTCTTTTATTTTTGGAAAATACTCGAAATTTTTATTGTAACTTTTTTCAAAAGTTAAACATTTTTGAACTGAAATTTTAATCAAAAAAAAAGTTGTAATTTTTTCAAATTTTTTAAATAAGTGTTAATCATAAAAAAAAAGAATTCAACTGGAAAAGACGATTTTTCAACAAAATAGTTGAATCCACAAATATTAGGTTTCAACGAAACAGTTGCATTTTTAGCGAAAAAGATGAAGTTTTTACGATAATAGATGAATTTTTAATCCAAAGAGACGAATTTTGATTTTGAAAACACGCATTTTCTATAAAACGGTTGAATTTCTAAACAGAAAATATAAATTGTCAACCAGAATGTTAATTTTCAATCAAATTGTTGAGTTTTCAACCAAAAAGAATTACTTTCTAACAAAATTGTTGAATTTTAAACAAAATAATAAAATTATCAACCAACAAAAAAAAGATAAAATTATGCGTCTGTTGAACTGATTTGTTATTAACATATTTTCTGTTCTAAATCTAATTTCATTAAGGTTTCACGTTTATTTAATCAACTGAATTTATATAAATTTTTTTAATTGTGATAAACAAATGAATGGATAAAACTGGCATCTGCTGCATTCTCGACAACAATTGTCATTGCTATAAATTTTTATAAACAATTTAAACGAACAAATGTACTTATTTTTTGTTTTAGAAGAAAGACAATTTTTTCTGTGAATCACTTATTTTCCTCTCAAGAATAATATCATGACACAAGAAATTGCTATTCAACAATACTTCTAATGGTTATCAACAATTAATCAAAAAAACACACATTTTTCAACAAAGAACATATTTCTTTTCTGCATATTCCCTTGTTTTTATCTCAAGAATAATATTACATGGAAATAATTGCCATTTTACAACATATAGAGTGGAACGGGGCGAGGCAGCCAGTGGGGCGAGGCAGCCAATTTCTTCGTATTCCCACAGCGTTAATTGAAATCGCACGCCTTTGTAATGTAAGGTCGGTTAGGTTAGTCCGCTGTACTTACCGAAAGTTAAGTGTCGTGACTGCCGCAGTTTGTAGAAAGCAGCGTCATTTGTGAAAAACTGCTAGCAGAAGGAACATTTTCGTGATTTACGTTTGTTTATCCTTCATGTATAGGTTGTGTAAAAACGTTAAGTAAGTATTTTCCACAGTTGAATTTTGCGCTTAACACAATGGAATGGTTGGTGTTTCGATATTCAAAATAGTTTTTTTTGTTGGTAAATTTTTGTGGAAAAAAGCACATGTGGAGCGAGGTAGCCAACAAACGGCAGATTATGCCGAAAAGGCTTAAAAGCGAACTGCTTGTGGCAATTTTTTTTGGTTTTTCTTTTGAGTTCCATTAAATGTCACAGAAGACATTTAACTTTGTTTTTTATTTTTATATATCATCTTGGATCTAATGAAGAACTTATACATTATTATATGTCTCTGTATTAAAACTTTGTGTGCCGCCTAATGACTGCTGAAATGGTTGGCTGCCTCGCCCCATGTTTTTACAGTTGAGCAAAAACCTAGCGTCTCTGGAAGCGGTTGTAGAAACTGTAATGGGCAAGCTACATCAAAATACCACCAGGCAATTTTGTAGCCAAAGAATCAAGCTTTCTAACGACACCATACACTTTTTGATATCATTTCGAACAAGTGCACACCAAAATGTTGCGTCTTGGCTGCCTCGCCCCGTTCTACTCTGGCAACAATTATCATTGTATTTTTCAATTTTTATAAATAAAATCACTTTTACTGGCCTTTTTTAACTCATAAGGTTCTTTTTCTCGACAAAATATAATTCCTAAGATAAGTGATTTGGCGGATAAGGAGGATCCTGTGAGTAAAAGATGTTTGAACTGTGTATTTGCATGTTGAAGTTATTTTATTGGACGATTTAAAAAATATGTAGCTGTAAAGTCCCAGGTTTTTCCATCAACATCGTCGTTTTTAAATTTTGTTCCTAAAATTTTTTCAAATCTTTAAATCAAGAGTAAACTGTACTCTTGAATCTGGACCTAGGACTTGAATAAATATTACGTGATCGCTAAGTAATCATAACAAACGTTTAACCGTAAAATGGAAATTTCTGCGAATCTAAAAATACGAGATTCGTCATGCGCGTTAATTTCTTATCATAATTATTCTTTGACAAAATAAATATTTAACCTTCTTACATGAAGAACAAAAATAAAACTTTTCTTTATAATTTTGGCCTGTAGAAAACAAAATTTTCGTATTATTATTGAAAGTGTTACAAAGCGCTGAAGTTAATGGTACACGCAAAAATCCAGAAATTTCACCCCTCCCCCTCGGTATATATTTGTCTTAATGGCAACATTGTTTTTTCATCAATTGCTACCCAGTAGAACTACACTTTACCGAAGTTCAAGTCTGCTTCGAAAACTTTGGTAATAATGGTAATTATGTAATAATTGTCATTGGTTTTCAAAGATATATATATACTAGGATGTACTTTATAACACGGAAAAGCTGTTCGACATAGACTGACAAAGTGATTAAAAAAAAAAGTTTAAAAATGTATAACAGTTGTCTTTGTATATTCTGAAATCCGGCTTTAAACTTTTTACCAGCGCACATAATAAAAGGTCTTGAAATTATTTTTCATCTTTCTTGTGATATAATTCACCGAATTTTTTGTAATAATGCCAGCTTTATGAAAGAGTTTTTCTCTATTTACCCTACAAATTGTGTGCAGAAATATTTTTCCGCACAGATATTAACCTTTGAAGTGAAGTCTGCATTTTCAAACAGTCAATGGAATTGTACCAAAATCAGTGTATCAACGACGATCTTGTTTATGATGAATGCATTCAAACACCGCAAATGCAGCAGATGCTAGCTTCAGTGTACGGTAGTTTCAACAATTTATTTGAAAATTAAAACATTCATTTGTACTAAAAATATCTTCTAAAATTCCTGCTAACACGAAATCGCTGTTGAACTATTACTCCAGAATAGGTCTAACTATTGATATATTGCAATTATCCTTTCACCTGTTCCAAAAATTCCAATGACCTGTTTTTTATTTCTTTTTTTTTATAATCATCAGCCTTGGGTCCCCAAAGGATGCTAATAAATGTAAGGTGTTTATTAGATTTAAATATATTATTTTTATTTCATTCATCTAAATTTCTTTTTGCTTGGAATAATTTGAGTGAAATTTTTACTCAATCAAACGGTTAAATGGCAAAATTGCAATTTCTTCTTTGGATAGTCGAGTAATGTTGCCGTTGTACAAGTGTACTTCAACCGGATTGCGGCCATGTAATACTGTTTGATATAAATATAACAAAACACCATAAGAATTCAATTTTCCAACAATGAAATTATTCGGTGCTACTAGTGCCCTAGCGGGTAGGCTTATCCTGAAAATGCGACTATTTTCGTCTCCATATCCCACACGATAAAGGTGACGCGTTTTCACATTTTTTATCTGATAACCAAAAGGAATACTATATAGGTGGGCAGGAGCTAGATGACGAGGGGAAAGTCGCAGGGAAGGTGATGGAGATGGCGGAAGAGAAGGATCAAGAGAACCAAATGTTTCCAAACCGAAGTCTACACTTGAACTTGATCCTGCAAGGAGAATGGAAATGAATTCATTCTATTACTTACTTTTTTTTTATTTATAACAATCTAATAAAATTCAAGTATTAATTAATATGGTGTCCACTGGCTTCCACTAATGTTCACAAACGCTCAGATAATTGATGGACTCCATGGCGAAAGAAAGCTTTGATCTTTTGACGCTATAAAGTCATCCACCATTTTTCGCACTTCAGCTTCAATTTTAATTTGGTGCTCAGCTAAGCTGTTTTGTAACAAGCGAAAAAGGTGGTAACTGGACGGGCAATGTGTGGAGAGTAAGCCGGATGCGGCAGAATTTCTCATTTTAATTCTTCTATGGTTTGACGGACCACGGAACTTCTATGTGGCCTAGCGTTGTCATGCTGTACTGCTCTTCGCCCATGCCCAGAATATGATCCCTTTTCTTGGATTTTTTTCGCCAAACGGTTTAGATGAGATGAGTAACCTTCGCCAATGTTATTCTTTTCAATTGAACCGTTTGGCGAAAAAAATAAAAAAAAGAGATGATATTCTGGGCATGGACGAAGACCAGTACAGCACGACAACGCCAGGCCACATAGAAGTTCCGTGGTCCGTCAAACCATAGAAGAATTGAAACGAGAAATTTTGCCGCAGCCAGATTAAACTTCAGACATTGCCCCGTCCGATTACCACCTTTTTCGCTCGTTACAAAGCAGCTTAGCTGAGCACCAAATTAAAATTGAAGCTGAAGTGCGAAAAATGGTCGATGACTTTATAACGTGAAAAGATCAAGCCTTCTTTCGCTATGGAGTCCATCAATGATCTGAGCGTTCGCGAACAGTAGTGGAAGACAGTGGCCACTATATTAATTAATACTTGCATTTTGTTAGATTTTTATGAATAAAATAAAAGTTGCTTAAAACGGGTAGAACTCATTTGTGCGCCTAATATTATATTTACCGATAAATATAGAAAAAACCGCTAATGTAAAACACAGACTCGCACCAAAGATCCTCATTTTTCTCAAAGTGGAGAAAACCAACTAATGAAATTTTGTTCAGTGTGACTGATGAATATTCTGTTAAATTATGTTCTATATAAACGAATATTTTTTGTGTAGAAACAGTATAAAGCATGTACACATAATTTATCTGTGTATTGAATCAATTTAGAGGGACCAATCATAACTTTATTTGACTTGCTCTATGGGTGTGTTCGTATGTTTGTATGCGAGAGATAAATGAGAAGCTGAAAATAAAAAGTGGATCAAAATATTGTATGAGTGAGAATAGAGAAAAAATATTCTAGAATAAAAATGGCACAAAAATAAAGAGAAAAAACGGAATAAAATTAAAGCGGGGAAAGCTAAACGGTGCTAATGTATGCCCAATCAACCTAATTTTACATTAGAAGCAAAAAACCTTTCTAGAGGAACAATTTACGACCGGTTGAGTAAATTATTATTTTTTTGTATAGATCTAGTGGAAATGGCGATGGACGTAGCACCGTTTCGTTTTCCCTGATATTATATGTGAAAAAACTACAAAAATCGTTAAGAAAATCATCCTGAAATGATTGATGACCACCGACTTGTTAATAAAGTGGAAGATTTTATCGTAATTCATTTATTTAGTTTTAATTATTTAGAACTTTTGGGAATTTTAGTTGAAGGCATATGAGACGGGGTTCGTTAAATATGACACCGGGCCCACTAGAGTAACCAATCTCTTTTGAGATTTACAAAAAGAGGGTCGGTTTCTGCATTAAATTAATGAATTTTCATTTGCCCTGATCAATAAAAGAAGATTATTTTAGACTTTTTTATCCCCATGAAATATGGCTAAATTAATAATCTATTTCTTGAATATTACAGTTTGATTTACAGTTAGCTATTTATTTATTTTTTATTTTCTATGTGTTATGTGTCATGAACTAATATTGTTCGCTTTTTTTCTTTTTTCATTCGGGTCTCTTAAAAATTTTTATCCAAAGTTGTGCTTCATTGGCATGGTTCCAGCGCGACATATTCCGACATTCTCATCCGTGCGCTCACTTGTTCCGTTTCTGCTCTGAGAATTCATTTGTGCCATACTTATTCTAAAGAAGGTTTATTCTATTAATACTGTAAAACAATTGAAGTAGGTAAAGCTAAACGGTTCACTTTTTGAAACAATTGAGATTTCTTCAAAAATCATAGTCTTGCGCTTTTTTGCACCTATTTCATAGTGAAAAAATAAGGGTTTGAAATTTTTTACCCGTAAAATTAAATATCCATTCTGATATGAAGGTGTGTTTAGAGGTGTGGCCGTTAAGGGTTAAAATAAAAATCTTCCCTTGTTTGAAAGTTGAACTACTTTGTTAATTCATAACAAACAGTACCTTTTCACCACATCCTCCCTTACCCCAAATCATCTTACGTAATTTTTGGATAGCCGCTAAATTCACAATATTTAAGAGCGGACTGTAATGTTCTTTTACTTTTGTATTTTGCAGTAAAACCTTGCAATTAAATTAACTCAGAGGATGAAGTCACTAAGAAGGCAGAGATTTTAAGTTGATTTAATTTATTGATATAATTACTCAATAAATATGGTTCACTACTTGTTACAGTAATTGCTGAAAGTGTTTTAAAGTAATTTGGAACATTTTGTCGCCCGCCAGCATGCTTACAAATTTGAACAAATAATCAAGCTTTTCTTGAGCGCGACTTTTTGGCTCATTTCTTAAAGGTCTTACCATAAAATAAGAATAATTATCGCGGAAAACGCACCTATTAGTTTAAGTTAGTGTTAAATATGTATTCGCCTTATGTTCTTGTAATAATAAAGCAAACAGGTCCAGTTTGAATGCGTTGCGGCGAACATGGGAATTATAACAGCAAACTTCGCTCATGCCACGATCTCCGCCAATCAGAGCGTCGTACCGTTACCAGGCTCTGATTGGTTTCTCTCAAGCCAGGCTGTTAGCTAACCAGCATCTACCTCCATTCTAGCGGACCCCCCTGCCACGGATACCGCGCGGGTTGGCTCGCTCGCGTCAGCGCAGCGACCAACCGCTTGCGATCCCCCACCACGTCCTACCCGAATGGCGCGCGCCGCCCAGCGATTATTCTCTCGCCGCATTCGCACTCCTCCTAAACTCCTCGTCATCTCTCTTCCCATAGAATGGAGCTATTCCGCAAAATACTTAGGCGTCATTTTTGACAAGAGACTCACCTGGTCCAAACAAATAACCGCTACCCGCAATAAAGCCTTTGGAGCCTTTACGGCGCTTAAACCTTTCTTCAATAATCATACTGTTTCCCAGGCTACAAAAGCCCGTGCCTTCAACGCAATAATTAGAAGCATTTGTACTTACGCGATTCCTATCTGGGGATCTGCATCCCCTAACCGTCTGTCAAAGCTCCAAGGAATTTATATGCGTCTTCTTCGCTCCTCTTTAAATATTCCCTGGTTCATCCGTAACACACAAATCCTCGCTGAATCCAAACTTCCTTCCATCTCCTCAGCTGCTCAAGAAGACGCCGCAAAACTTCGTCTTTCAGTGACATAACCATGAACCCCGTTATTGCTCTGCAACGCATTCTCATTGTTCGACCTGATTTTATTTGAAAAAATAAATAAAGGTTTTATTTTTTTGACCCGGCTCTCTTCCTTTTCCATATTTTATAGTCATCAAACATGTATATTTATCGTAGGTTTAGGGATATTTTCTTGTTTGTGTTGCAATAACCACACCATAGGGAAGCCCTAGGGTTGCCGACTGGCGGGACCTAGGCTCCCCCCCCCCCCCGTGCACTACATACTCGTTGAAGAGGAACCCCATAGTTGCTGCCTAGCGGGGACCTTTTTCCGATCAACAGACTTCACGCCCGTTGCAAGGGGAACCCTAGAGTTGCCGCCTATCGGGGACCTAGGCTTGACCGACGGACACACATCGCATATCTTTTTTGTTTCAGGTGAGCAAGATTTTCTCACGGGGAGACCCCGGAAGATGCTTACCTGCCCAAGGAAGAAAGAGCCCGACTAAACCCCCGTCGTCATCGCAATCAACGACAGGCGATCCAGCATGCCCGCCAAGTGTCTTCACCAACGGAAGTGCCAGGACGGGATCTACTATAACCCCGCGACAAGGTGACCCTTCCCTCCGGGGAAGCCGTGCCAACTTCTCAACTCGGCTTTGAGGTGCCTTTCGCGAATGGGACGGCGGCGGAACCTCGTGAACCCATAGACCGCGCCGAAATTTCCTCCGGGGATCACTTCACAGGCGACGAGCACCCGAGGGCAGTTCCCCGTAACACTTCCTCGAGCTCCCCGCCCCAAATAATATTCCCACCTTGGCTCTTACATATACCGCCAGCCTATTGTATATATATTATAACGAGGATTTCCGAATTTTAATTATTCAATTACGGCCTTGTCGGGAATGGCCCAGGACGGAAACCTTGTTATAAAAATGTCTGCCACTTACCTGCCATTTTTGTTACCGCCGACTTATCGGAATAAACCGAGTTCGCGGGTCACACTCTTTCGACCCACGAAGCTCGTTGTTTTTAAATTTTTCTTAGGCGCCAGGTAGGATTACTCCTATACGAGCCTCGCTGGATCGGGTCTTGTCAACGGCTGGCAGGCCAACCAGGCCATACTGAAAAAAATCAGTGACTCAAATGCTTACATTCAAAAATGCGATACAACACGACTAGAGACGCGGAGAACTAGTCTCGGAGGAACACGCACTTTTCAGACATGGCTGTCTGAGACACCCACGCTTTGACCCGACGCCACCCAGCGTACTGTGCAACGTGTCCTCGCCTGGCATCCTGGGAAAACGCTCGCCTCAACTATGCTGAAGTCGGGCTTTGACCCGAACGTCCCTGCAGGCTATGAGCCGTGAGGGGGTCTCGGACAGAATAAAAATCACTGGGAGTTTACTGGATGCACAAGCGGCGTCACGTGGTCTTGCCACGCACGTGAGTCCAGTATCGAGGCCGGAGAAGCACTGAGCAGTGGTAGAACCGCGACCACTTACCTTGGAGCCATCGTGCCAAGTATATTTTCTTATCACGGTCCATTTTTAATTCTCGTAATTCCAACAACCTTAGCCTTTATCCTCCAAATCAGTTTTCGGTCTAAACCGACGCTACCGTCAAGCCTTGTACAATTCCAGCTGTCTCGTTCTTGTCTGCTCTGCCGTCTTTCCGTTACTTTCCATAGAGCCCGTGAGATTTCAGTGTTTTGCGTCCTCCAATGTGCGCCTGCGTACCTACGTCCGCAGTACTGATTGGGTCTGTCGCGCGAACTACTGCGACTCCCATTGGTCGGTAGAAGATGGCCGCCCGTCAATGTGGCGACCGACCGGTGTGCCTCTCGTAGCTAGTAGTGAAATCACTGCGCCGTGCTGACTGGGTCTGGCCAATGTATTACCATGACTCCCATTGGCCACTCGTACGTAGCCGGCACAACATGGCCGCCCGTCCATGTTTACCAGGACCTTGCCAACCACAGGGGTGATGGCTCCATGCAAATGGAAGGAAACAAATATGGTGTAAAAAGGATAGTAGAGCCTCTAGCAATGACTGTATGAACTAATCGTTTAGCGGGACATTTGAATGTCAATAATCTTACTTGATATTAGTAATTTTGTTGTTAAAAATTAATAATACCGGTTGTGGTTAATATTACAAAAAAGGATGTAATAACATCACAAAGTTGTATTAATAATTTATAACAACAATGTTGCTCAATACCTCAATTCATAACAGAAATTTCATAATGAATAATAATTTCTAATATTGATTATATCACAGTAATAAATTAGAGTGAGAAAAATAATAAACGTCTTAATTTAATTACAAAGAACTTTTATTGTTCAAAATTTGTTTGAAACATATTTTTGGTAGACAGCCTCAAGGTGGTGTTGTGTAGTATTTTTGAACAAATCCTTCTATAACGTTTTTAAAATTCTCGCAGCGTACATGTTTTTCCAAAAAGTAATTTCTCAAACATTTAAGAGTTTGAAAAACACTTTAGAATAACATTATGATTAAACGTATATATTGGCACACTTTCAAAATTTCGAGGCCCAATTTCTGATATTATGCATCGAATCATAAAACATTTTTTTATCGAAGTTCCTCATCGTCCCGGAACAGACTTTTTAAAAGAAAGTCTGAAATTGACCTCTTATAATATTTTTGAACAAATCATTTTATAAGTATAAAATGTTGGCAGCGAACAAGAATATTTTCTGAAACGTTTAAGAACTTGGAAAACACTTAAGAACATTATTGTTGAATATATATATATATATATATATATATATATATATATATATATTGGAACACTTTCATTTTGTGTACTCATTTACTGGATACCTAACAGCTTTTTGAATAAGGATCTTCTCGGGAGCATGCTCATTGCAAAATTGAAAGTTTTGCGTGCTATTTTCAGTGAAATTAGATATAAAAATACCTTCCAGGGGATACTGATGTCCATTTTTATCAAGAAAAGGCTTAAGCAAGTCTTTCATGCTGCCGACAAGAATATTAACATTAGCATTCGGATGCTTCAAAGTCGTAAATCGTTATCGCACTTAGTTAGAAGGAGGTCTCTCATTGTTATCTGATAAGAAAATAAGTTGCAATTTCTGATAAAGTTTCGGTCAAGTCTTCATTACATAATGTTTCATCGGTAGCAACATCTATGCGTTTAAAATTCTCATGTGTTGTATTGCATTCTAAAAAATGTCTTAACGAATCTAGATGTGTGCAATTATCGTTCTCACAATTCCCCCGGCTTCCTGGCAAAGTTAAATGGCTAATAATAATCCTTTTCAAGATTCCTAAAAAATACTGACAAGAGGGTTTATTATTTATAGAATGTTGTCGAACTAGACAAAATAGATTTTCTACAAGGTCATGATTAAAATTACGTGGACTTAAATATGAGATTACAAGTTTTCGCAAATTACCCCAAACAAACATCGATCGAATCGTTACTTCCCAGCCTTTGATGAATTGATATTGCTTTTTTACATCAATATTTTTGTCTTTTTCTATTGGTCGCCACTTCGAAATGCTCTTTAACATGTCCGACCAAAATTGCATGTGAGAGGTGTGTGGAGAAATTGCGCACCTTTATTTTTTGTTTGGATTGTCAGGTTTGAGGCAGCACCGTTTAAAGAATCAAACAAGGCATCAATTAGACTGACAAACTCTGCCGTATAAATTGCCTCAGCTGGTATATTCCATGTGACACTATGTTCCAATCTCAGAAGCATCCGAACTACTCAGTTGTGCAGTAGCAATTTGTACTTTTATTTTAATATGACTGCCTTGAAAGTTGAAAGAAGATAAGTGTACGTTTTCAAGCGTTTTAAAAGTTTTCTTCTGATCCAAATTAAAAACTTGTACAATGTATTCAAATTTAGCTATTTTATCTACATCAAAAGCAAAATTGCACCGAAGCATTGCATTCCTAGTGTTCTTTAGAAGATGAGGAACATAAAAAATAAGAACAACTGGTTTCCATTGACTGTAAAATATGATACCTTGGAATCATCAAACGATTCTTCTTGCGGTGAAATTATCGATTCTGAGCCTACCTCAATGTCTGACAGATGCGGTTCAGAGCCTAACTCGTTTAACGGAATATTCGAATCCTGAAATTCATTTTTACATTGAGAGCCTAATTTAGATATAGAAGGTAAAAGTTCAGAGTCTGCATTGAATAATGATTTGTTTGAACTTTCAGATTTTTCACTGGATTCAGAATTTAAGTCAGAAGTAGAATTTGCATTTTTGTCTCTTTCTTTTGCTGATTTTGCGCTCAATTCTGTGACAGCTACTCTATTTGTCGGTTTCGATCTAATTTCCGTAAACCCTTACGCTTATGTTTTAATTGCTGTTTAATTGCTTCGTTCATACCAGTTTCGAACGGAATTTTGAACAAGACGCGTCTTAGTAATCTTGGAGATGAAAGTTGGAAGAGAGACATTAAATGTTTATAGAGTTTAGGACTACGCTTGAAAATCAACAGAGCAAAAACTTTATCTTCGACTGTCCAGCGGCGGAAAGAGGGCCTCTTACCAACATTTCTTAACTGCGAATTAATGAAGTCTTTTGTTATTTCATTGAGCTCATTGTCGATAGATGCAGACATATCGTTTTTGTGCAAGTATTGCAAATGATGAACTACATTTTTCTCGTTTCTGAGTTTATTTTGTACCTTTGACGACCTGGCTAAAAATTTGCGATGTATTGTGTGCATTTCTTGCTCGCGATACGAAAGATCAGACTTTGATACCCCAGTTTGTTTTAGGAACCCACTAATTGTAAGATTTTTTTCGCTGTTCTTTTGTTTTTGATGGATTGGAAAAATATTTTCCTGATTACAACTATCGTGAGGCATATTGGATGTGAGAATATATTCAATATTATCGCTTATCGACTCTTCCGCATAACTTAAAATATTTGTAACATCTTCTGATAAGGTTGGTGTATTTTCAAAGGATTGTAACCAGATTCCGATTCGACAGAAATAGTGCTATATGAGTGTTCGTATAATATATTGCTTTTTACATTTTCGCGGTGAGAGCTGGAATTAAAATCGTTAGTTTCTGAAATCGGGAGGCTCGGAATCTCAAATCGTTTCCCCCTTTCAATAATTATAATTAAATCAGCTAATTATATGAGTAGTGGTGCTAACAGACCGCGATCTTTCCACTGCACTCCTTCGCTATGTGAAGCCTGTGCAGCAGATGAAGTCACTTCAGTTTTTAAATTATGTCGATTAAATTACGCAAATTATATGAATATAACATTTTTGTACAAAAGGAAGTACAACGTACTAACAAACTGTTTGCTCTAATCTGTCCGCTTTTGCAAATAAATACTTCTCCGACGTTAATGTGCTTCATTTTTTTGTTGTGATGCATGGTACCCAAATTTATCTGCTGATTATTCCTTCCTTTGCCATTTCAGCTGCGCTAAACAAGATTCTTTTCTCTGGAACATATCTTCTATGATAGTCAGCATCCTAAAGGAGGTCAAACTTTGTTTATAATTGAAGTTTCTGGATGTTTATGTTCATTACTTCACATCATGTTTTCACGGTTTTAACATTTTGTAATATTTGAATTTGACCAATTCCATTTATAATTATACAGAGAGGTCCAGGTTAGGGTGTCAGAATAAATTGGCCTTTAAGTATATCATTCTACCATGAAAACAAAGGGTTAACCTTCCCACTGTCAAAATCTATCTAAAACTAACAGATTCTTTCTTTGACAGGCGGTATTTTTCTACAGATTACATATATTTAAACATTTATTTTTTTAAGTGACGAGGGAGTCCCTGATATATCGAATGATCCAGAAAAATTAAAACTTTGTTTAGAAAATGACAAAATTTGGGATATTTTTCAAAAAATATTAAAACTGGATTTTCCCAAAAAGTCCACCTTTTAGAATTTTTATTTTTAAAGCATATTGCTGACAATGAGAAAAAATGTTTTTGTAAGAGAATAAAATTTTTTAATTTTTGCTTAACGTGCTAAGAAAAGGGGTAAATGTGAAGGGTACAAAGTTGTTAAGAATTAAAATTCTTACAGTTTTTTAAATTTTGCATTCCATCGACTTAAATATTTACGAATTTTTGCGAAAGAATCATAATTGTCAACTAGGTTATCACTGCTGAGTAAATTTGATCCAAAATTACATTTTTTGTATATTTTTATACACATATATAGCTAAAAATGTATTGTATGTTACACGTTGACAAAAATAAAATCAATGTCTTTCATGAAAATTACAAAAAATTGAAATAAACTATAATTTACTAAAAAATAAGTGATCTTTTTAGATCCTAATTTTGATTGCAATAAGAAATGGGATTTATGTTTCATAATTTGATGAATTTCAAAATCAAAATTAAAAATTTTCGTTTCATTTTCCGGAAGTATATTTTTCGAAATAATGGATAAGAAAAAACATCACTTTCCTATAAAAATATAATTTACAAGCTGCCTTTTTAAAAATATTTTGCTTGATTATTTAAAAATCAACTCACGCCTACCCCGAAAGGGAAATGGCTTAATGGTATAATAATAATACTAATAATTGTAAAGAAATTACCTCACCTGTTCAGAATATTGAAATTCGTTGCAAATATGGCCGAATTCACTCCTTGCATTGTTGAAGAACTTTCGAGTTCCTCGTTAAACTTTTGGCACCTGTTAGGCAGGGTGATAATGATCGTAAAAGATGTTAACCTCAGCGACCGCCGGAATTTCTGGGAGGAATTTTTGACATCGTTCATTTCTTTAACTCTGCAGCACAACATCAAGTGTATCAAGGCCAAACTAGAAGCGTTTTTTCCATCAGAGAATAACTTCTGTTCAAAAGTAAAGTTTCTGGACTTTGCTACAATTTCAAAAGTAGAAAATATTGTGTCAATAGTTTATTAAACAACTTATCATAAATTTGTAAAGTTTGAAAAAGTGAGATTAGAAAGCTACAGATTCTTTAGACTCTTCTAACTGATTTTGGATAAAGAGAAATTAAGAAGCATTTTCAAATAAACATTCATAAAACCATATTTCAACAACTAAAATTATGTTCTTACCTATTTTTATCAGCAAATATTTTTTTGAAGTATTTATCGTTTTAACGAAAACGTCGGCCATGTCTTTAACGGTTTGTGTTGACAGTACAAGCCAGTACCAGCATCCTGACGGGTTTCACATTCACTAAATATTTAAACTTAATACACTAAAAATCCCTAGAATAGACCCTAGATTTGCCTGGTCCGTCGTCTGCTGTCTATTACCGAAAGTTCCTATGCCAGCTTTATCCCCGTGTTGTCAACTACCCGACACGGCGATCGGTTCAGTGCTGCCTTTCGTCGATGGTCGCAGAGTCACCGCAGGTGAGTTCGCCTTCTCGTCATGGTTTCGGTGGTGCACTAGCAGACTGCCATCTTTCGGTATCGTTTGCGCCGAATCACCAGTATTTGGATGCTTGGCAGTTGTCTTCCTTGTCGGCTCCTTCTGATCTTCGCTTCGTGACTTCAATCTCGACACTGATTTTTTACATTACAAGTCTGTTGCCGCTACTTGTTTTTATAACTAAAACTGAAGGTGGTTGTTCCGAATTCCAGGTAAATTTTCAATATAAATCAAATTACTTAATCTAGTTAATTATCTAAGTTGGGGGTGTCGGCTTGAGGGTAGCTTATCTAGTCACGCTCGCGTGACTTTGCCAGGTTAGGTTTGACTTCGGCGAGATCCCGGAAAGTTTCTTTTATATTTACAGGGTTTTATTTTGAAAACTTCGTTACAATATTTTTTGGACTACAAACCCTGTGACGTGCCTTCCTGCCCCAATTACGTCCCTCCCTCAGCGCCAGGACAATCCGGCCGATCGAGCTCCACATTGTTTGCCTTTTACCTTAGCACCGTGTGCCTGTACTGCCAAAAAAATTTCCATTGCGCTTACCGCCAGCAAAAGGACACATGAATTCCCAGGGAACTCCCCGCAAACGCAAAAATCGCCTAAGCCTCCGCAGGCGCCTCAAGCTGAAACATCGCACGGCCCTGGTTAACACTCAGGAGAGCTTGTTCTTTCTCTGTGCATCACCGCCATGCTGCAAACACCCGGCACATAGCTTCGCGGTCAGCCCCTGAGCCCAGAGACTCAACCCCGGGGTTAACCGTGCGGATTCGCGATCCCTCGAGTGCCGAACATTTGAATGTCCAAACGGAACCAGGAGCCCAGAAGTATCCGTCGACTACGACCATCCTCCTTTGGAGCAGCCTGGGCCTTCAAACAAGAGCCCACTGTCACCAGAGCCAACCACATTCCCGGTTTCCAAAATTCCGCCTCACGTGGAATACGATCCTTAATACCTCGGCTTGAACGGTGCCCCTTTTAAGGACGCCACCCAGGAAGAGGATCCCCAAGATTCCGACTCCAAGGACGTACTCACCCTCAGCGCCTCCAGATCCGACTCTCCCCCGAACGGACTGATACAAGCCCGGTGCCGGCTTATCGGTCCCCCATCTGATATCCTTTAACGAGCAGTGAGCCCCATGTGATAAGCAACGTGGTCCTTAAACAGCGAGTCAAACTTTTACGCATAGACGAAGTGAACCCAGCGGCTAGGTCCCTCGTGTAAAAAGGACTATGGAACAAATGCTTCAACAACAAAATCCCATCGAACGCTAGTGAGGGTGTGCGTCATCGGTCTCTCATCCAATACCCTACGGCAGAAAAGGGTGCCATGCATGATACACCGCATTTCCCGCAGACCTAGAGTGGAACTCTTGCATGTAGACGAATTGAATCCTGTGGCTAGGTCCCTCGTAGAAAAAAGACAAGTGCTTCGCCCACATGCTCACACCGAACGATCATAAGGGCGCACCGACTCCGAGGCCTCATCCGCGATTTCTGCTGGTACAGGGACAACCCTATCTTCAACGACCCAAGCTCCGAGTATCGTGATTGATTAGATGGGCCAAACCTCAGCGTGAGGATACTGCGGATGTCATCCCGGATAGGCGAAGGAGTCAGCACTGAGAAAAGAAGAGAGAGACCCCGCAGTGACGGAGTTTCTCAAGTTACCCATTGTACACCAGTCCTTCTTAGGACCCTAAACAATCGGCCCTTTTCAGGGCCACCAATAATTTTCACGTGGAATGATAATTCACTGTGTTCAGTAAGAAGAGCCTGCTGGACCTTGAACCATTCCTCTGTTTTCCCCTATTCCGTTCTCCCGCCAAAGTTGTATGTCCCACCTACCTGCCTCTTTTCCGATCACTCTCGGAAATATAACACGATTGACATTCAAGGAATCTGGCTTTCATCACAACTGAGGACTACAATTTGTTTCGCTTATTGCGAAGTTCGATTACCGGCCCAGCACGCAAGAGGCTTTCGTTTCTCTATTCTGATTTGTACTGAATTTTCGCCGTTTCGGCCGATCGATTATTAGGAAGAAAATGAATACGTCACACTCTCATACTTCACTCAGGCAGAGTATTTAAATTAATTTCACCTGCGTGAACATACCGACCGCCTTGTTCTTGTACCAAAGAACGAAATACATCAAACTCTGACCTCGTGAAGAAACTGATTCTATTATTCATAATTAAAGTAAAAGGATATGGTGAAAATACAATTTTATATAGGTAATGCAGTTAGAATTTGCTGTAAACAGTAGGTACAATTAAATTATTTCTTATTAATATGGCAACGGCCATACCACGCTGGAAACACCAGTTCCCGTTAGATCACTGAAGTTAAGCAATGTTAGGCGCGGTTAGTACTTGGATGGGTGACCGTCTGATACTACTGCATTGCTGTTGGCGGTCGTGGGTGTGGTGAGCCCACACTTGTAGTAGTTATTTACTACAAGAAACTATCCACCTAGAAACACTACCCGAATCGGGTAGTGTCACGCTTACCCCTTGAGGCTCGCCGAAAGGGAAATAGCTTAATGGTATATATAATATACATACAACCTTCAATATCATTCCTTAAAGCTCGTAACAACCATTTGCGGCAACGTCACCCGCCATGATCAATTAGTTTTAAACATCCTTAATTTCTAGTGTTTTATTAATCGATAATAAACATTATTTCACCATGGGTTTTTCATAAACACTGTAGGATGTCTTTAAAATTACAGCTGGCACGATATTGTCCTGACCAGGGTGGCAAGAAATAACTCTACCCAAATTCCATTTACAGGGAGGATTATTATCATTGTGAACAAAAAAAATATCGCCTTCCCCGAAGTTTGGTTCTTTGATTTCGCATTTATACCTATTTTGCAATCCTTGAAAATATTTGAGGGACCATCTTTTCCAAAGAAGTACACCCAATCTTTGCACTAACTCCTACCGCGACAATCGATTTTCTGCCAAATTTAGAACAGATGGTTCCGAAGTTGAGAGCAAATGAGACCCTGTTAGAAATTGACCAAGAGTTAAATAAGATAAACTATCTACATTATCTGAAATAGCTCAAATCGGCCTGGAATTAAGGATCGCCTCTATTTGACAGAGAAGTGTTGATATCTCCTCTATTGTGAGAGTATTATCACCTACTATTCTGTGAAGGTGATGCTTAACACTTTTGACACCTGCCTGCCATAAACCTTTAAAATGAGGCGCGTAGGGAGGTATGAAGTGTCACTCGATATTCGCCTGAACGAAGAAATATCTCAGATTGTCATCATGGCCCAAAACATGGTAAGCACTTTTAAGCTCCTCACTTGCCCCTTGAAAATTTGACCCGTTATGACTATAGATGTTTGAGGGTAAACCTCTTATTGCTACAAATCTTTCAAAGGCAGCCAAGAAGGCAGGCGACATGGAGTCACTCACTAGCTTTAGATAAATAGCTCTAGTAGCTAAACATATAAAGATAGCTATATAAGTCTTATGCGAATTATAGCCGCGTCCTATCCCTAATCGAACTAGAATAAGTCCTGCGTAGTCAAGGCCACTATGCTCAAAAGGTCTTGATCTTGATACTCTAGTTCTGGCAATTCACCCATGAGCTGAGATGGAATTATTGCCTGTTGACGAACGCATGTGATACATTTGTTTAATTTGTTAATGATGCGACGAACAGAGTCACGGGCCTGTAGTATCCTAAAGTTTTGTCTCAGAATGTGGTGAGTAATCTGAGGACCGCCATGTAAACCTCAGAGATACGCTTGTTCGATAATTAGATTTGTAGGACGATGTTTTGGCAATATAATGGGATGTTTAGCATCATAGGGAGTGGGAGCGTTTTCTAGACGTCCTTTTACTCTTAAAAGTTCGTCTTCATCTAAAAAAGGGCACAAACTTCTTAATGAGCTAGACCTATGACAAAAGTTGTTCAATTTTATGGCCTTTATTTCGGAGGAAAGCTCACTTTTCTGTAGATACTCAAACAAAAGGTTTCAGCTTTATTTAATTCTTCAGGTGTTAGAAACCTTTCTTTAGGCCTCATCAAACGATTATTTATACGACTGATGAATCGATAAAAGAGAGCTGTGACTCAAATCAATTTCGGCCAAGAAGAAGTCCTATCTGAAAGTTTTTCTAAAGGCGATTTTTCGATTTTAATAGAATTTAAATGTACTTCTGATATTTTCTTATTTTTATTTTTCCTTTTCATTTTCGAAGTCTTCCGCAGAAATACTCTTTGCCAGTTTTCAGAAGGCTGCGATAGAAAGAGCGGACCATGCGACCATAAATGGTGATTTGACAATTCGTACTGAGTGAGACCGCGTGAAATGCAATCCGCAGGGTTTAATTCTATAGAAACATGATTCCATTTAGCTTCAGAAATACTTGTGTGGATTAGTGCAACTCTATCAGTACTGTGGTTGAATCTGACCAACAATACATGGGTATAGTTGAACGATTCATTTCTTCCTTGACTTGCTGTAGAAATTTAGATAGAAGAATGGCGGCACAGAGCTTTAAGCAAGGAACACTAGCAGTTAGAATAGGAGCCGTTTTGGATTTAGCTACTAAAAGATTTGTTTTAACTAAATTTTGTTCATTGACTACTTTTAAGTAAACAATTACACCATACGTTTTTGTAGAAGCGTTAGCGAACCCGCACAATTGGACCGATTGTACATTGTCACATCATCAGTTAGATATGTATAATAGTGATTTCAGCGTTGCTGAAACTCTTGTGGAAGCGTCTCGTCCCAACATAACATTCTAAGGCTTATCTCTTGCATGAGTATTTTTGCTACTATTGCAATGGGAGCTAACCATCGATTAGAATCAAAATACCTAGCGATAAGAGATAAAACTATACGTTTCATTGCAAGTTCTATATGTTGCGTGTTTATTGAAAATAGAAAACAGTCCGATTTTGGACACCAATGCAATCCTAGAACCTTTTTTGTTTCATTATCAACTTCTTTAAATATTACTGTTTTATTTTCAGATGGAACATCATTTACTTTAGTTAGGCTAGAATCGTTAGCAGACCATTTGCGCAGAGGAAATCCTCCCTTTTCAAGCGTATTGCTTCTGGATATTTGGTTCATTCATCAATAACTAATTGCTTTAACAATCGGTTAGCCAAGAAAGTGGCAGTATCCGTTCCATAGGTGACAGCAATTGATAATGTCCTAACTCTCTGGAAGGTCCGCGTAAGCAAACTATCCTTTGTAAATCTACATCTTTGGGATCTACCAAAATTTGACGGAAGATTTTACTAATGTCTGCTGTCATACAATAACGATAATTTTGCCATCGTAGGATGACAGCTATCAACTCATTCTGGAGTTTCGGACCGATCATAAGGAGGTCATTCAACGATTTTCCAGAGAAAGTGGGACTGGAGGCAGTGAAAACTACTCGTACTGCAGTAATACTACTCGACTCGCGTATAACTGGATGATCCGAAATTCATTTTCTATTCCATTTGATCTGTTTGTTACAATATATGCACATCATGATTTTCTTAATCGAATCAAAAATATACATGCCTTCGTTTTTAAACTGGTCTGTACGATCAAATACTGTGAGTTTGTTCCTGGGAGTGATTATGGTCCCCATTCTAAATACACATATTTAGAGTAACGAATGAAACCATGAATCCGGCATATGTGATAAGTCACTTTCTAAAAATGAAAAATAAAAGAGAATCACAATAGCACTTTGATCGATGTCAAGATTCACAGATGACTCGCTTACAAACGGCAGTTTATATGTATTAGCAACAAGCGCAAAATTCGAAATACAACAATAGAACATTGCTCAGTCTTTACACTTACATTTCACAAAATAAACAATATATGGTTGCTCTTAGAATGTAATAAACTAATAAATTAGTATAAAATGTATTGGAATTTTTGTCGATTAAACAAAATTTTCCATGTAAAAACCGAAATTCAGCATAATTATGCGAATTTATGCAAAATTAGGCGTTTCTATGCGATGGCGAATCTTGTTTATTTAACATAGAAACTATGTAAATCGCAAAGATTTCGAGTATTATTCAATTCTGAGACATTATGCGTTTATGCGTTTTGAATACAATAGGGGTCTCTGTACATTAATTCGTCAGTTCCGCGATTATACATCCCATGCCCTCAAGGCTGGCGCGAACTTCCGAATCTTCAATGTCATCATAACCTAATTGTTCTGGGTACCACTAGATCGTTGCTAATGGAAGAAATTCTCTTCTGAAAATGTTCAGGAAACACGCGATAATTGACAAAGCAGCGTTCCTTTGTAAGGCCGCACAGCAGGCGCCCGAAACCCTTGGCCAACGGAAAGAGGACGATTCTCAGCGTGCTCTCGGCTCGTTCCTTCACTTGCCTTCTCCTCATCGTAGCTCGCATACTGATTGGTGGAGTTGGGGCGACGGAGGGTCGTGTGACTATTGGCGACCGCCTGGAGCCCAAATTCATCCTGACATCAGCAAAAAATCTCCTCTGGTACCAGTAGTCCCAACAGTAATAATCCGGGCCTGGGCTAAAGAGCTCCCACTAGTCATGTTGGGGAATTGAGAATAAAAACTTTTCAAATGAAGTATTGTAGAGTTCCACGCCAGGTGGAGGAGTCAAAATTGGATTTTTAGAGTGGCCTAACATACTCTTTGAATCCAGTTGGCATGTCGACAAAGATCTTCCTTGAGGGGCGACGTACTCGCCGAAGTGCTGATTGGTTGCCGTGGTTTCAGCGGGAGAATTTGAATGTTCCGGAGTTCAGCATCTTCACTATGTCGAGTATCCCTGCGTCTTTGAAGTCACGTTAAAGTTCTGGTTGTTCTAGATGTCCCTTGAAGTATTCTGCAGTCAGCAACAACTTCGAATACATAAAAAAGCGTCGTGGAGTGCTGTGCAGTTCCCGAGGCATCATGGAACAAATCCTCAAAACTGTATTAGAAACATTAGGAAAAATAAATAAATTGGGACTTTATGAGTTGCAAAAATTTTGCAAAGTCACACACTTTACGAGCACTTTATAAATGCTTGAACCCGTTGAGGATACTTTATATAAGCCACAACGCACTGTGGCTCTTTCCAGATATTCAGAACGCATTTTGGTTTTGGTTTCGAAGTTGACACTTCAACTTGATGATGCAAGGAGAAATATGGAAATGGATTAATTTTATTAGTTACAATTTCCTTTTCATACATAAGGATAGATATATTACATAATGATATTATATTTACCAATGGAATTAGAAAAAGCCGCTAACGTAAAACACAGACTCGTTATTTCAAAACATTCTACGCAATACATAATACAATTTTTTTTTTAAATAATAAGAAATATATAATAAATAATAATAAGAAATAAACTTTTTGTTATGTATGCTGCCATGCAGGTGGAATAAAGCTTATCTGCAGTTCGACTAAGTCTTTTGTTACTTTAACGAATCTTTAAAATTGGACTCAAATTTCCTTGATTCTGATGGTATTTATTGAATATCCATTTTGTAATAACATATTATTACGGGTGTAATGCCGAGGAGGGAAATTGGAAAGCCGAGAAGAAGGTGAAACACATTGAAAGACCTTTCATAACAAAGTAAAAACACTTGATTGCCACCTACAGCTGCGATGAAGATGGATCGGGTCACCCTCGTGAGAGCGTAGAGGCGTAGAGTGATAAGAGGTGCGAAGTTCCGTGGATGTGGAGATGGTCCGGAGAAGGACCGCTGAGAGGTCAGCAGCTTCCTTCGGGAGAGACTGAGCAACTGCTATGCACTTGCTCGGGACTTCGGGTCCCCTCTGAGGATTCCGCTAAGTCTCGTATGCGGCCCGGCAACCCTTTCGTGCAGGGACGCACCGAGTCCCGCGTTATGGTAACAATTCTGTTACAATATAAATAATGAATGTTCATAAAAGCAGCGAGAATTAGGGCTATTTGAATCCCATTGTAAAGATGTATGTCAACGATGATCTTCTTTAGTCTTCAATTATTATTAATTGTTAATTCAAACACTGGAAATCCAGGAGGTGTTAGGTTTCTTTCGTCAAGAAATGTGAGGTAATCGAAAAAAATTTTTTGCCATTAGTTCCGTATAACAATAAATTAAGCTCCGACTTCTATGAGTTTTGGAATAGATCTGATATATTTTTTCACAATAAATGTGAGGCGATAAATAGATTTACAATTATTATTGGTATTTTATTGCTTTAGATTTACACTTCTTCTTTGCTTGAAATAATTTATGTGAAGTTTTTACTCAATCTTGCGGTTGAAAGGTAAACTCGCAATTTCTTCTTCGGAGAGTCGAATAATGTTGCCGTTGTATAAGTGTACTTGAACCGGATTGCGGCGATGTAGTACTGTTTGATATATATATAATAAAGCACCATGAGAATTCAATTTTCCAACGATAAATTTATCCGGTGATACTAGTACCCGAGCAGGTAGGCTTATCCTGAAAATGCGACTATCTTTGTCTCCATACCCTACACGATAAAGGTGACGCGTTTTCACATTTTTTATCTGATAACCAAAAGGAATATCATGTAGCTGGACAGGGGCTAAAGCACGAGGGGAAGGTGGTGGGGGAGGTGGTGGGATAAGCGGAAGAGAAAGATTAAGAGAGCCAAAAGTATCCATATCGAAGTCGATACATGAAATTGATCCTGAAAAGAGAAATATGGAAATAGAATAATTTTATTACTTACAATTTTCTTTTTTTAAATAGGGATAGATATATTATATAATGATATTGTATTCACCAATAGATTTAGAAAAAACCGCTAACGTTAACCACAGACTCGCACCAAAGATCTTCATTTTTCTCAAAGTGCAGGAAAATAATTATTGAAATTTTGTTCAATGTAACTGATGAATATCATGTTAAATTAGGGTTTATATAAACCAATCTTTTTTGTGTGTAGAAACAGTACAAAGTATGTACACATCATTTCTCTCTGTGTGTATTACATTAATTTAGAGACGAGTCGTAACAAGCTTTTATTTGACTTGCTCTGTGAGTGTGTTGGTTTGTATGTATGTGAGGGCTAAATGAGAGGCTGAAATTAAAAAGTGCATCCAAATATTTTCTGAGCAAGAATTGAATAAAACTAAAGCGCGGAAAACTAAACGGTGGTAAGACTAATCAACCTAATTTTAGAGGAGAAGCAAAAACCCTTTCTAAAGGAACAATTTGCAAACAAGTCAGCGCATGGATAGGAATGTCGGAGTATGTGGCGCTGGAAAAATAATTTTCTTTCATTAATATGGGGGAAATTAAATATAATTAATCTACTGCAGAAATAAACCCACTTTTTCTGAGAGGCTGGTTGCCGTAGCGGACTCGGCGACCGTCACGGTCACAGAATACAATGAGCGTAAAAACAGTCAAAACTTTTTTAATTGAAAATAATTACACCAGGCACCTTCAAAGGACTTTTTTCTGTATCTCTTACTCCACAATAACTATCAACTATCCTAAAAAAACCACCCTTCTCACATTTAATGGACACCACCCCAGCTGCCTTAAACTCAATTAGGCAACAAAGTTCCAAATCTCTCATCTCATCTGCCTTCAAATAAAACGGCCAAATAAGTTTTAACACGAAAAATAATCACTTTTTTCAAGGGTTCTGTGCTAAATACAAAATCCCACGATAATAAACAAGCAGTCTCAAAAAACCATCCCTATTATATTTAACGTACCCCATTGAAACTGCCTTTAACTAAAACAGCAAAGATGGTTTTTTGAAGTTGCTGATTGTTATTGTGGGACTAGGGATATAGTTTAGAGTCTTCCAAAGGTGGCTGGTGTGATTATTTTTTATTTAATTTTTTGTTGCTGTTTTAATTGAAAGCCGCTCATATAGGGATTCTTAACTGTGACAGGAGTGGTTTTTTTGGGGTTGGTAATTGTGATTGTGGGGTTAGAGATATACTATAGAGTCTTGCGAAAGTGACTGGTGCGCTTATTTATAATTTGAAACTTTTTTGCTGTTTAATTTTGTACTAGTAGTTTTGTAGTAGTAGTTTATGGATAAAACTGGCATCTGCTGCATTTTCGGGGTTTGAATGCATTCAAAAACTGATTTAGTCGTTATTTCATGTAACATTGAAACTAATCACTACCCAAAATCTCTCAAATCTCAAAATCTCAAGAATAATATCTTGACACAAGAAATTTCCATTTGACAACACTTGTGATGGTTACCAACAATTATTATAAAATCCAAATTGCCATTTGGCAACATACAGTAATAATTATCATTGTATTGATCTATAAATAAATTCACTTTTTTTACCTTTTTTAATTTATAAGGTACTGTGCAGAAATTAATTCTACGATAACCGTTTAAAAGTTTAGATTGCGCTGAATCCGCCTACGTAGAAGTTATTTTATTGAACAATTTTAAAAATATGTAGCTTCAAAGTCCAAGGTTTTTTCAGCAAAATCATCGTTTCGAAATCTTGGGTTCGACTCAATGCCCAATTTTAGTAAATTGTTCCTAATTTTTTTTTTAATTTATAAAATCAAGAATAAATCATACTCTTTGAATCTGACCAAGGCCACGAATAAATATTACGTGATTGCAGAGTGATCATAAAAAATGTTTAAACGTGGGATGGAAATTTCTGCGAAGCTAAAAGTACGAGATTCATCGCGTGCGTTAATTTATAATCATAATTATTCTTTGGAAAAATTAATATTTGACTTTCATAAATGAAGATCAAAAATAAATTAAATTGATTTCGAAGTTCAATCGAAAGACCATTTTTTTGTCTTTCAAAAGAACAGCATTTCGCTGAAGTCAACATCGCACCAGCAAAAAATCTGGGAATTTTACCCTCTTCCCCTCGGGAAATATTTTCTCTGACGAAAAAATTTAAATCTAATCATAAAAATGTTGTATTCTTGAAATAGAAATTGCTGCAAAACTTAAAATACGAGATTCGTCGCGTGCGTTAATTTGTTATCATAATCAATCTTTGCAAAAATAAATATTTGGAACAAAAGTAAAACTTATTTTTTTCAAAGTTTGATTTGTAGAGGATACATTTTTTTTCTTGATATTAAAAGAGTTACAAATCGCTAAAGTCAATGGTACCTGAAAAAAATAAAAAATTCCACCTCTTCGCCTCGGTAAACATTTGTCTGAATGACAAAATTTTCTTCTATGAATTGCTTTCCAATAGAACTAAAGATGGCCGAAGTTTGAGTCCGAACGGAGAATTTGGTTTTTTAGCTGGAGTCACTTCAGAAATAATGCTCCATATATGGGCTGTGTGCAAATAGATTTCAATTTTGGTTTTCGAAGATGTACTTTATAACACTTAGACTATTGATTTACTTCACTACCCTCGTAAAGGCGAGTTTCAGATACCTGAGGTGAACTAACTTTGTGTTCGGTGAAAAGTTTACGAAGGATTTAGTGGAAGTATCTCCACGTGGAATAACTTTTTCACAGGATATATCTGACCCCGATTACTTTCATGAATCCACGAAATTTGTACAGCTGTTATAACTAAACAGAAAACTGTAAGGAAACTCCAATAATAAAAAGAAGATCTGACAAAGAATGCAAATCGGAAGGGGAGGCAAGAGGTGGAGATCTGAACTAGACAATCATCAATAGAAACACTAACCTAAGAGACACATAAACTGGGGGGCACGAAATGTCGGATCAGAACACCTTAGAGCAAACTTGGATGGAAATCAGTCGGAATCTAGAAGAACTGGAGAAAAGAATAAGAAAAATGATGAAGGAGGAGAGAAAACAGAGAGGAAAACAAGCAGGGAATAGAAGAAAATTAGTGCGAAACAGATTTACAACCGTGGACAAAAGCATTAACCGTTCTCTGGAACTAACCACTAATGCCACGCAAAGTGTCGAAGAGAGAAGTAACCGCATAGCGGCACACCTGGACCAAATCGAGGAACAACCAAATAGAGTGACGGAGAGACTGTACGAGGGCGAAGAGCGGCGTGACGGCGTGACAGCAAGGCACAAGAATCGAATATTAGCGAAAGGACCGAAAGGAAATGACACAGGCTATTATGCTGGAGAGATCGCTATCATGATCCCCGGGTGACCGGTGGCAAATCATCAAAAGTGAGGTGACCAATTTCGTCCGGTTTATTCAAAAATTTGAACAAAGATACTGGAATGAGCCACGTCATCAGAAATCATTCGAAAGCTTGCAAGACACTTCGAAGGTTATATCAGATATCCCGTGGTTGGAAGAGGAATCACAACCTTCGAAAAGTTGATAGAACTGCTGGACACTTTTTTTAAAATCGATGCACCGTATGCCGGTAGAAACGAAAATCAAAATTGGAAATATCCTAGAACGGAGAATCAATACAGTGCCAGATCGCAAAAGACCAATAACCCTCAAACAGGATCATGAGCCCAGAAAACTGGGGGCAAAACAACAGGAATGGACCAGCTAACTTGAGCAACAACAATTGGATGAACAACAATGCACACGGAAACTTCAACATCGGCGGTAACAGGGATCAAAGACGAGTGCCAGGATCCGAAGGTATGGAGCCCTATGGAAAAATAATACGATTCGCAATCAGCAAATACCGTCGCCATACCGAGTGAGAAACATGGAGCTGGAGGAAGATATAACAGGTGAAATGATGGAAAAGTGCAGCGAAGATCCAGACCGAGAGGCGAGATCTGTCGCGGCACCAGAAGTTATCCTCTTCGCGAACATGCTTAGCGATACACCACATAATTGATGGAATAAACATCGGAAAGGACCATAAAAGAAAATCCAAATGTTATATAGGAAATTTACAAGTGGAAGGCATCCTCACGAAGATACTCATTGACACATGTGCCGAAGTGACCTGTATTTCTAAAGAATTCATCAATCACAACAAAGAACGTTTTGAGAACTACCCCAATATTTTCATTCCAGGAACGTATTTGGTTGGACAAATAGGGAGCGAGGTAGTGCGCTTAAATCGACAAATCTAAACAGGCGTATGAATACCATGTCGCACCCTGCAGCTGGTATTTTTAGTGGTACCACACCTCTCGAGGTCGTGTATCATTGGAATGGATGTGCTGGAAGAATATAAGACAAAAATTGATCTGGATATGAAGACCCTGACTTTTCCGTGCCTGAAGGGAACGCTTTCTATTCGATTCATAAGAGATGATATCCAGGCGTAAAAGGATGAAACCTGTGCAGTGAACTCACTAGAAAAAAGATCTGATGCTGACAGATTCAAACAGAGATAAGAACTATCAGGAAAGTAAAGATCTCCCGATGGAAGGAAATCAAAGAGAATTGAGCCCAGATGTGAATACATTTTAAAGGTCAAGGAAGGGAAGCCTTTCATTGGAAGAAGCTACCATGTACAAATAGTTTACGAAGAAAAAGTTGAAGAGGAAATGGACGTCACTTAGCAATGTAGCTGCCCTTACGTTAATCAGATAGTACCAGTCATAAAAAAGGATGGATCGGTAAGACTATGCTTAAACGCAAAAAAACTAAATGCAATTGAAGACAATATATCGCTTGCTAATATGGAGGAAGAAGCGATGAATTTAAAGTAGTACTATTGGGACTGAAAACCAGTGCGGCGGCCTTAGTCCCAGGATTGGATCACGCCCTACATGGAATGGGGGATCAAATCAGATCATTCGTGGATGATACCTTGATCGCTGCTGAATCACATGGGCAGCATATTGAGCTCTTGGAGGAGCTCCTGTAGAAGCTTTAGAATCCTGACCTCACTCTAAATATTACCAAGTCACATTTCTTTAGAAAAGAAACTTAGTTTCCAGGTTTCATTCTAACAACCAAGGGAGTATAACCAGATCCAGACAAGGTACAGAACATCACCAGCTTTTCCCACCCAAAAACGTGAAGTAATTGCGAGGATTCCTGGGACTCGTGAATTTCCACTCCAAATTTAATTTAAAAACACATGCTGCGGAAACTGTGCCCCTTCTTAAAGTGATGAAAAAGGACGTACTGTGAATCTGGGTCCAGGAAGCACAGGAAACCTTCCAACGCATAAAACAACTATTCTGCGAGTCAGTACTCAACTACTTTCCGCACCTGAAAAAGGAGTATTACCTGAAAACTGATGCTACTGGATATGCCCTGGGTGCTGTTCTGTATCAACTCAAAGATGAAAAGGAGAAATAAATAATTATTTTGGCCAGTCGTACTCTGAAAGGTCCAGAGCTGACGTACTTCACAGCGGAAAACGAACTTCTTGACATTGTATGGGGCTTGCAAAAGTTCAGAACATATTTGCAAGGTGCGAATGTTGTAAATAGGATGGATCACATGTCCTTGAATTTCCTTAAAACATGTAAGTTTGTCAATGCGCCGATCGACACTAACCACGGTGGAAAATGTACAAGAAGCACAGGAAGGTGGATGCTTACATCAAAAGATAGAATGGAGTGCTAAGAGTACCACTCACTCGTCCGAGAGATAAGGAAACGAAAAGGAAGAAATCGTCACAAACGTGGATGAACCTAGAACGTCAACAAAACCAAATTGAAAACTGGACGAAAAACGCAAGAAGTGAAGTATAAGAAAAGGACGGAAGATGCCTTATTATTGATTTATTGCAGTTATCCTTTCACGTGTTCCCGAAATCGCAATGACCTTTTTTTAATAATCATCAGCCTTGAGTCTCCAAAGCACGCTTTCCATTCTGCACCCTTGGTTATCCCGTCCGCTTCTTTTAACATTACAAATTTTCAACTCGATATCTCAATTCATGTTGACGTGAGTAGTGGCGAAAATAGATGACCTCCGACTGCTACGAGTTTTAGAACGAATCTAGTAAATTTTTTTACAATAAATGTGAGGCGCTAAATAGATGTACAATTATTATTTTTATTTAATTTCTTTAGATTTACATTTCAATATTGCTGACATTAATTAAGTGAAATTTTTACTCAATCTTACGGTTAAAAGGTAAAATGGCATTTTCTTCTTTGGATAGTCGAATAATGTTGCCGTTGTATACGTGTACTTTAACCGGATTCCGGCGATGTAATACTGTTTGATATAAATGTAACAAAACACCATGAGAATTCAATTTTCCAACGATGAATTTATTCGCTGATACTAGAACCCTAGCGGGTAGACTTATCATGAAAATGCGACTATTTGACTTGCTCTGTTGGTGTCTTGATTCGTTTGTATGTGAGAGCTGAATGAAAGGCTGAAAATAAAAAGTGGATGAAAATATTTTTTATGTAAGAATGCAATAAAAGTTTTTTATAGTAGAAACGGCGCAAACATAAAGAGAAAACACAAGAAAAATTGAAGAGGGGAAAGCTAAACAGTTCTAAGTCTAATCAACCTTATTTCACAGCAGAAGCAAAAAATCTTACTAGAGGAACAATTTACAACCGACTGAGTAAATTACTATTTTTTTGTATATGTGAATAGATCAGTTTAATAACCTTTATGGTAAGAAATGGATGGCGCTAATCTGTATGCAATAATATAATGGTATTATGAATAAAAATACCACATAAATCATTGAGAAAATCATCTAAAATACATATCTTTATTTATTTAATAACCAAGTCTTGTTGGGTAGAGTTGTAAAGTAATTGTCAAAATACTATAAAGACCGTCGAATTGTTTACGGCCGTATGTCCTTAACTCGAATATTTTTTGGGCGTGACTACTAGAGAAACCGGGACGAAATTTCGATTCGGATTCGGGTTCCGACCATCTCTGCTTTTTCTACGTGATGGTGTTTTGTTTCTCTTGAGCATGAAGTTGAGAGAAATTAAAACAATAGTCCCTGTGCATCATTTAAGATTGCTAGCACGTACCATTTTTCAATTTGAGGTTATCCAAGTGAAACAATACAAACTTTAGCTCCAAAACAAGACGATTTGTTATCCTGGTAGGACGCTTAAAGAATGTCCCTTAATTTAAATAAAAGCATACTTTTTAAAACAGCGACTATGTCACTATCGATTGCATCGGAAACCTAAACCTCGATTTTTTCCCCGTTAGGGCCTTTTCTTCGCGGAACGTCACATTTGGGTCAAATAATTTATTTCCCGGACGGAATATTATTTAAGTAGTTATAGCATTAAAATTAGTTTCATGATTTCTGAAATATTATAAGATCTGTTAACGCTCTTTAACATTTGTGTACGTCTTTCTGAAAACGGACGTTTGTCGCTGTGGAGTTACGAATAGAAGCATATATGCAGATAAATTTTCGACTTTTTAGGCCCAGAACGAACCCTCTAGGTTAAAAAACGAGTCGCCGGGGCACTTTTGAAGTTCGAACGTCAAAAACTCGTCTTTCGTGAAAAACGCATTCAAAGTGGGCAAATTTCGGGACATAAGTATAATTTAACCAGACAGGCGATACATTCAAGTATTATTTCCTATAAAAAACCTAAAATTGCCAATTTTGATCTTGACTAGTCACAGAAAAAATAGAAGTAAATTTTGGTTGCGGGTAATTTTCAAATAGATAAAGTTACATTTTTTCGCATCGAAACAAAAAAACATTAGATAAAGTCATTCTACAGAATACGATTATAGGATAATTAGCATTGGAATAATGAATACAAAAATATTGAAGGATTTAATGTAAAAAGTAGACAAACTACAAAGGAATGATTTGTTTTAGACCACTCATGATCTCATATGGAAGTAAACGAAAATAACGATTCTGCACAAATAAACTTTACACAGAAAAAATCTGTGAATTTCTTTAAAAAACTTTTTACCCCTTTTGAATTTCTTCTAAATATTTGAAATAGTTATGAATCGATCATTTGAAATCCCTCAAAAATAAAATAAATTAAATTTATTCCTTACAGTTCTCTAAAAAACCCTTGAAAATTGTAAAACCTTCTAAAGTCTTTGAATCACAGGCCAATACTGAATTTACTATAATGTTTTTTCATAAGGGTGTAACGACTATATCAGCGAGTTACGAATGCGTTGAACAGTAGAGGAGAATTACGCAAAGTTTACGTACTTTAAATAAAACTGTGCTCAAGTTAAATTTGATGACACTTCAATTAGATACAGACAATAATAATATGAGTATGTATGTTTCTTTGAGACAGCCTAATACTTTATGACATGGATGTTCCGTTTTCTCAAATTTATGAAAATTTCGTTTCCATAAATTAAGAAACCATTATTGTCAAACTTTAGACAATCGCGACAAATAAATCTTTTTAAATATCTTAATCCGTTATCATAAATTAAACGAAAAAGTCTGCAAGATAGCCAAATTTTTTCTTTTATGGAACTTTCCTGCATAGCTAATTAACTAATTTCTTGATCTTTTTCTATATCAATAGTTAACTAATACAGATTTCGTGTTTTCAGCCGGACAAATTCTGGATTGAACCGGACTTCTTTCCACTAGCACTTTAATTATAGAGGATAATAAATTTTCCTGCCGGTCTAACTTCAGACTGATTCGGACTTGATCCGAATTCCGTGTTTTCAGCCGGACAAATTCCGGATTAAACTGGACTTCTTTCCATTAGAACTTTATTTCTAGTGGATAATGAATTTTCCTTCCCGGACTAATTTCAGATTGATTTGGACTTGCTCCGGATTCTACATTTGTGCCCGGACTTATTTCGGTTTAAATTGGACTCTTTCCAGAGTGGAAGTTTTCGCCCGGAGAAATTTCAGATTAGGCCGATTAGATTAGATTAGATTAGATTACGGATCTAATCGGACTAAACTGGATAGGTTTCGGAGAAAATTCGTTAATCGGATTGGTTTCGGATAAGTTCGGACCAATTGTGGAATCCGAAACTTATCCAAAATTTTTAGCAGGGTACCAATATCGTCAAAAGTATTCAATATTTTGTAAGTTTCTAAGGTCTAGTTTAAAGGAAAAGTTCCGCACTTTCTAGTGAAATTAACAACAGATTTATAGATGCATTTTTACAGATTTGGCAAAGGGTTTTCAACGTGACAAAAAACAACCTTGAAACTTTAAAAAACGGTTACTGTTTTAATAATGGCTAATGAAATTTTATAAATCGAGATTCTACAATCATTGTAACGAATATTTTTTCCACTGATAGTTAACTCACGTGAAGTCTAGTCTTATTTTTTTTTAATATCCATTCAGATAAACTGGACGAATAATGGGAGATATTCCAATCCTCCTGTATGTTTACTGGATGCTGACAGCGCAGTAATTATTATTAGAGACTCATGCAGTGGCTCGCGAAATGCAGCAGCATATTTTGCATACGTACACGTTGTACCTGGAAATTGATCGAATTGAGTCAGCAGCGCAAAAACGAAGGTGTTGGGTTCGTCCCATTTCTCAAACACATTGTCGATGTTCACAAGGAGCAAGTGAAAATTTAATACCCTTAGCGGAAGAAACGAAAACGTTCGGAAAGACCGCGTCAGAAATATTCGAAAAGATTTCGGACAGATTTCGGGAAGCGTTCGAAAAGAGTTAGGAAAGAGGTTCCTTTTACCGAGCCTTTCCGAGTCTTTCCGAATGTCTTACTCGCCAGCTTCTTTCCGATAATTTCCGAATGTTCCGCTTGTTAACTCCTGTCAAATGTTTCCGAATTCTTTCCGAAGGATTCTCCACTTTACTCTTTCCGAATGTTTCCAGTTCCTTTCCGAATCGAATTTAAAAGAAATATTATTGTAATAATAATTTATTTTTATCTCTAAGGAATTTTCAATTGTTGTAATCTAGTTGATAGCTATTGAATCCAGCAAAAATGATTCCTAAAACCCTAGAAATAGGAAAATGTTATAACACAGAAAGCCTTTTTGACTTTCCTGCATTGCGTACATTATTACTGCACATTATCACTTCTAAATATTCCAAATTTCGAATATTCCATTTTCCCAAGTCTCATTTGTAATAGCTATAATACGTCCTTCTTTATGAAATTTCTTTTTTGTATTATAAAAATAAATACACAATGAAATATAAATTGCTCTGGGCTGGGCTTGTGAAAGCCATGAGAAGCGCCACTTTGATCGATTTCCATATTCGCAATAGGTTTACTGAAAAATAACTGAGCAAAATGACGTTTTACTGAATGGGAAATTAGGAATATCCGAAATTTTTTGTGATTTTATTTTAAAAATCTTCGGATAACCTCTGACGGCATCTCGTCGTCTTTGCTTGTCATCAGCACGATTTTGATCTAGGGTTGTCGCTTACTCATTTACTCACTCACTCGCTCCCTCTCTTTCAGTTCTGCAATCGATGAACCTAATCGATAATAAGTATTCGATTGCACTAATATTCGACTGAACAAAAACAATTAAATGTTTTCATAAGTTTAAAAAAATCTCCTTAGTGAGCGTCAACATCTGCCAATGATGATGATTCTTGTAGATCTCACAAAAAATATAGCCACATTCAATTGCTTTGTTTGAAATAGTCTTTGGTTCAACCGAGTTCAGTGTAATCAAATACCTACCACAATTGATATAAATGAAATCGAAGAAACAAAATGGCAACGCGAGGGACACTAATAGCGATATTTCCAAGATTTTTGTTTAAAATCACGGAAATTTTCGGATATTCTTAAATTTTTATAGTGTTTTCAGTAAAGCATTATCATATGCAGTTATTTTTTTGAATTAATCAGTTTTTTTAGTTTCAATATAGATATGGAGCAAATTGTATCTCATACAACTCATAGTACATTTTTTACAATACAAAAAAGCAATTTTATGAAAATAAGGTCGGAAAAAAATCGGAAAGGTTCGGAAAGAAGCAGACGCAGTGGGACACTTCGGAATAAATTCGGAAAGACGTCGGAAACCTTCGAAAAAGAGAAGCGTTCGGAAAAGAATCGGTAGCGAAATTCACATACATTTCGGAAAGGATCGGAACGGTCCCTCTTTCCGACTCTTTCCGTTTGTTTCGCTACGAATGCGAGATGGAAATCAGGGACGTAGAACATTACCTAAAATATTTACGCATGAGTAGAAAATTTTCGAAAACTTCGTCGAAAATTACAACCCTACATACAAAAGCAGTATGCAATTCGAGAGCCGAGTCCAGCATACAGACGATGACACATTTGTTCAGGATATCTCGCGTCAGGTGATTTCATGGAGGCACTTTCATATGACTTCTGTGCAACTCCGAATACTATATCAAAGATAGTAAGAGAAACTTGCGCAGTCACTTGGTCTACATTGAATGATTCAGCTTCCCCACATTAACCAGAGAAAGGTTGGTGCACACATGCACCTAGCTTTGAAGACAGATGGAATTTTTGCACATTGCATCGGAGCTGCAGATGGGAAATTAGTCCTTATGCAGGTAAGACTAACAGACATTGACACCAAACAGTGGATCGGCTTATTTTACATACAAGATGCGATTGAGAATGAATCTAATGGATGTAGCAGATGCACATTATCTCCTCATTATAGTTGATGCTGGTTCTCCAGGAAAAAGGAGCGATGGTGGAGTATTCAGGGAAAGAAAAATGGGTCAGAGATTTGAAAGAGGTATTCTGCAAGTAACTGCACCGAAACTCGTGGAAGTGAATGGTCCAGCTTTGCCATATGTTCTTTTTGGAGATAGAGCGTTTTCTCTGTCTTAATACATGATGTGACCGTATCCACGCCATGTCATTTGAATCGCACCAACAAATTTTTAACTACCTTTTAATTAGACCAAGATGTGTAGTGGAAAGAATTTTCGAATACTTGGTCCTAGTTGGCGAATATATCGCACTGAAATAATAGGATCCGTTGAACCTGCCTGCACAATTGGCTCATTACAGAATCCTTGAAAAATGCAGACAGTGAAGGAGAACGACTGTGCACACACTTAACTCCAGATGATCGAGCAGTTTCTATAACAAAGCTGTAAACTATTATGAATATGAATATTACACTGGTCTATAAGGGTTGTGCTAATGGGAAGTGACTAGGTGCCTAAAATCTCCAAAAAGGCATTTTTGGCCATTTTTGGATAACCGTGGTCACTAAACCCGGAGTCCTAGAAACTTCCAAAATGTATCAAATTGAAGCTTGACATTTCCAATTAGCCTTAATCCGAATTTTCAACGAGGAAATTTAAAAAAAATTAATCTGCTCCCAAAATGAAATGGGTTGAATCAATTGACTCGAGGGTTGTTTTTAAGGGGTGCTTTGTGGGTCACCCCATTCAAGGGGAGGTGGACGCTGTTACTATTGTTGATCCGTGTATAAAATGATAACCGATATCATTTGTTTTATTTTTAGACTTCAGAAAATGAGATGAGGTTAACTATTTAACTTAAGGTTTGTTTTTATGGGGTGCAGTGTATGCCGATCCATCCCCAAGGGCTTCAAGGTCAGATGTGATTAAATTTTGGTTTATTGGGATCAAAAGAAGAAATGGCGTTCAGCGTGCGCAAATCTATCGAAAACACTCAGTGACTTCTCATCAGCAGAACGAAAGTTGAAATTTGCAGACCAGTGATTATCTACGTCTTTATTTTAATATAAAAATGCATTTCATTCATTTTAATATAAAAATTAGTCGAATTAATTAATTAATCAGATCAGTTCAGATTGGAATATAGTTTGGCTTCAAAAATTCAAAATTTTTCGGTTCAAATTTCAAATTAAAAAAAATTCCTTTTAATACTTGAACATGTTAAGAATGGAATATTATTATTTCATTGAACTAGAAAAAGAAGGGCATGTAATACCTTAGCATAAGAGCAATGTTCGTTTCTCGAAGTTTTTTCCACAATTTTTGATTTTTCAAAGGAATAATAGTTCGCTGACCTTTGTGTTCATATTCTAAGAACTATTGTTCTTCTGAAAAGTCAAAAATTGCAGAAAAGACCATGGGAAACTAAAATTACTCTCATGGTAGAGTATCACTTGCCCTCAAAATTTAAATTGTAAAAGTTCGACTTCTTTTAATATATAAGACTGTTTCATATGGTAATAACATTTTACAGGCTGGAGGGATTTTTCAGCATAAAATGAAGTAGTTCAACAAGCATTAAATAATATCAATCCATTGAGGTGCGACACCAGTTTGTGGTATACTTTGAATCCGATGAAGGAGCTGTACAATGGCAGTGGAAGAAATTTTCAGTTTCAGTGAATGACAACGGAAAAGCATTCTCTCATGATGATGAAACGGGCAAGCATTCTCTGTCGAAATAGCTTTTTTGAACTGGTCCTGCAAATTGCGCCAATTTCTCTTTGCATCATTTGCAGGAAAATCTAACAAAATTCTCTCTCTCTCTCTTTAAAAGATGTTCTAAAAAGTCCCTTATCATACAAAGCTGGGCCTTTATTAATTTCATTTATTAGAACACTCTCTTCTCTAAGCTTTCTCTTCTTCGTTGTGAGTGCAACCATCCAGATAATAATGTATTGGTGACAAATTTAGTATTGGATATAGTAAAAAATAAAATGAGTTTTTATAATATATCTTCGAATGCGGCTTACAATATAAGTGTAAATTACTTACAAATGCTAACAGTTCCATCTTCCTTGATAATTATTACGTGTTTCTTTTCATCATAACTTGTGAAGCATGAATGACTCCAAATAATATTTATTTGTGATTCTATAATTATCCACCCGCAATTCCAACTTTTTTTTCTGACCTGAAAAAGCATAATTATTTAAACAATTTTAAAAACTTGCAACATATAACCTCCAAGTAGTACTCCTTACTTTTATTTTTCACGCCATGTCAATGTATACAATTTAATATCAGAACAATATCAGAACAACGGCCAAATCAATATCATTGCAATAGGTCCTACAATTCTTTGATGCTATAATTTTTTTAAATTCTTTGTAAATAATTTTTTATATTTTCTTGTCAAATTTCAATTTCACAACAAAATTTAATAAATTTATTTTCGAATGTTCGTAATCATTCAAGGTTAATTTTTTTCATTTTACGTGGTTAAATTTATTTTCACTACATTTAATTGTACAAATAAAGTTGTACTTGACCCATTTTTTGTATCTTATATGTTTTTGATGGTATTTCATACTGTCAAGTTAGGAGATGTTTCTGCTCAATTATTTTCGAGAATTTTTCCTTTAGAATGGAATTCTTCGAAATTACGTCAACTTTAACTGAATTGTAACTCATTGAAAAAATGTTTGTACAAGAATAATACCAAGCTGTTAATATTTTTTCCGAGCAGCATTTATCGGAGGAACTGAGATAGCGACTGGTACCTGTATATATAAGATAATGACGCAGAATCCTCATTTTGTACGAATTGATTTTCATTGAGTTGTTTACTACATCATAAGAAAAATGAGGATCTTTAGTGGATGTCTCTTCTTTACGATAGCAGTGTCCCTTAATTCTTTTGGTGAATATAATATACGTATGACATTATATAATATAATATTTAAAATATTTCATGAACGTGCAAAAATTTCGATTTGTGTACCTGTATGATCCATTTATTGGACAAATGATATATGTAATTAGAAGCAACCCTATTTATAAATCCTAAGCTGCAATTTCTAGCATTGATTGTAACGTACTGAACTGAAGAACCATTTGAACAACCGCTTTATTTGGAGACGAGAACGATTGAAACTGCTATATTGGAATCAGCGGGGGAATTAATTTACATCATTAATTGCATACTTATATTCAGATGCTCTAGCCCCCTCCAATTCTTTTGTCGATTCTTCACTCAATTCATCCTCTCCTAGAATTTTCACTACATTCTCTTCCCAACTTCATTTATCTTTCATACCTCTCCTACATCCTTCCCATCTACAGATTCTGCACTTTCTGTTCTCGTTCTTTTCTTCATACATCCCTTCCCTTAAATTCTTTTCCAATTTACATCATGCTATTTTGGTTAATCTCACTCCCCATTCCTTTTCTTTAGTTTGGTACTCTTTTCTTTTTTATAATCTTATACTATTTATTATATTTTGATTCCTCAAGAATTCCCCATCTTTCAATAATTGTCTTCCCCAGTCTTTTTCCCCCAATTCTTCATATTTGACTCCAGTGCCCTCTCCTATGTCTCTAGCATTAAAGAACGTTCTTCTTTCTTCTTCCCATTTCATTAATTCTATCGCCCTCCCTCTCCTTTCTTCTACCTCCTTCAAACAATTTTGCGCTAACTCCTCTCCTTTTTCCTCACTTAGTTTCGTCTCAAACTTTTTCTGCCCTCTTTCTCGCTCCAGTACGTAATTTACCCCTTTGCGCCTGTTCCTCACTATATATTCAAACGTCCTCTAGTCTACTCCTATCGTCCACCTAATATATCTTTCTTGTAACCTCTCAATCTATTTGTTTTCCTTCCATCCCCATATCTCTCCTCCATAGCTTAATACCGGCCATACTAGCGTATCAAATAACCACATTCTGCTTCTTCAATCATTTTTTAACATTCTTTCTCCTATTCTCCATATCTGTTATATTAACTCTGCCGCTTTTTTCAGCTTTCTTATATGAGTTCTATGATCTCCATTTGTTTTCACAGTGTATCTCAATTATTGAAACTCCTTTACTTCTTTTAACTACACTCCCTTCCGTCTCCCAGTCCATTCTTTCTTTCTTCCCCTCCATTTAGAAACCTCTCTATCTTTGTCTTTTCTACATTCAAATTTAACTTTTTTCCTATCTAAGTATTTCTCTAATCCCGTAATTAAGCTTGCCATTCCTTCTTCATCCTTTGCAATCAACACTATATCGTCTGCGTATGCCAGTGTGCAATCTTCTCCTCTCCTATTCTAACTCCTCCTCATCCTTTTCTCTTCATTTCTTCTTCTAAATCTGAGATTAATTTACTAAATATGAGTGGGATTAAGGGACATCCTTGCCTTACTCCTCTCACCATCCAGAAACGATCTCTTACTTGATCTCCTAACTTTACTCTGATTTCTGTCTTTCTAAATATTTCCGATACTCTCTTTATTAAACACTCTCGTATTCCCTTTTTCACCACAACTTTTTCTATCTCGACGCGGTCCAGTGATTCAAACGCCGCCTTTAAGTCTACGAACACTGAATTCATTGCTCATTTCTCCTTTTGAATCCGTCACTATCCTATAATCTTTAACCTCCTCCCCTTAGTCTTTTTTCAATACGAGTATCATTACTCTTTCTTTCCCTAACTTTGGCCATCCCTCTCCTCTACATACTCTATTGCAAATTATCCACGCCCATTCTTTTAGATCTTTTTCCTTATATTTCCAGACTTCATTTGGAATCTCATTTGTACTAGGTGGCTTTCCATCTTTTATTATTTCTAACACCTTGACTATTTCTTCCCTTGTTTTGTCCTCTTTGTCGTCTCCTCCCCTACTATGTTTTCGTACATTCCTAACTTTATCCTCTGCCCCTCCTAGCAAATACCTATAATATTTTTCTATTCTACAATTTTAATATCCTGATTTACTTTCTTCCTTATTTCTCTCTCTCTCTATTTAATACCTTACAAACTTCTTCTTATGTCCTAGCCTTCTCCCTTTATCTTCGAACGTTTTATTTTACTCCTCTTTTTTTATTTAAAAAACTCAGTATTCTTCTTTTGTCACCTATATTCTCCTCCACTACGTTTCTCTTTCTCCATTTTCTTAATTCCCTTCTCACTTCCTTCTTCTTTCTACTATAGTATACAAAGTATTACATTGAATTGCATAAAGTCAGACTCTTATGAACTATAATAAGATCCATTCATTGGAAAAATGATTCATGACCTTGGAAATAACCGTATGTATGAGACGTAAATTTTTAATAATAAAATTAATCCATTTCTGTATTTTTTTGCTTGCAGTATCAAGTTCAGGTGCCACCCGTGGATTGGTAGTATTTTCTGGCAATTTTTATCCCCCTAGTCAAGGACCTCCTGCCCCTCCTCCTTCTCCTCCGCGTTATGCTTCCTTTCACATATATCCTATTTCTCCTGGTTTTCAGATTAAAGATGTGAAAACTCGTGACCTCCGTCGTGTAGCGTATGGAGACACAAATAGTCGAATTTTCCGGATAAGCTTACCTGCTAGGGTACTAGTATCACCGAATAAATTCATTGTTGGAAAATTAAACTCTTACGGTGTTTTATTATACTTATATCAAACAGTATTGCATGGCCGCAAACCAGTTGAAGTGTACTTGTACAATGGTAACATTACTCGACTCTCCGAAGAAGAAATTGCAAGTTTACCTTTTAACCGTAAGATTGAGTGAAAATTTCACTTAAATTATTTTAAGCAAAAAATAAATATAAATTCATAAAAATGGAATAAAAATATTAGGTAGGGTAAGTATGGGTATCACTGTGGATGCTCTGATTATTGCGGTTTCAAAGATAAATAATGATTTAGAATGTTTTGATTGTATATAATGCTTTGAAACAATTCAGAAAATGATGATGTGATATATTTTTAATTATCATCAATAAATCAACTCCAGTTACTATGTTTTTAACTAATTTGTTGCAATTTGAATCTCGCATGTTTCCGATACTGATAGTTTTTCTGCTTCGATTTGTAGGCGGGTCATGAATACGTTCTGAAAAACTAATTCTAATTTCATTTGGGGAAACCAAATCTGCCGTACAAACTAAAAAGATACATAAGTCCAATCTCACTCGAACTGAGAAAATGGAGAAAAACTGTTTGCCGAAAGTCTCTTCGGATTAGTGTCTCATTCACAGATTCTAACCATTCTTTTGGCGGTCTACCTCTGGGCATTCTGCCATTTACTTTACCTTTATATACTTGTTTCGTTAGTCGTTCATCTTTCATTCTTTCAAGATGCCCGAACCACATTCTTTGAGGATTGTCTCGTTTCGAACTTTGTCCATCAGTGTTTTCCCGCATATTGTGCGAAGAGGTTTCATGCCAATCGCGTTAATTTTACTCCTGTCCTTCTCTTGACAGGTCCATGTCTCGCTACCGTATAGTACAGTCGGTACGAATATAGAATTATGTATGGCCATTTTAGCTTTTTTTGATATGTTTTTATTTCTGAGCATGGACCCTGCTCTACCGATAACCTGCATACCCTTATTTATGCACCTATCTAACTCCCCATCTATTTTTCCGTCGCTAGTGAAAAGGCTACCCAGATATACGTACTTGTCAACTTGTTCTAATCTCTCATCATTTAGGACAACGTTGCACATTGTATTCTCAGTTTTTCCTTTAAACACCATGGTTTTTCTTTTATTTACGTTAATTTTAAGGCCCATGTTCTTCATGCTTGTATTAAGTTTATTCAACATTCTCTGCAAGTCATCAATTGATTCTGCCATAATAATCTTGTCATCTGCGAAAGCTAACCCACGTGCCTTCACTGTTTCGAGAACTACACCTTCTTCGTCGAAGAGGGCCATTCTTAGACACTTATCCATAAATATGATAAATAGCCATGAGAACATAACGCATCCTTGTTTCACGCCTTGCATAATATCGAACCAGTCACTCAGTTTCCCATTTACTCTTACACTCGCTTTACTACCTGTATATATTGATTTTATTGCTTGTAGGAGCCATCCATTGATTCCGTACTCTTTAAGGACTTCCCAAAGTTTACTTCTGTTTACCTTGTCAAATGATTTTTCTAGGTCAACAAATGCACAGAAAACTTTCTTTCCTACTCTTAAGCTTTTTTTCTGTGATCTGTCTTAAACTAAATATCTGATCTCTACATGATCTTCCTGGCATAAATCCACTTTGGACTTCCCATATCTTTTCTTCTTCAGTATTTTTGAGTATATTTAACTTACGGTACTTAGTAAGCTGATACCTGTGTAATTACTGCAATTGCTTTTATCTCCCTTTCTTTTGTATATTGGTACGATAATCGCTTTTCTCCAATCGTCTGGGACTTCTCCCATCTCGATACATAAATTTATCAATTCGCACAACCTGTGAGGTATGCACTCGCCACCGTATTTAAGCATTTCAGCGCTGATACTGTCTACACCAGCAGCATTACCGTTTTTTAAGTTCTTAATTATATCTCTAACCTCAGTGACACAGACTTGTTCAATTGGGTGTTCTAATACATTATGTGCTGTGTCGCAATCCTGTTGCTCTATATCTTCACCTCCTAACAATTCTTTAAAAGAATCTTTTAAAGCGTCAACTATCCTGTCTGTATCATATAGCATTTCACCTTTGCTGTTTTTCATGCTGACAAACTCTGTACTTTTACTTTCTTTTATCAGTTTAAATAATAGTTTCATAATTCCTTCAAAGCTGTTTTGTATTTTCCTCCATTCTTCTGTTTTGATTTTTTCTTTACTCTCCTTGACTAGTCGTTTAACTTTCCTCTTTTTGTTTTGGTAATCATTTTCGAGTCTATTTCTCTCCTCATCGCTAAGACCTGTCATGTTTAATGTTCTCTTGTGCGCTTTTTTATTTTCTTGCTGGGCTGCTTGAATTTCATCATTCCACCACGCATCACCAGACTTTATTCCTACCACTGCCGTACCACACACTTCAATTGCAGTTTTAACAATGATATCCCGTAACAAAGTCCACGCGCCCTCTATATCTTTATTGCTTATAAGCGCTTCCCAAGTTGCCCTATCTATGCGTTCGCTTAACTTACTTTGAAACTCTATTCGCACTTCCGGTTTCTGTAAATTTTCAATCTTTATTCGCGTTTGTTTCGTTTTTTTCTCTTTCTTCTCCATCCTCGCCCTAAGTTTATTTTAGAGACTAAAAGTTAATGATCAGTATTGCATTCGGAACCCCTCATGACTCATGTAGATAGATAAACGTTTATTTTTTAGCCTGCTGGCCTTAAAAAATTGACTTGCTTACACTTCTTTTACAGAATTTTCTAAAAACTAACCCTTAAAACTAACATTCTTCCACACCTTATCTCTAACGCCGCTCGCTCTTATCGCATTGCCTTCTTCGCTTCGCCTCGCCTCGCACGCATGTCCCCACTTTCTTGCTTTGCCTCGCATTACCAAACTCTGCCTCCGCGGCTAATCCCTAATACTTATCTACTATTTACAATATTTACATTTACTTATATTTACTTCCTCCTCTATTTACAATCTTTCCTTCTCCATTCCTCTTCCTCCTTATTTCTCTTCTTCTCCATCTTACCCAAGACTCCCTTCACCCATGCTACTGCCCTTTTGTCCCCCCTTTCATGCATCAGTACCTCCATGCTTATCCCACTCCTTTCCACCTCTACGCACTCCTCCAATCAATGCTCCACTGTTTCCTCCCCCTTCCCACATAGTTCACACATCCTCTTTTCCCTAGCGAGCCAGAACCTATTATAACCCTCCATGCACCCACATCTCATCCTCGCTATAAGCTCCTGACTTCCTTTCTCTCCTTTTTCACACAAATATTGCGCTCTCGTCCTTGGCATAATCCACACATAGTTCCCATTAAACCTTGTCTCTCTTATTCTCTCTTCCCCTGCTGTCTTCTCTCTCTCCATACTGTTTTTCTTAACCAACTCATATACCTTCCTTCCTTCCTTATGTATCCTTCTCACTTCATCCATCTGCAGTCCATTCGTTCTAAAATACCTTTCTCTTTCAACCTCCATCTTCCCACCCCCTCTCCTTTCCTCCTTCTCCCACCAACACTCCCTAACCAGCTTACTTCCCCCCTCTTCCAAAAATTTCTACTCATACTTACACGCCCGACTCCCCGCTAGAATCTCTACACTCGTTCTCCCCGTCTCCCTCCTGACAATATAATTAGGCGTGTTCCTTGCCAACCCCCGGTGTCCACTTTACATACCTCTCCTGTGTCCTATTTACCTCTTCGCTTTCCTTTCACCCCCACACCTCTACTCCATGCAATAGGACACTCATCACTAGTGAGTCAAACAATTTCATTCTCCTTCCAAAATCATCTGCGAATAACTTCTTTCCCAACCCCCACACCTGCCTCATCACCACATTTGCCCCCCTCAATTTCTCTTTTATGTGACCATCCACTCCGCTATTCCTCCGAAACAAGAAGCCCAGGCACACAAACTCTTTCACCTCCTGCACCGCCTTTCCCTTCCACTTCCACTCCCCTTCCTTACCCCTTCCACCTCCTTCTCTGAAAACCATAACCTTGGACTTTTCCGCATTCAGTTCTAACCTGTTCTTATCCAGGTATCTTCTCAGCCTCTTCATCATTTCCCGTAAGGCCTCCTCGCTTTTTGCCACCAACACTATGTCATCTGCATACGCTAGCGACCAAATTCCAACCCCTCCTATCCTGACTCCTCCTACTACTCCGGCCTCCAGCTTACTTTCCATATCCGCAATTAAAATCGCAAAAAGCGTTGGGCTAACCGGACATCCTTGTCTTAATCCCCTATCCATCCAGAATCTTTGACTAGTTCTCTTAGTCTTTCATCCGCAATAACGAAGTCAATTACACTGCGGTTATTTCCTTTACATCAGGTGTCCGTGTGGATCATTTTATGTCGAAACCAAGTATTGGTAATAAATAGGCCCTTTTCTAAGCATAAGCTAACTAATTTTTCCCGTTATAATTTTTTCTTGGATCCCCAAATTTACCTAGTACCCTTTCTGTATCTGTATCCTGGCGTTGGACGCCGACCCATCCGTTCATATCTCCTAGCAGAATCATTCTTTCACCTTGATCGCAAGTACTTATTGTATCATTTAAAGTGTCCCAGAAGGCGTCTTTGACTTCTCGCAGCTCACTGTCAACTGGGGCGTAGCACGCTATGATAAATAATCTTCTGATTCCTACCTTCATTCTAACCCACAGCAATCTGGGCGATAAATATCCTTGATCTCTGAAATGCTGTTTTGCTTTTTCATTCATAATTAAACCGACCCCTTGACTACGATTTGATTCACTACCTACTCCTGACCATATTTCAAAACCGCCTTTCAACACCCCATTTTCTATGTTTCTACTTTCGCAACCCTTTTTCTTCGTCTCAGGTACACATAAGATATCTAGTTACCTAGCATGCATAGTTTCACGTAGTTCTCTTACTTTAAGATCATTCACTCCTCTAGCATTCCAAACACCCAGTCTCCATTCATTGCCTGAAACTCGAACTTTACGTTTACCGTGTGTATGCATTTCGTCAATCAAAGTTTCAGTCCATTCCGAGGCTACTTTATTGTTTGTATTATTTATGTTTAGATTGTACACCCAACTATCACCGTAATTTGTGAAAATCTATTAGTATATCTAAGTCATGCCTAATTTACATAATAACAAGGTTTGAATTTCCTAAATTATTGGTAACTTCACTTAAAATAAAATAGCAGTATTACAAGCGTAGTAATTGGGTTACCGCAGTAGTTGACGCGCAGTAATTCATGGAAACCTGCAGTAATATCTACATGGAATATTTTTTTTAGATTCGGATTTTGCACGTAAATCTAATTTCTTTTTACGTTCTAACAACTGAATTCTATTAATTAAATATCAAATATTGCTTCTGTCTTTGGAAAAAATTCTTAATCGATCTTCCTAATTCTTTATGTATTTATCTATTCTTAATCTACATAAATGAATTCTTTTAATTAAATTTATGTAGGTTACATATTAAATTTAATATGCAGTGCTTCTAATTCCTACGATTTCAAAGCGAAATATATTGCATTCTCAACAAAAAAGTTGAATTTTCAATCAAAAAAGATTTTTCACCAAAAGAGATATTGAACATTTAAACAACAGATACGAATTTTCAACAAAATGGTTGAAATTTGAACCGAAGGTCAATTTTCAAGCCAAAGAAGGTAAGTTTTCAATTCAAAAGGAGACATTTTTGAAAAAACAGTGGAATTTTCAATAAAAAAAACTTTCATTGACAAAATAGTTGAATTTTTTACACAATAGCTGAATTTTTAACCTAAAAGGATGAATTTTCAACCACATCATTTAATTTTCAACTAAAAACTATACGTTATCAACCAAAAACAGAATAGTTCAATTTTCCGTTTAAAAAATTACTTTTGAACCAAAAAAATTAGTTTTCCACCATTTAAGTTTAACGAAGCAAGAGGAATTTTGAAGAAAATAGTTGAATACACAACCAAAAAGTTGGATTGATGTTCTACCAGTAAAGACGAGATTGTAACAAAATAAATGAATTTTCAACCAGTTTGTTAAATTTGTGAGCCAAAAAGGCAAATTATATACAAAATACTACGTGCTTTGCGATGTCAGAAAAATTGGAGAGGCTGTGGACATTCCAGAATAAAATGCGAAAACTGCCTTTAGGAGACTGACATAAGACTTCCTGTTCAACGACTTCATTCTCTGCTGCAAGATGCTAAGCCTAACCATACTTAGTAGGGTTGTAGATCTTGGACTGAGGCTTCTTCGGCTTTGAAACTTTGAAGCAGAAACGCACCGAAGGCTTCCTTTAAATCCAGGGCCAAGGCAAGCGCCGCCCTTTCCTCTTCAAACCCCACCACTATGTCCGACACCACGGAAGCCACAGAATCCATGGAGGACCTTCATCTTCTGAAATCCAACTGAAAGACAGGAAGCAAGTCATTGTGCTCAGCAAGGAAATTCAGTCGTCTCTGGGTTCATCTCTCGAAGAGCTTACAAAAACTCCATGTGAGAGAGATCGGGCGGAATCCCCTAACACCGATCTTGGAATCGGTGTCTCTCCAAGACTCAGGAAAGGACGGCTTCTCATACACAGCACTTAAAAGGTAATATCCAACTGTATCATTATCAATTTCCTCACTGGGGATCGATTTCGAAGAAGAAGCAGAACTTTTTCCTTTATATGGTATCTGCTCGACACTTAAATCTAATAAACAATCGAAAGATTTTTGACCTGGGTAGTTGTGCGCACTTTCTACAACTGAGACCTTGGAGTGGACATTTGAATTGTAAAAGCGGTGACACGACTTTGAGATTTTCTTGCTGAGTTAGAAATCAAAGCTTTTGCGTGATTGCAGCGCCACGTGCACTTTTTTGGCGTCCTCTCGCCGGTATTCCCAATTTCTGGCGGGTTCGCTTCTTAGCGTGGGGCCATACCCAATGCAAGTGATTTTATACTTTCATGATTAGTTTGTGACACTATTTTGTTTCCACAATGAGTGGTAGTGAGCCTGAGAACTTTGTGAAGCAGGCAATTATAGATCCAGCTGTGATAGGTAAGTACAGTTCGTGTTTGCTTTAAACTTGTTCCACTTTTAGGATTATGTCCGAACAAGCGCAACCGCAAATTCTACGAATTCGAACAACATACAACAGCATTTTTATTTATCTTTGAGAGAAAATGTTTAAAACTCATTACACAATTTGAATTAGTAGATTTATAAACCTCGTGTATTTCTTTTATATAGGCATATATTTTCAGTATTGTGCATCCAATTTTTATTTTCCTGTAAAGTAGGTATTTTCAAGTAGAAACATCGAAAATACTTTGTCTACGCTCGCAACGAATGTGACTCCTCGTGTGTCTCTAAAGCGAACATTTGTCTGCCGGACGATTGCAATGAAGCATCAATTGATACTAAATGATAGATTTTTGAAAAAAATATCAGAGCTAATGTACAAAAGTTGGCCTTGTAAAGTCTTGAGTCTAACTAAAATTCCAGATTATAAGACATTTGCAAGTTTATTGCCTTTTGACGGAACTTCTGAAGTATCTATGACCAAATGGATTCAATTTCTTGGCGAGTGTATTAAACCAGAAATATTGAGCAATGACATCAATATAAAGTTACTGGCCGGATATACGAATCGATTAATAAATTCTAGTGCACAAATTACATTTAGCATTAGCTTACATTACTATACTTTTTATTCATTATCATCAGCCGATCGTAGTTACTGGTCTCTCTAATAACAGTTATGTACGGCTTAATTATGAAATTCATTTTTATTTAATAAACCATCAGAGCTTGCATGAGAAAATGCATGTACGTGAAGGAAGCTAGAGTAGTATGCCAGGACAAAAAAGTGTGGCGACAAATAGTTTGTAAACAGAGTGACAATAGAGTGAATGATGCCTGAAACAAAGACCTTGGATACTAATTGGCCCAAGTAGGGAACTACACATAACAATTTTGTGAGGCTCTTCACTTGATGTGATCGCTAGAGAGATTGATCAGCAACCTGGATCGGAGCAGTGTTGCGGAACGAACGTGTCATTTAAATAAATAACACAAGAATTCTAGATAAATCTAAAATAATCCATACGCCCGACCTCACATTACTCCTTTCCTCACTCAGCAAGGCACGCCTACCCCGAAAGGGAAATGGCTTAATGGTATAATAACAAAAAAGTTGGGTCTTGCACACGAAACATTTGTGGTATAGGACTCGATACTAAACTGTCTCAGCACTCATTCTAGGAGCGTTCAACCCCCTCCATTCCCACTCTTCATTCATAGGTTAGTATTTTAATCACAGGACCCACGTAGTACCGGTATTTATTTTTGGAGGCGCTCAACTAACTCCTTACACTTTCTGCACGGCATTCATTTATACTATCGGCGTGTCGTACATTATAGAACTTTCAATCTCGATTCTTTTTACAACGCCAGTTTAGTATGAGTTACTGGACTATCAGCAATCTAGACCTAACTTTTGACTTCCATTCTTCTCCGTGTGCACAAACCTCCGACTTGCGCTTCAAGCCTCCGGCTCATGCGGCAAGTTTCACACTGATTGCGAATATCCTGCTTGGCGCATTTGTATCACAAATAGGTATTTCATAAAATCGCTATCGAAAATTCGACTTCCGATGTCTTCATAGTGGGGCGAAAGTAGTCGATTTCACGCTTGCGCGTACTTTCAACCCTAGATAAGAAAGTTGGTATCTCGTCAGTAAGAAAGTGAAAAACTGCAAAACGTGACGTAATTCTTCTTTTGGCTCTGAATCCAAATTGTTCTAGTATTAGAGTGCTATTTAACTGCTCATGTATTTTAATTCTGTGATAAATAATGTTTTCAAATAGTTTACCGAGTGTGGGTAATAAGCTGATAGGTCGATAACTAGCTGGAGTGTATTTATCCTTTCCTGGTTTACGAAAGGGCAAGACATTGGCAGTCTTCCACTAATTGGGATAATACGCTAACATGAAACAGGCATTAAAAATATGTTATTTGAAGAAATGCATTTTTTGGCAAATTTTTTTAAATTATATTTTGGATCCCATATAGCCCTGGTGCCTTCATCGATCCTGTCTTCATACTAGCTTTTTTGACTTTATTTTGAGTGACTAGAATTATATCATTTTTATCTACTGATTGTTTTAATACCTGATTATATTTTGTATTGACTTGCTCCTCGGTATCATCATCCCCCATATTTTTTGTCAAGTGATGAGCTGATTTATAAGGGACTGCTAAAGTATTTGCTTTATCATCGTCTGAAATTATTGGACCGTTTTTAGCAGGAAGCTTAGGAATTATATATATATTTTTTTTTTAGTAAGGCACTTTGCCATTTCCCAGAGACTATTGTTTTTAACTTCTAAGTTGATAAGTTTTTCATTCTGTCTTTAATCATGTTTCTAATGTAAGAGGGCAGAGGTTTGTGTTTGTATTCTGCCGTTTTTCTTGGGATTGTTGAATAAGTGGCTTTATTGATGACACCGGCAAGCAAGTCAACACAACAGTCTATATCCTCTGTTGTACTGAGCTTTGAATTTAATACTAAGTCATTATTAATAATAATTCTCATTTTCGGCCAGTTTGCCTTTTTATAGTTTAAGATATCACGTTTTTAAGGGAGGGGCGCTAAAATCAAAGTAGCTTTCACTTTAAAAAAAGTAACTTACCTATCAAACTGGATTCCTTGCAACTCTGCCTTCTCCCTGCGACGATGGTCGTGGGGGTTAAAGCGTAGGCTTTGGACCCACTCTGTCGGCTTGCGGGTTCGATTCCCGCCTCGCACTCTGGAAGAGCCTCGGCGGCCCATGCGGTGAAAACTTGCCTAGCAAGGAAGTTGTTCTTCTCCGGAGAGTCGTGGGACCGGTATCTCTAGAGAAAAAGGTTCTCTAAGTACTTAAAGCTGTTGCTCTTGGAGGTTCGGAACCCACCTCAAACTGTAGGTCCCCCTCCCAAGTAAGTGTGTGGGAGGGGTATGTAAAGGAATAGGGAAGAGATACAAGAAAAATGTAAACCCTCAGGGGACACAGTAGAAGCTACCATTCCAATATCACGTTTTTGCGTCTGAAAAGTAGTAAGGCTGTACGCAGTAATTTTAACTGGGCTATGGTCGAAGGAGAGTTCATGTAAAACTTCTAATTCTAAATCGAAATTAATATTTTTGGCTATACCTACGTCAACGATGCTAGGAGCTGCGTTATTATATGGATGAAGAGTAAAATTGTCTGGGGCTACGATTGTATACATTTTCCTAATGGCAAAATTCTCGAGGATTTTCCAATTAGCATTACCTCTGTAACATTTCCAAGCCATATTTTTGGCCTTTAAGTCGCCGCACATCAGAACCTTCTTACTGGGTTTGGAAATTACATTGAGGTCATTGACACCTAGCTTTAATTGTGGTGGATTATATGCTGACACTATAAGAGTGTTATCTGATAGCTTAATGGCTGCGACTTCTATATTTTTTGTATTGATTTCAATTTCAAAATATCCGTGGCTGAATAGCGTGGAATTATATGTTTCAACCAGAAATCTTTAAACTGTTCAATTTATAAAAGTCAACAATTTTAAATTTTGCAGTTTAGTGGAATTTAATGTTAAATTTTCCAATTGGAAAGCGGTGAAAGCTCGACTTTTTACGTGTAAATTATTATGCGTTTGAATTAAAAATGTCGAAATTGAAAATTTTTTAAGCTTGAATTTTGAATGAAAAACAGACACCATTGCCAAAACTTGATTTTTGGCTTCAGCGGGTCTCAAAACGTCAAGATCCGTCAGAAAACTGTGGTGTGAAATTTCGGAGGATTCTAATACTTTCTCAATCATAAATTATGAGAATGTCGAAATATATCTTGACAGTGTTATGCCCTCCTTAGTAAAGCGGCTTAGCATTCTTCCTCCAATTTCAAGAATTTCATAACACTGCATGCATTGATATTGACAAATAACTTTAAAAAAAATCGCGCAAACAATAAAGATGTCATATAATTTATGACGTGACCCTTTTAAGTATTCACAATCAATGGAAAAAAGCAAGATAACGGAAAGTATATAAACCGGCAAACGCGGACTTTATTTCACTCGTCATCAGTTACAATCTTCAGGAAATTTTTCAAAAAATTGGCTCCTATATTGAGGAATGATGAGAACCACCACTGCTTCTCCTCTGATGACCTTGGTATTCTTCTTTCACTCTATTGGTGAGTAGAATACATCAGATAATTTAATAATTGATTTAAAATTCCTAATGAATCTTTGTAGTAGGTACTAGAGCAAGAAAGTGCGTGCGACATGATTTTCTCCCTTACATAATTTTAGTATAACTTCTTATTGTTATTTTTACCGATTTACCGATTTTGAACTTTCTTTTCTCAAATTGCAGCTGATTAAATTTTCAGAAGGTCTGTCAAGGCCAATTTAAGAACAAAATTGAATTATTTGTTATTTAAGTTGCAAAATTACTTTTACTGTGCAAATGTAAAGCAAAATTGTAATCCGTGTATTGCATTTTCGCAGAATACGCGTCGTTTAACATACAAGTGTCGGAATTTCACTTTACAATACCGGTATTTCAATTTTTCATATACTCACGTTAGTCCACCCCACGGATGCGTGATTCTCCATTTAGGTAAGTTTAAAATTGTACGTTGCTAGTCTAGTGGTAACGCACTCGACATAGAGCTTGGCGGTTAGGGCTCGATTCTCCGTGCCTGCGAATTACGATTTTGTTTTAAATTTCTTCAGCAACTGTCCATTAGGAGCTATCCATATACCACGTGGACATGTCGGGGGAAGGGGAGTATGGCAAAAGTCCACGATTGTCCACGAGGGGAATCAGGGGATCTAGCCAAAGTCCAAGTCTCACGACAGCCGTTTGCATCCATCTCACATGTGCCTGGGGCATGTTTTTGGCACGCTGGTATGGATTTAAGTTGACGAACCAGTGATAGTTTCGCACCTTCGAGAGCACTGATCACAAGAACAATTATTTCAACCCAATATTTTGTCTACCGTCGTTGCAGCTCCCTTTTGAGGTCTTGATACCTCTTCACATTTTCCTTCCCCTCGGCAGTGATGTTGCAGTCGGCCGGAGCCAAGAATTCGATCATGAAATTAGTTCGTTTCTCGAAGTCCTGGAGAACAACGTTAGGTCACGAGTTTGCAATGTAGGCTGCTGCCCGAAAATCGTAGTTCCAGACAATTTGGCACTTCTTGTTTTGAACAGTTGACTCCATCTCCTTCGGAGCGTTCGGCAGAGTAGGGTCGCGGCCATCATCGTACCAGCGACAAGGATAGTAGTGAAGTATTGTTAGGGCGGCATTTTGTCTTTAGAGATACGCCGTCCCCGCGTGAGTGGCATACCCAGATAGTATGTATTCTAGGTACTCAGCGTGTGCATGTCACGCTCTGCACCTATTGCTGGGAACTTCTTGACATAAAATGCGGTCACGGTATACTAAGGTGGAAATGACACTGCCATGGCATGCAAAAATGAAACCCTCTGTACCTGAAATAAGCCCTGATGATCTGAGGAAAGCAAACGTTTGCTCCTTCGACAAGGACCGTTTTTCTACATTTCTGTGAAAGTTTTTGTGCAGTTTTTTGTCGAGTAGCTGTTGGTAAAATTTTTTGACCTCCGGTTTCTCTACTTCGGCTTTTAGAAGTGAAGCATCCAGATGGAGTAATGCGCTTTCCTCACTTCTGATGTTAAAATTCAGGCCAAAGGTTTCGGCCGCCAACTCCGCGGCTTTGTCAAGGAACGCTCCTTTGCCAATCATCTCGTGTTTCCTGACCATTTTTAGGAGAGGATCTCTGCCATTTGCAACGATTGTTAGCTGTACTCTGAACAATTCGGTTATTTAGACATTGTAGATTCAGAAGTCAGCGTCCGCCTTGACGGCGTGAAATGTATAATCGCGGAACGGACGAATTGATGTACAAGATCTTCTGCATATGCATGATCTTAGCTGTGGCGATATCAAGGGCCGTAAGCTCGTTTTTCGTTCATTGAACCACCCCAAACGAGTAGAGTAGAACCGGGAGGGCAAGCATGTTAGTCGCAGATACCTTGTTCAATGCCGACATATTTGAAGACCAAATCAGTCGAAGAAGCCGCTTCTATCTGCTTCAGAAAAATCGTTTCACTGATGTTCCGTCCTAAATGCGGCTTTAAGGCATGCACATGTATGTATAGATCTCTCCAGTGTCAAGATGTCTAATAATACTTACATTCACAAGCCTCCATCCATTACCAAGCCATCCATTACCCGTCCTCGCTTCAGATTAATCTTGGCACACTTGCCCAATCCAAAGTCCATACCAATATCTCCTGTGTAAGCCTTGACGATATTTAAAGCACTCTGAAGGCTGCTCCACAATGTTTTCTAAGAATTGTACGTACGTCGACGTACGTTGACATCAAGTAATGGTAATGTTGCATTTTAAACTTATCTCAATGATCTTTATTTTCATAGAGACATTTGTTCAATTTGCGTTTACTTTTTCCTGTCCAGTAAATTGCAACCAACGATATAAGTTGTTTCCAATACTGATAGGATATAAAAACTAGCCCTAACCATTTTGTAACTAAACTTGAGGATTAAATAAACAACAATTGAGTAAGATCAATTCTTACAATAAAAATTCCCACTAAAATTTAAATCGTTATTTGACGACAAAAGCAACGGATTGTAGATTCACTCAAGGGAGAGATGATTGCGTATTTTTGTGATTTGAATTTAATTTTGGAATTGATAGTCCGTTTATAAATCCCATATCCATTTAGCCCCTAAGCGCAATAAATTCAAAAGTGGTACCGTCTCTTGTGCGTGTTCTCTAGTAAATTTTGTATACAAATTTATTACACCCAAAAATCTGCGTAATTCTTTCAAATTCCGAGGTTTTGGAAATTCATGAATTGCTTTAATTTTGTCAGGGTATGGTTTAATTCCAAGTGGCATTAAAATATGGCCCAAAAATTTGACTTCTGGTCGGAAAAAAATGTGATTTTTCAAAATTTACTGTTATACTATGATCTTCTAGACGTTGGAATAATAATTCCAAATGTTCCAGATGTTGTGATGTACTTAGTGAGGTACATAACATATCATCACTAAAAGTAATAACAAAGTTTCCTAATCCATTTAGAACAAAATCGAAAGCTCTAACAAACGCAGCTGTGCTTGTTTTTGGAACCGAAAGGTGTGACACAAAATTCATAACACTTTCCCTCATATATAAGTTTGTAGAATCGCTCTTTCTCTAATGCATTTAATAAAGTAGAGTGCGCCATTTTTTCTCTAATTCGTTCATCAGTTAATGTATATTCATCCTGGGCATTATCATAAGTTTCAATTGTATTAATTTCCTTCATAACATTTAGAATGTTTTCTTCGGGTTCTAAATATTTGTCTAAACATTCTATGTATCTTTCTTTTTGGACATTTTCTGCGTCCATTATTATGCGAATTGTTTTTAAATCTTCTTCTAGCAGTTTTATTTAAATCGATTTATTTTTCTTTTAATTCAATTATATTATCTTCGAAATCGATTTTACTTGTTAATCTTTTTCATAAGTCCACTCCAATGATACATTCTTTATTTCGCCTAGGAACAATCAGAAAAACGCAAGAACCTTCCCAGTCGCCCATTTTGAATTTTGCATAAATTTGATGCTTTAATTTTATAGGACTCGCCCCAGTTGCACCAAAAATTGTGGTTCCTATAATTGGTAAGAGTTCGCATTGTTTAAAAACATTATGATTATTTTCATGAAAGTTCTCAGAAATACAGGTTAATTCGCTACCCGTGTCTATTAATGCATTTGTTTCTATGTCCTCGACATTTAAAATCATTATTGGACATTTGTCTAATTCTTTATCTACCGTACTATGATTGCTTTCTAAAAGTTCAACCCTCATATCTAAAGGTAGAGGCTTTTTAAAATATTTGGGCCCCGGATTTGCTGATTATTATAAGCCCCCTTTTTTATTTGTAATTGATCACTCGTATCTCTAGGCGAGCTTACTTGATTTGCATAATTAGGATTTCGTTTGCAAACATTATCCTCTACTCGTCCATTTACATACTTTTGTTGAGGTGTATTTCTATTGTTTTGATCGCGGGAGTTATAATTATTTTGAAAACCATTAGGCTGTTGATAACGCCCTTCAGATTGATAATTATACGGAGCTTTATTTTGATCATCATAATTTGGATATGAACCACGATTTTGCGAATCAAAATTTGATCGATTTTGATTAATAAAAGAATTATTTCTCTGATTTGTGCTGTTGTTTGGATTAAAATATCGTAGATTTTGGTCATTCTGACGTGCATAATTATTATACGCCCGTCCTGAATAAAAATTATTTCCAGATCGATTATTATCCTGTCTCATGTATTGATCATGATTTCGATATCGAGGTGGATGGTGTGATTCAAAGCGAGAATTACTGAAACCTTCATTCTCACGATCTAGCAACCCTTTTTGATTTTGATAGGCATTTTGGAAATTATTTGCACCTTCTCTATAGTTTCTCATATTTCGATTATCGCGATTAGATCTGCCGGAATTATTTTGCTGATAAACGTTATTTTTACGAGAATCATAACCTCCCATACAATTTGTTGAGCCCGCTTGATCGAAAGTTTCTAATAGTTCAATAAATTTATCAAAGGTTTTAATATCTCGAATTAAATAGGCATTACGAATTTCTTCTGAAAAATTTCTCGACAATCTAGAGACGATTTTACTCTCAGATGGAGGTGGTATTAAATCTTTAGCGTTATTTATTATTTTAATGGCATATGCCGATTTGGATCATTTCCCTTAAAAAAAAACCATGTTGAAGATCAGTACTAATTTGAAAACGAATACTATCATTCCAGAATTTTGAAATGAATTTTTCTTTGAACGTGAATTCATTTTCACCTGGAATCGCTACAAGATTCCACCATTCTCTAGCGATACCTTCCGAACATGAATGTACTACGAAATTAAAATCATCTCTCGTAACATCTATCGCTCTAATATATTTACCAAAATCGCTAAGAAACATCATAGGTCTTTCTTTGCCTGACCCTGAAAATTTTGGTACTGGATAATTTTCAAGCCATGGGATTTTAATATTTGTACCACCTATATTCCTATCCATTCTCTTTTCTAGTAAATCCTGATAATCTTCAAGATTTTGAAACCGCTTCCCGTTGTCAATATTTGTAACGATAAGTTCTGCCTGTTCAGTAAGAACTTCTTCCGTTTTCTTTCTAAGTGTACATACATTTTGCTCGACATTCATTATGTGCTGTTCTAAAATCCTATCTTGGTGATCAGAATTTTCTTTTTGCATTTGTACTTGATCATCCATTCTTTTTACTAACGAGGAAAAGATCCGATTCTTTTTTCCGTATCCGCCTCAAATTCACGACGCTTAACTTTTTCTCTTTTCGCCATTCGTAATAGAGTATTTTGTGATAATACTGATTTGCTCAGGTCTTTTTGTAATTTTCCCAGAGTGGCCATTAATTGATCCATTTCCGTAATTTGAGAATGATAATCATTAAATCAAGATTATTTTACGCAATCGAATTATTCTTCGCGCCTAAAGTATCTTTTACTTCAGAGTAATTTTGCAAATCTCTATTCTCGGTAATGTTCCCTGATTGATTCGTTTTTAGTCTAATTTTCGTGTTCTGATTCTGTATCAGAAGGATCCGAAAATTGCTCACAAACATGATCTTTATTTATTTCTTCAATCATCGATAGAGAAAATTTAATTTTCCTACTTCCTTTTTTGTGATTTTTCATCACGGTCGTTTTTATCGTCCCTCATTTTGACGATCCTAAATTGTAATTAGTTTAAAAAAATATATATATATATAATTGTCAAAGGAATTTATTTCGTATTTTATTTTTATTTTGTATTAATTTTACACCCGGTGTATTTAAATTATGCAATGAGCCAGTTATTATCGATTTTATTTCAGTGATAATAATTCAAGCATTTTCGCATTCTTATTTCTGTTTACTTTATAATCTCATACTTAATTTGAATGAGTCGACGTGGATACAATGGTTCACCTGTGCCTCGTCTAGACTCAAGCGATTTATGGCTCTCTATTATTCTCCCGAAATCAAATGCGCCGGACGGAGAATGACCTTACGCAATCACTCTACTACCTCGAGTGTCCCACCAGTTTTAACATTATCGTTTATCTAACCGGGGATCGATTTTGAGTTTATCAATATTCTCAATTTAATTATAACTGGATTTGGATAATTTTAGTTAGAGATCTTAATTCTACTAAAAATTATACTAATTTTTAGTAATGGTAATGTTGCATTTTAAACTTATCTCAATGGTATTTATTTTCATAGAGACATTCGTTCAATTTGCGTTTACTTTTTCCTGTCCAGTAAATTGCAACCAACGATATAAGTTGATTTCAATACTGATAGGATATAGAAACTAACCCTAACCATTTTATAACTAAACTTGCGCGCACTACCTTATCATTTATTTGATTCCCCACACTAAATGCAAACATGCACAACGAGGACTCCACAAAAACGTGAAGTGCAAGGTCCTTACAATCATGCATAAACTAATTTATAAAAAAAAAATGAAAATAAATTTCCACAAACTCACTTCTACTATTCTAATTCAAGCAGAATTAGGATAGTATCCAAGAAGTGTTGTTAAAAATTGATGAAGGAGAATCCCGACTAGTTGCGTCCTTTGAATGATGCTTTGAAGGATTCAAATTTCTGTCTTCAATGACAGGTAGATCATTGAGGCCAAGAGAAGCTCCTTCCTGGTAGAGGATCGAGTAAGAAGTCCATCGGTACCGATACCGGGATCGATATATAAAGTGCATTGGTCCCACGCTATCCCTACTTATTAGCCGATGGCGCGCGCAATCGATCGTATGATCAAATGATTTCGTGAATCATCCCTTAGCTCTACCTGCTTGTCCACTTATGAGTCAGAGGCGTATCAATATAAATATTCATCCGTAGTTTTATGATTTTATTATAATTATGAAAATAGAATGGACCGCCTCAACGCGTCGATATCAACGTACTTCGATGTACGTAAAATTCATAGGACTCATTCTAGAGCAAGCTTGAAGTTGGCTTTGACAAGAAGTATAGATCTTCAGGTCATCCATATAAAATACATGAGTGACCTTATGCTCGCGATGATTAGTGTCGCCACAGAGCTACCCAGAAGAATTACATAGTGCGAGAGATAGTGGCAGATGTGTGATGTAAAAGAGCAGAAGGCTCATTGTGTCAGCCTCAAAGACACCCCTGTGGATGGTGACGTTGTTCATTGTCACACGATAATTTGCAGATGAGATAGTGAATCTAGTTTTCCAATGGGGAATCAATCTCTCTATGTATCTCACTACGTGTGGATGAACCTTCAGACTTTTCAAAAGGCAGATGATAAGTCTATGAGAGTTTGAATAGAAAGCTTTCCGATAGTCAATTCAGTCCATCGACAGCGCGTGCTGGTGGGCTGCTGCGTCTTAGCAGATGCACCTATAAATTTGCAGGGTTTCTCGGCAGCCTGCTACACATTTTTTCGAGCCACGTTGTTCGTACATCTCTGTTCACACAGGCACAATTCTTCGAACAATCCTGTCGTTTAGGTTAGCTGTAAAGCTTTTATACAGCGTGTTCAAACGAGTTATTGGCCTGTAGTTCTCTGGGTTGGACAATTCGCCTTTCTTCTGTAGGAGTATAGTGCGTTCTAACACCAGCCACTGCGGAATGGACGTCTCCAGCGTTGAACATGTGGTGAAGATGCGGGCCAGATGTTGGTGCATAGATGTAAACTTCTTCCACCAGAATTTCTTGATACCACCTGGTCCTGCAGAGGAAAAGTTCTTTATGACCCTAAGTGCTTTTTTCACTTTTTCGGCAGTGATTGATGGACATTCCTCTTCAGATTTTATGAGATTGTCGCAATGCTCCTCGAACTGGATGATAATTTTAGTGTTTTCTTTCAATTCCAGTGTTTTCGGGATCTTGTATACCTCTCTCCAAAAAGTCTCTACCTCGTCGGGCTTGGGTGGATTTTTTACGGAAACAGGGAGATCGCTGAAAAGGCGCGATGTGTCAGGGAGAAATTATTGATTCTCCCTGACCCATCCTTCCCTCTTCTATATTCTCCTCCTTCCGTCCGTTAACACCCGTATTTTGTGAACATGCTGCTTGATTGTCATCGGCTTTGAGTTGTTTGGTGTGTGCCGTTAGATCCTCAGTTCGTCTTGCCTATCCAATCTTCTTGTTCAGTTAATGCAAGCGCCTTTTGGTCTTTCGATTCATCGTCGATTTTAGCCTTCGAATTGAATCAGCCAAAGCTCTCGCCGCACGAAAAACTGAACAAATGATGGTCGATAGTTCAAAATCCTCCGAGATATCCTGTCGAAGGGAGGCATACACTTCAGCCAGATCTTGCGGCTCAGGATGAACATGAATGTTAATATTCCTGCTCTACGCGTTCAATCGTTTTGAAACGCATCTACAACTTTTTAGTGGTTTCGTGTTGTCATTGTTATTCCCACGAGCAGCTAGGGAAAGTGTTCGACCGTCCTCTTAGAGCCGCACAAGTAAGGATAAGGCTGCATGCACTGACAGGTCGCCCGGTATCTCAGAGTCGCCGATTATGACACATCGCCCAGGTGCTATTCAGCTTTCGGCACGAATATTACGCCTCCTCTTGGGGGTAATTCCTTCGGTACCATCCCTGGTCAATTGTCCGCGATTGCTTATTAATTATGATTACCATATTTAGCAGAAACCCTTGGTACAGGGACACTATCCGCAACCTGAAGATAGCTGGTTTAGAAAATATTGAAAGCATACGACGTCACATCTAGGTCAAAAATGTGGCGGATGACCCTATTTTGTGCACTGTAAGATCCTTCATTGTAGAAATGATATCTGAAATTAGAAAAAAGACTACTCATAGAAGATACTTCTATTGATTAAACTTAATCCATTTTCATTTTTTTTTTTTGCAGAATTAAGTTCACAAAGCAGGATTATTCTCCATTATGACAGACGTTACGCTCCTGATCGCCAATCTTCTACAGCTAGGCGAAATCCTCCCCCACCACCTTCTCCTCCTCGTTATGCAGTTTTAAAAAAATATCCTATTCCTCATAGTTATCAGATTAAAAATGTGAAAACTCGTGACCTCCTTCGTGTAGGGTATGGAGACATAGTAAGTCCCGTTTTCAAGATAAGCCTACCCGCTAGGGTACTAGTAGCACCGAATAATTTCATTGTTGGAAAATTAAATTCTTATGGTGTTTTGTTATACTTATATCAAACAGTACTACATGGCCGCAATCCGGTTCAAGTATACTTGTACAACAGCAACATTACTCGAATGTCCAAAGAAGAAATTGCCATTTTACCTTTTAACCGTTCGATTGAGTAATAATTTCACTTAAATTAATTCAAGCAGAACATAAATGTAGATCTAAACCAATTAAATAAAAATGTTAGGTGTAAATCAACATGTATTTATTTCACTTCTTATATTTAGATATGCCCTTCCTTCACCATGATTAGAAAAACTATGGAAATGCTGAACCCTGAGATACAAATCCTCAAAAAATATTAACTTTCAGATACAAATATTCTATTTTTGTTTCACAGTTTTACATAATACATATTATACAACTTGTATCATTTTTCAACAGAAACAATTAGCGGAGCAAATGTAAAAATTGACCAAATTATCAAGTTCCGCTTCTGAAAATTCCGACATACTGCTCTATTTTCGCTTCTCTTTGAAGGAAATAAGCATTCGAAATTGAACAATTTAGACAAATAATAATATAATAATGTTTATTTTATTTATCATTACCTGCGCCTAGTGTCTTCATGAATTTTAATAATTTATTTAAGTTAAATGTAGTCAATTGATATAGATTTGTGTGTGTGTTTGTGTGACGTGTCACGAGAAAAGGTACCTACGCGCTGAGAGATAATTTTACAGGGAAGGCGATTTAGGGAAAGGCAACGAACGAGAAATACGGCCGAGAAGCGCTACCTACGAAAATAACCCCCTCCATTTCCAACACAATCTTATGTTAAGCGTCTGTGTGCCTTCTCGAAATACACGAACGCGGAGCGTTTGAAAGATTGGTGAGTCGTGGGAGGTGTTTCTACAGGATCCACAGTTTGCCGGAAAGCATGATCTTCAGCATTCGCTGCCGGGCTCAATGTAAAAAAAAAGTATCGCGCATATAATTTTTCTGATTTTTGCATTAAATAGGGTGACTCTTAATCTATCGATACATGGAATAAAATTTTTTCCGGTTTTCGGCGCCTTAGGTACCTTTTCTCGTGGAGCTCTAAGGAGCTTTGCGACAACCTTATACCATCTGACGAGGAATGACCATCAATCACTGCCGAAGAGGTGAGTAAAGCTCTTACGGCTTCAGTAAATCTTCAGTAAATACAAGAACAGACACTAATTACAAATATTTATTTAGATTTTTAATGTCTATTTTGGAATATGTTTTATCAAATACATTACGTTAATGCATTACAATTATATTCTAAACAATCATTTTAGAAAGGTTTAGCGAATCGAAGACAAAATATATTACCGTCGCCACGATCCGAACAAAGTAATGTAGTCGGCGATCTAATGGCCGGAAATATGAAATTCGAAAGGGTTAACGAGTTTAAATACCTCGGGTCTATTATAACTAGCGAAAATAACATTAAAACGGAAATCAACGCGCGGCTGCACGCTGGCAATGGGTGCTATTATGCAGCAAACACGCTACTAAAATCGCGATTGCTATCTAGAAACATCAAAGTAAGAATTCACAAAACGATAATAATGCCGGTCGTCATGTACGGATGTGAAACGTGGGCGCTGACGAAGGGAGTGGAGAATAGATTTAGAGTTTTCGAAAATAAAGTGCTTAGAAAAATCTATGGTCCAAAGAGGGAAGAAGAGACTGGTGAATGGAGAAAACTGCTTAATGATGAGCTGCATGCTCTCTACGGGTCAGCAAATATTAATAGAGTTATGAAAGCGCGTAAATTAAGATGAGCGGGGCATGTAGCAAGAATGGGCAATTAAAGAACAGTGGCGCAAGTTTTAAGAGGGAAACCGGTTGGTAAGAGACCTCTAGCAGACCGAGAAGTAGATGGGAGAAAAATGTAAGGGATGATCTAAAAGAACTAGGACATGATTACTTAAACTGGATGGAGGATGCACAGGATAGAGATGCGTGGCGGTTTCGGGTAGATGAGGCAATGAACTTTCGAGCTCGCATTGCTAATCGATAATAATAATAATGGACATTTTGATCGTTATACTGAAACTTAGTTTCCTAATATAACGTCACACTTATGAGCAAAACTTGCTTTTATATGCTTTTATATGTTAACTAAGATGATGAACCCGACACCCCAACACGAAACATCCGGTTTTGCCCGGAAAAATCTTCTAATTTAATACACAGCTGGAATCATGGTTACTTTTAAATTTAAGCAACAAAATGTAAAGCGGCTTTATTCTACGATCGCATTACAATTCAAGTTTAAAAAAAAATGACTTAATCATGTGTAATGCAATCTACGTGATGAGCTTGTCTCATGTCAACACTCTTAAACCTTGTAATTTTCTAAAGATCTGATGATAATATTGAATTTGAATGGTTAAATTTTGAATAGATATATCTTAAGAGATGAATTATTGTGATTCGCTAAGTATTTATAAAAATGTTCTAAACAGATTTTAATCTTACTACTGACGAGGTCCGGCGTCGACGGAGGAAACGATTTAATGTAACATCTTAATAAAGGATTTTTACGGCCATTAGACAAAAAATAATTTAATATCATTTCCGATGGGGTACGTCACATGTGAAAGGGATACCTTTGGGTTTGCTAGTTATTATTTTTAAGTTAGGGATATAGTCTAGTGTTTTTTGAAGGTGACTTGTGCGATTATTTTAAATTTGTTGTTTAGTTGACGGCAGTTGAGATCGTGTTCATTAAGTGTGACAGGGATAGTTTTTTGTGATTTTTGATTATTATCGTAGGCTTGCAGATACAGTTTAGAGTTTTGTGAAGGTGACTATGGTTTTACTATTTCTAATTCGACTAATTTTGAGATTGTTGATTATTACTTTGGAGTTGGGTATTTAGCTTAGAGTTTTCGAAAGGTTCGTAAAATATTACAGGGGTGGTTTTTTAGAGTTGTTGATTATTATTGTTTTATCGCGTATTTAGCGTAGAGTCTTCGGAAGGTGACTGGTGTGATTATTTCTAGTTTGAAAATTTTCTGCCTAATTTAGTTGAAAGCAGCTGAGGTAGTGTCTATTAAATGAAGCGGGGCTATTTCTTGGGATAGTTGATTGTTATAGTTGAGTTAGAAATGTAGAAAAGAGTCTTTTGAATGTGACTGGTGTAATTATTTCAAATTAAAAAACGTTTTTAAGCTCATTTTATTCCGTGACCGTCACGGTCACCGGGTCCACTAGGGTAACCAATCTCTCATGAAATTTAAAAAGGGGGTCGATATCCCCAGCAAATTAATTTTTATTTCCTTGTAAACAATAAGAGATGGTTATTGCAGATTTTTTCATTTTACATGAAATATTGCTAAATTCATATCTCATTTCTAAAGAATTATTGTTAATGCGACTTTGATTTACAGTTATAGGAGGAATGTCAAGTTTTTTTCATTCAAAAGCAGTGATCAGATTAACATTTGGTTAATCAGAATCGCAGCTATTTATTTATTTGTTGTATTTTATGAACTAACTTTTTTTGATTCTTTGCTTTTTTTCATTCGGGTCTCTTGACAATTTTGATTCAAAGCTGTATTTTATAGGCATGGTCAAAGATATTATAAACATAGATGCGGCACCTCACTAGCGAACCTATGATGAGTTCCATGAACTAAAAAATACCATTAGTTAAAAAGAGACAGAGATATCACCATCTCTTTTTAACTAATGGCATTTTTTTAGTTCTTAGAACTTATTATAGGTTCGCTAGTGAGGTGCCGCATCTAGGTTTATAATATCTTTGGGCATGGTTCCAGCGCGACATATTCCGACATTCCCATCCGTGCAAACAGTTGTTCCGTCTTTGCTTTGAGAAATTTGTTGTGCCATACTCACTCTAAAGAAGTTTTATTCCATCATTACTGTCAAACAATTCACGCCTGAAATTTGATATTTAAATGTATTCAAACATTCAAAAAATTCAAATCATTCAAACTAAATAAATGAATTACTTATGTGATTGAATTGTTTTAACCCTTTGATGCACACATTTTTCTATCAAACTAATTTTACGGATATATGCACCTAAGGGGGTTTTCGGGGTCGCAGATTACAAATCCGGAGCCCGATTTGCAAAATTGAAAATGGCGGATCTAATATGGCGGACAAGTTTTCAAAAAATTAATGAATATTCATGAAACTTGGCATCTGGGGGTTTTTGGGGCCTCTGATAACGAATCTGAAGTCAGATTTGAAAAATTCAAAATGTCGGATCCAAAATGGCGGAAAAGTTTTAAAAAAATAATTGGATTTGCAGGAAACTTGGTATTTGGGGGTTTTTGGGGTCTCTGATCACGAATCTGAAGTCAGATTTTAAAAATTCAGAATGGCGTATCCAATATGGTGGACGATTTTTCAAACAATTAATGGATTTTTATGAAACTTGGCATCTGGGGGTTTTCGGGGTCTCTGATAACGAATCTGAAGTCGGATTCAAAAAATTCAAACTGGCATATCCAATATGGCGGACGAGTTTTCAAAAAATCAATGGATTTTCATGAAACTTGGCACGTAAGGGTTTTTGGGGTCTCAGATCACGAATCTGAAGTCAGTTAAAAAAATACAAAATGGCGGATGACTTTTCAAAAAATTCATGGATATTCATGAAACTTGGCATCTGAGGGGTTTTTG
>CAKNYM010050603.1:156595-230146 GCA_932195095.1 Andricus curvator | reverse complement strand
GAATTTTCTTAAAACAAACCCTTAAAAAACTAACATCCATCCATACCTTATATCTAAGACCGCACGCTATTTTCGCCTTGCCTTCCTCGCTTCGCCTCGCTCGCATGTCCCTACTTTTCGCATTACCTTGGAATGCCTCGCATTGCCAAACTCTGCTTCCGTGGCTAATACCTAATACTTACCTACTATTTACAATATTTACAGATTACTTATATCTACTTCTTCTCCTATTTACAATCTTTCCTTCTCCATTCCTCTTCCTCTTTCCTTCTATTCTTCTCCATCTTACCCAACACTCCCTTCACCCATTCTACTGCCCTTGTGTCCCCCCTTTCATGCATTAATACCTCCATGCTTATCCCACTCCTTTCCACCTCTACGCATTCCTCCAACCAGTGGTCCACTCTTGCCTCCCCCTTCCCACATAGTTCACACATCCTCTTCTCCCTGGAGAACCAGTACCTATTAAAACCTTCCATGAAACCACATCTCATCCTCGCTATAAGCTCCTGACTTCCTTTCTCTCCTTTCTCACATAAATATTGCGCTCTCGCCCTTGTCATAATCCACACATAGTTCCCGTTAAACCTTGACTCTCTTATTCTCTCTTACACTGCTCTCTTCTCTCTCTCCATGCCTTTTTCTTAATCAACTCATATACCTTCATTCCTTCCTCGTGCATCCTTCTCACTTCATCCATCTGCAGTCCATTCGTTCTAAAATACTTTTCCCTTTCAACCTCCAGCTTCCCACCCCCTCTCCTGTTCCCCTTCTCCCACCAACACTCCCTAACCAGCTTACTTCCCCCCTCTTCCAAAAATTTCTCCTCATATTTACACGCCCGACTCCCCGCTAGAATCCCTACACTCCTTCTCCCCCTCTCCCTCCTGACAATATAATTAGGCGTGTTCCTTGCCAGCCCCAATGTCCACTTTACATACCTCTCCTGTGTCCTATTTACCTCTTCACTTTCCTTTCACCCCCACACCTCTACTCCATACAATAGCACACTCATCACTAGTGATCAAAACAATTTCATTCTCCTTCCAAAATCATCTGCGAATAACTTCTTTCCCAACCATCACACCTGCCTCATCACCACATTTGCCCTCCTCACTCTCTCTTTCATGTGACCATCCACTCCACCATTCCTCCGAAACAAGAAGCCCAGGTATACAAACTCTTTCACCTCCTGCAGCGCCTTTCCCTTCCACGCCACACTGTCTCTGGACGCTCTGTATTTCATTGTAGTTATATGCGCCCTCTATATGAGAAACTTTGTAATATATATCTAACATAACTCTCGACTTGTTTTCCCAATTAAATTCGGTAGTGTTGTCAGAACCGTTTAAATTACCTTTTCATCAGACCACAATTCTTAATAGAAAATTGTTTTTTCGAGATAAATTGAATTTTTGTATTTATAATTTTGTTCAATGATATTGTAATTTTTTTTAATTAGCTAACATTTTTTATAAAACTTTTATTATGTATAATTTGTCTGAGGATGACCGACAGATTAAGGCCGAGACGTTGCAAGATGTAACCTTTTATAATTAAAATTTGGTCTCGGAATAATCCTTGTCTTTTTTATTCAATATGATCGTAACACCAAAATAATAGAACTTACGTTCCTATTAAGGTATTTCTATTGACTGTTTGAAAATGCATGCTTCACTTCAAAAGTTCATATATGTACAGAAATATATTTTTGGATACAGGTCGAAATTAAAAAAAATATATATTTTTGTTCCTCATTTGACAAGGTAGAATATTTATCTCATCAAAGAATAATCATGATAACAGATTAACGCACATGACGAATATCGTCTTTTTTGCTTCGCAGAAATTTCCATTCCACGGGTAAACATTTTTTATGATTACTCAGCGATCACGTGATATTTATTCAAGTTCGAATCTGTTATTTTTCTGGAAAACCCTTGGACTTTGAAGCTGGTATATAAACCGACAAACGCGGCGTTTACTTCACTCATCATTAGTTACAATCTTCTGGCAATTCTTTAAGAAATTGGATTATCTATTTAGAAATGATGAGGACCACCATTGCTACTCTGCTGATAACCTTCGTCGTTTTCTTTCACATTATTGGTAAGTAAAATTTGCTTACAAACACCCCTAATATCCCCTAGTTCTTTACCAAAAGATCGAAGAAAAAGAAAAGAATCAACATTTGTTCACTATTTGCATTAACATAAAGTTTTAAACATTAAAAATAGAAAAAATGCTTAAACAAATCAATTCTAAACTTTATTCTAATTTTTGCTAAGAAGAAAAATCTAAAATCAAATAAGAATTGCGTTGTAAAAGTTATTTTGAACATTGTTACCCTCTTTAGCGCAAAATTGAATCAAACATTTATTTTTTGTTCTTTTGAGGCCCTGTTTGATTTTTGTATATGCATTATATATTATGTCGGTGGTGTTTTGAGTTGCAACAAAAATGAGACACCGGAAAACGAGAGTGAAGCTATGTTCATGTTACAGTTTCACACTTGAAGTATTCTCATTTTGAGAAAAAAATATCATTTCGAGACTATAACAAATGAGCTGCAACAAAAAGGATCCCACTGTCTTTTTTGGCAGTCAACCTGTACGAAATTTCATTATTAGTTTCCTTTATTTTGAAAAAAATGAGAATCTTCAGGTCACCCATATAAAATACATGAGCGACCTTATGCTAGCGTTAATTTTTGTCGCCGCAGAGGTCCAAGTGTCCAAGTGTCATGCTAACAGTTCATGTAAAAATAAGTAGGAACTCAAAATATTTTAAACATTTTTATATTATTTCAAAGATGTATCATATGTATATATTATTGTTTTATAATTATATGTTGAACTAATGTTTACATTAGTCGAGATAAAATATAATCCAGAACCTAAATTAATGATTGTTTTGGTCGAAGAAATCTGATTTGTAATTAAGGTAACATTTGATGTTTATTCGCGATGTAACATAATATATGAATTTGTTGACAATTTCTGAGCAATCCATATTTGACAATTTCTTTGGCAATGTTTTCTTGATAGTTTCCTATTATTGTATGCGAATCTTTATTTTTAGGTTCTAAAATCTTTGGTGTACTTTATACTTTGTGTAAGATATCTTTATCACTCTTTACACTAAAATGTAAACTCTTTGGAATAGTCTAAATAATTAAAATTTAACGTATATTTATCGAAATTCAATCTCATTCATCCTTGTTTCACGCCTACCTCCTGAGGCAAATAGGTTTGCCTAAAATGAATGCAAAATCGGAAAGCGGGGATTGAATTGTACTCATTTACAGTGCCAAAATCACTTTTGAACGAAATCCTAACTGTTCGGGTTCGCTAGATATAGGACTTTAACCTGTTGCGCGCAACATGTTTGACGGTTTTAGCAGATTTTCTTTAAAAATATTAGTTATAGCAAGAAAGTAGATATACAGGGAGCGTTCTGGACCAACTAGTATTAGTGAGTATCTGTGTGTGTGTGTCCGTGTGTATCCGTGTGAGGCTGGCATGGAGGCCGCTCTGCAAAGCTTCTAGAACATTCTCGGTGGATCCTGGAGCTTCTAGAACATTCTCGAAGGTCATGATGACGTCACAGAATAATATTGCGTAATTGTAAGAGCCGAATTGATGTCAACAGGTTCGAGGTTATTACGAGAAAAACAAGAATGATTTATTTTTTTAATTTAACATTTTTAATGTGCAAATATGCAGGCGTATATATGTGAAATTTGATGTAACATCCTGTTTTCGTCTATATGAATTTGATTTAATGCTTTCTTATCAACAAAACATTCGCTCAGTGCGCAAAGGATGCAGGTGTAGAGCTGAATTCATGTAAACCGGCTCAAGGTTATCAGGAGAAAAACAAGGATGGTTTATTGCTTTCTGGAAAGAATTTCTTTCGTCAACTACTTCAAGGTTAGTGTATTGAGCCATTACATTTTGCGTTGCAAAAATATATATTCCGAACGTGTCGATTATAATGTAGAACGTTCTAGAAGATTGTTGCATCATATGATGCAATATTGCGCAATGTCGCGAAACGTATTTTACGTGTTTCTACGTATAGAAAATTGTTGCATCATATCATGCAATATTGCGCAATTTTGGGAAACGCATTTTACGTGTTTCTACGTATAAAACATTGTTGCAACATATGATGCAATATTGCGCAATTTCTAGAAACGAATTTTACATGTTTCTACGTATAGAACATTGTTGCATCATATGATGCAATATTGCACAATGTCGCGAAACGAATTTTACGTCTTTCTAGATGTATAACATTGTTGCATCATATGATGCAATATTGTGCAATGTCGCGAAAACGAATTTTACGTGTTTCTAGATGTATAACATTGTTGCATCATATGATGCAATATTGTGCAATGTCGCGAAAACGAATTTTACGTGTTTCTAGATGTATAACATCGTTGCATCATATGATGCAATATTGTGCAATGTCGCGAAACGAATTTTACGTTTTTATAGTTGTAGAACATTGTTGCATCATATGATGCAATATTGCGCATTTTCGAGAAACGAATTTTACGTGTTTCTAGGTGTATCAACTATAATGTGGAACGTTCTAGAACGTTTTGGAACATTGTTGCATCATATAATGCAATACCGTACCATTTTGAGCAACGAATTTTAGTAGGCAGTAAATGATTCATGAATATAAAACGAATTTCACAGCGTAAATAGCTTTAAGATTACATTTTTTGGTCATTTGCCCTTGAAGTTACATCATCGAAAACGTTTTCTGCTTAGGTATTAAGCTTCATAATGATAATAATAATAATCCTCGAATATATAAGGCGCAACCTGTAAACAATTTTTCAGTGTATTGCCAGATTCAGTGCAGTAGTAGTAGTATACCATTAAGCCATTTCCCTTTCGGGGTAGGCGTGACACTACCCGATTCGGGTAGTGTTTCTAGGTTGATAACTTGTAGTAAATAACTACAAGTGTGGGCTCACCACACCCACGATGTGCCAACAGCACTCAGTTTTCTCGAATGGTCACCCATCCAAGTGCTAACCGCGCCCAACGCTGCTTAACTTCAGTGATCTGACGAGAACTGGTTTTTTCAGCGTGGTATGGCTGTTGGCAGTGATTTCATAAATCGATACTTCTTTTATTTCCAACATACTTTCTGTGAGTTTATCTGAGAGTCGCAAACAAGAGGGTGCCTGTTAAAAAGGTTAGTATTTGTTTTGATTTAAAGTGAGAAAATTCAGTGAAATTTTGTGAGTTTAAAAAAAAAGGTTGTTTCATAGGAATTTTTTTTCCAGTTTTTATCCACCCTGTAAATACCAAAACTGCTGAAACAGCTTTGCAATTGTCATTTGTGAACAAGACATTAGAAAAGGAGGTGATTGTGAGAGGTTAGTATGTCTTCTAGGTTAAAGTTTCTATTTAGTGGAATATTATGTGTTAAAAAGTCGTTTTACGCCAAAAATTTTTCCAGTCACTTCTCAACCACCAACTGAGCGTCAAACTTTGTAGTGTACTCGTACCTGACAGAAAAAAATGGAGCCTGAGCAGAGCAGGATACTCATCTCCATCATGGGCCAGGCATACACCATGCTAACGGAGAATCGAAAAATCAATAAAATCAACAAGTGGATCAAATTTGGTACGCAAAATATTAGAATATTGAATAACGTGTTAAAATATTTACAATTGACTGTAGGGCAACAAATGCATGTTCAATCGACAGTAGGCATTTTAAAAGCGTTGAAAACTGAATTAAAAGTAATGAGAAGAAAGGGAAAAGGTGTTGAAAATTCGAAAAGAAAAACAGATAGAATACAGTGGGAAGACTTAGAATCAGCGTTCAAGAGTAGGATAAGAACCGGATGTGTAGTAAATTTAAGACATAAGGACCTTAAACTTTTTCTGGAGGATACAAAGTCAATGGTCGTTCGAAGAATAAAAAATATTTTAAAAAAAGATGGCCGTTTGAAAGTGAACGTTTCTTTTGCCGGGAAATTTAAATCCATATTGAACGGTGAAACGGTAGAAGAAATGAAATACATAAATACTGAAAATAATAGAATCCTACCATCAACTGACATCAGTGCGTGGTACGATGTTAATGTTTTGGACCAAATTTTAGTAAAAGGAGAAGAATTTCAGGAAACGGATTCGGGATGGGCATTGAGTGAAATTATAAACCTCATAGTAAATTTTAATGAATATTTACCAATAAATTCAGGTATATCGACATGCATTGATTTACCCAAATATATAAGAGAGAAAAAAGCTGTCATAAATGTTCAAAATAATGATGTTTATTGTTTCCTGTGGGCGGTAATGGCAGCTCTTTGCCCTGCTGTCATTCACAGAGATCGAGTCAATTCCTACCCACATTCTAATTCAGAACTCAAACATGATGGAATCTCGTTTCCTATCATTCTTGAAGATATTTTAAAATTTGAAAAAATGAATGAGTTGTGCATAAATGTGTATGGCGTAGAAGACGATAAAAAATATAAGAAAGGTGAAGTTGTACCACTGCACCTAAGCAAAGAAAAGTTCTATACGTCCTACAATACACCTTTTGATGATAAAAATACAAATCTTAACTCTGACTGTTCCAATGAAAACGAATCAAATGACTTGTAATCCAATATATCACTTCGCTTTGATTAAAAACTTATCCCGATTAGTAAAATCTCAGTTTACAAAAGATCATTGTCGCACATTTTTGTGTGACAGGTGCCTGTGTAACTTGAAATTTGAAAAATCCTTACAGAATCACAGATTAGATTGTGAAAATGCGAATCAATGTAGAATGATTTTACCCAATGAAAAAGAAAGATTTTTGAAATTCAGAAATTACAGGTTCAAAGAGAAGGTTCTATTCTCTATTTATGCTGACATTGAATGTCTATTAATGGAAGTTGCCGAAAATCCTTTGAATATAGGGCCGTATCAAAAGCATGTTCCATACAGTGTGGCATTTTATTTACATTGCAGCTTTGATGACTCTCGTTCAAATTTTCAAATTTATCGCGGGAAAGACTGTATAGAGTGGTTCGTAAATGAATTAAAAGAAATTGCCAAAAATATTGATTCTGAATTAACCTGCATTGTACCAATGGAGAAACTCAGTCCAGAACAAGAAGCAGAGTTTAGATCTGCTCAAAACTGCCACATTTGCAAACAACCATTTGGACAAGAAGACATAAGACATTACGGCCATTGTCACTTTCCGGGCAAGTTTCGTGGTGCAAGTTGTCAGGGCTGCAATGTGAATTACAAAGAATCACACACTGTGCCGGTAGTTTTCCACAATTTGTCGGGCTATGATTCACACTTTTTCATCAACGCATTAGCTAAACAGTTTGAGGGTGATGTTAAACTATTACCCATCAAGCATTGCTATAATCCGGAAGAATTTCAATTATTAGTCAGAAAAGGAGTATTTCCTTACGACTATATTGATGATTGGGAAAAATTAAATGAGCATCAGTTACCACCTAAAAGCGAATTTTATTCAAAATTAAATAATAATGAAATTTCCGATGAAGATAACCAACATGCATGCAATGTTTGGGAAACATTCAATATCGAAACTTTGGGGGAATACCCTGACTTGTACTTGAAAACCGACGTTTTACTTTTGGCTAATATTTTTGAAAATTTCAGGAAAAATTGTTCTTCAACCTATAATTTCGATTACTATCTACATTACAATCTACATTACTATACAGCTCCAGGACTTGCTTTTTATGCGATGCTCGAATTAATCGGAATCGAACTTGAATTATTAACAGATCCTGAAATGATTCTTCTCATTGAGAGGGGTATTCGTGGAGGTGTATCGCAGAGCTCAAATAGATATGCCAAAGCGAATAACAGATTTATGGGATCAGATTTTAATCCAAGCGAACCTGAATCGTATATCTCATATTTTGATATTAACAACCAGTATGGCGCAGCAATGAGCGAATGTTTACCTTTTGGTGGTTTCGAATGGGTACTTGATCAGGATATCAATGTACAAAGTATTTCAGACGATTCACCAATAGGTTAAAATTTGGAGGTAGACTTGGAATATCCTGCAGAATTGCATGATTTTCATAGAGATTTGCCTTTGGCTCCAGAGCACTTTGTACCCCCTAATTCCTCATGCAAGATACCAAAACTGATAACGAGCTTATTGCCAAAGAAAAATTACGTAGTCCACTATAGAAATTTGAAAAAGTATTCGTGCTTGGGACTAAAGGTAACTAAAATTCACCGAATTCTAAAGTTTGAACAAAAACCTTGGCTAAAAGAGTACATTGATTTAAATACAGAAAAACGAAAAATGTCTCCCTATAGCGAGGGACATTCCAAATCAAGCATATCAACAATTTCACACGATATTTCCACAAATTGTTGCAACCAATTATTTTTTTCCAATCCTTTCACATAAATTTTTGTTGCATCTTTTGAATAGCTCTCGAGTATTACAGGTACTAGAGAATACGGTAAATCGCCAGAATTCCAAGGTATTCCATGATGATTGCCTTCTGCCCAAATGTTTATAGGCTTATATTTTGATGGAATGTTCTTCGACTTGCAGGGTGGTTGAAAGAGAAAAGAATATGGCTTTATACCTGTCTCATCATAGAATGGTAATATAGCCAATTCTTTCAAGACAAAATTTATTGACTGGTAACTTGAAGCCCTGCATATCAACCAAGTACTCCATCTTGAATGCAACTAAACTATTTCTAAAAGAAAAAAAAAAGGGGGGGTGGGTGGGCCCCTGCCATCGCCCACTCCAGTGAGACCCAGCACACGCAGGTTAATGGTCTCTCCTGCGGGAAGGATCGGGATGGAAGAGTTGAAGTGCGTTACCCATCTGGGCATTTTTACACGATTAGATATGTAGCTGCATGATGGCTAGAACAGAAAATGGCATTAGTGATATGTTTGAAATTTAGGAGTAAGGGACTAGGAGGGTTATATAGGTTTCAAGAAAATATGTAATTAAGCTTCTTTCATGAGGAAGTCTTTGGGTTTTGCATGCTTTCGCAAGGGATCATAAGGATAATCTCCTAAGGACGAGATATGTGCATGCTTGGATTCAGCTGTTCTCTTGTTGAATTTTTTGGCAGTTTCAAGAATGTATTCTGAGATGGTTGGCAAGTTAAATTCTTTGTGGAGAAGAGAATTTTTAGTGTACCGGGGGGATTTTGTAATGCGTCTAAGGAATTTATTTTGAATTATTTGGATCTGATTGATGTTAGTTTTGGAGGTTCCTCCCCATATCGTGCATGCATATGTAATAATGGGTCTAATAAACATTTTGTAAATCAAAATCCCGTAATCTGGTTTTATACTTGAATTTCTGTTGATAATCGGATGTAAGCGAGAGATGACCCCCATGGCCTTACCCTTCACGTCTCCGACATGCAAGTTAAATTTATTGCGTTTTTGAACTTTTTGGCCGAGATATTTAACGGAATCTTTCCAGTTTATTGGTTGTCCAAACATTCGCGGTGGCTCTAGTTTTTTGGGTTTCTTGACAGAGAAAAGTAAAGCCTCGCATTTAGTAGTGTTAATTTTGATTCTCCATAATTTGCACCACGCTTCGACAATCTTAAGTGCCTCATTGAGGAGTCTTAGGATTGTTTTATCGCACCATGAAGATACAAATAGGACCGTATCATCCGCGTATATACCCATCAGAACTCTGGGGATTGTTGGGATGTCATTGACGTAAAGGATAAAGAGCACTGGTCCCATTATGCTGCCCTGGGGGACACCCGCTGTAATGCAAAGTTTTTCTGAAAGTGTGTCATTTATTTTTACTGAAAATTTTCTGTGAGTGAGATAAGAGTGCAATATGCGAATGAGTTTACTTGGAAATTTATAATTGATTAGTTTCTTTAGTAGCCCGGTGTGCCATACGCTATCAAATTTTTTTTCCACATCAAGGAAGACAGCTCCTGTGTTCCTTTTCCAATTGAAATTATGGGTTACATTTTCTACTAGTTTGAGTATCATTTGTTGTGTGGAATGTTTTTTTCTGAAGCCAAACTGCTCTGGTCTAAGGATGCTGTCTTTCTCAATGTGTTTATTTATCCTAATGAGAATTATCTTTTCAAAAATTTTGCTCATTGTGTTTAATAAGCTAATGGGTCGATAACTATTGGGATGATATGGGTCTTTTCCTGCCTTTTGGAAGACTAGGATATGAGCTGTTTTCCAGGTGTTTGGAAAGTAATTGTGGTCAAAACAGGCATTAAAGATCATGGCTAAAACGATAAGGCATGATTCTGGTAGTTTTTTCAGAATCGAGTTAGAGATAGAGTCAGGTCCTGGGGCCTTGTTACTCTTAGTAGTTTTGATACACTTGGAAATTTCCCTAGGGTTTGTTTGCCTAATTTTTTGTTGACAAGGGCTTTTAAGGAAGTCTCCAACTTCCTTTTGACAGATAGTAATATGGGCTGGATCTGAAGGGGAATCATGAGGGGAAAAGTGTGTTTCATATTTGGAGGAATGGTCGCTTGGGGTTTAGTGAGGGCTTTCGTCATACGCCAGATTGAGTTATCTTTAATTTGGAGTTTTTTAACTACTTCGTTCCAATTATTGCAAGAATTTGCTGTGATTTTGTTGTCTATTGTTTTACGAAGGTGATTGATTATGTTTTTAAGTATGGGGTTTTTATTTTTGTAGTGTTTTTGGGAGAGCTTGTTTCTTGTTTTAATGAGATCTACAATTTCCGGTGTTAAGGGTGTATCGTACTTTTTAAGTGTAGTTTTTGGGACTGAGAGGTCTACTGCTGCTTGTATATTGGATGTGAAGTTTATTATGGCTTCATCAATTTCTGTCGGATTCTTTAGTGTGAGTCTAGCGTCTGTTTTTTCGTCGAGTGAGTTAATGAAAGTTACCCAGTCTGCTTTTGCAAAATTATAACGCGGCCTGCCTGGGGTTTTATCGCACTTTATTTTTAAGTTAATAAGAACTGGTCTATGGTCAGAGTCTAGTTCATTTATTGTAGAAATATCGTAGTCGAAAAGATTATTTTTTAATATTGCGATGTCAATAAGGTCTGATTTGTGTTTAGTATTAAATGGAAAATAGGTGTGCGTATCTGGTGCCGCGATATCTAAGTGTTTATCATAGACTAATTTAAAAAGTTCTTTTCCATTTTTATTTACTGTTCTACTATTCCAGGCTGTGTGCTTGGCGTTAAGATCCCCGGCTGCTATCATTGCCGGGGTTATCTGAATGATTTTTGTATAGTCTGCTTTAATGAACTTTAAAGATGGTGACTGGTATAACGATACAATTGCATATGCTTTGCCGCGAATTTTAATTTTAATTACAGTAGCCTTCAGGTTTTGTAATTCTGGGACTGGGTATTCATGGTGTTCAACATTATTCCTTATTAGAATTGCTGTGCCTCTATTTTTATTATTTTTGTATGTTTTATAGCCTTGGATTTTAAACGGTTTAGATTGTGAAATTAGTGTTTCATTTAAAAGGCAGATTGTGATGTTATTTTTATACAGAAAATCTACGAGTTCATGTTTTTTACGATAGATTCCTAATGAGTTCCAAAAGATTATTTTTAAGGTATCATCATATTTAGAATTTTCCATTTTCAATTGCAAGTGTTAATATTTTGTTGATGATCTGGGCTGTGTTCTCGATTGCTTGTGAAAAGTTTAGCGATGCCGACATAATGTTAGATATCAGTGCGAGTGAGGAGTTTATTAATGAGACTAAGGTAGTTTTAGTGTTTTTTGTATTAATATTATCATTATCCGCTGAGTGTGTGGTAGTTTTTAGCGGGATGTACTCTTCTGCATCTGATTGCTGCGAGTTAATTTGCTTTGCGATTATTTTCGGTGCAATTTGTTGTTTTTTCATGGCTGCTTGTTTGCTTTTATTTGTTGGGATATTACTGGTTGGTTTATGAGTAGGTTTGACTGCTTGGCTATATAATTTTTCAAAATTTAATCCAACTGTTGCTGCGATAGCTTTAGTCATATTGATCTGGGGAAGGTTGATTTTATTACTTTGGTTTTTAGGCGCGGCGTTGTTGGACTTTTTAATGTACCGTTGAGCTGCTTTTTTATACTCCAGACAGCCCTTATAATTTGCTGGGTGGTCTTTTGAGCAGTTGGCACAGGTGGCTGGCGATTTTGGGGTTTTTTTGCATTCTGTGGAGCGATGAGATTGTCCACATTTCACACACCGTGGTGTGGCATAACAGGTACCGGACACATGGTGAAATGTTTGGCAGTTGTAGCATTGAGGGGGAGTAACTGGTTTAATGTACTGCTCAACTTTAATTTTAATGAAGGATAAGATAGTTAATCCGAGAAGATCTTTGGCTTTAGGTGCACTAGGGACTGTCACTAGTATCAAAGGGAGGGCCTTTTTTGTGACTTGGTTGCGCATCCTGGAAATATATGTGATATTGAAGCCTAGCTCTTCAAGATCCGATTGAACTGCTTCTTCTGGGTAAGTGACTGGAATGTTTCTAATCACTAATTTAACTTGAGTTTCGTCGTTACTCTTGTACAAATAGTACTGAAAGCCTTGCTCGTCAAGAGCTGCAAGAGTGGCTCGATAATCCTCTATATAAGAAATGTTAACTGAATGCACTCCAGATTTGGAACTGTAAATAATCGGACTGTACTGGCAGGATTTTTTCAGGATTTTATGCAGCATGATAAATGGATGATTAATTTCATCTACTATGACATTTATAGGCGGAATCCGCGAGTTGATTTGGGGTTTAGGTCGCTTTTAGATGGCGAAAAAGATTTATGGCTGCTATCAACAGTCATCCTACTGTCTTTCGACTCAGTTGATGCAATACTACTACACTTACGCTTTTTGCTTCTCCTTGAAGATGCGACCGAGAATCCGTCTTGGAAATCCTGGTCATCCTGGATGTCCCTGAGCGAAACAAGATGTTCATTTCGCCTTTCTGATGATTTTGTGCTCAGCGACATACTGTTGCTGTTGCACTTACTGTCGCTGGTTCGGTTTAGGTTTGAGCTCTGTGACATTCGCGTCACAGAGCGCAAATTTGTTAATTGATCAACTTGATGCGTCTGATAGACCAGAATCTATCAATCTATCATGAGCATCCTTCAATCAATCGATCAATCATTCAATTGTCCATGAAGTTCTCACTACAAACTCTCAATCCAATCCATCCTAAACTATTTCTTCGTGGTTACAGCAGTTTTATACCAACTTTTTCACCCCACCACTTATTGGTTTCTACTCAACTATACGATCATGCAAAATTAAGCAATATGCTGATGTTTGAGCGGGAAAATTTGCACTAGTTTGAAATTCCAAACGGACGTCAACTAGACCGTATTTCAGTGACTCAATTTGTTTAGAGCAGTCAATAACAACTAGAGTGCATACTGTATAAATTCTCCCCTCGATAGCAATGGTTGAGGTTCTTCACCATAGTAATTAGCTTGAAGGTTTGTGTACATTTCATAAAGAAGAGCATACTGATTTCGATTAATATCAAGATTCAAATTACTATAAGGATAACACTGATCATTTAAAAGTAGTTTGACATTAGTAAGATTGCAATGATCAAAGCTGCTAGAGCTTCTAATATTATTATTTCTTCTGTTTGTTTGAAATCCAAGTATAACAAATCTCGGTTTTTCCAATTGTGTTGAGGTTTTTACTGTCCAAACATGGTTTGAAGTAGTTGGAAGTAGAGGATATTCATACAGTTCCCAAGTTCGAAAACTTATTGGAATAGGTGGATGGGGGCTGCTTGCAAGATGGCATTTGCATCACTTTTTGATATTGTCAAAATAAGTTTATGCTTAGCATTGACAATGACTCTGTGATGATCTTCAGCAAAACCAAATATCATGTTAAGCGGTATGGCTACATCAAAGTAACCAATAGCGATGGTTAGTGATTGATTATTATCATTTATTTCAAGCCAACCAGTATTCTGTATGTAACGTGATTGTTCAGGATTTAGAGATACATAATTTTTCATGAGACTAGTGAAGCCAACATTTTTATTTCTATCAATTTCTATTGCATTGATTTCGTATCTTGCTTCTTCAAAGAAATGACAGATGGCATTAGAAACTAAAACTGTGTTTGTCACTGGTGCTCCATCAGTTCTTACGATTCTTCCATGTACATGAAGTGAGCTTTTGCTCGACAGGAGACAATGGTCCTGATTTTGAACAGCAATCCAAATTTCATCACTGTTGTTGAAGGTTGATGAGGCATAAGGCTGATGTGCATGAATTTCACAGTGTGCAATTGACTCATTGGTGACAATTGACAATTGATGATTGGTGCTTGAATATTCAAAATTTCCCCCTCCATGACAAATTATCAAACGTTGATACATAAATGTACAGATGCAGGTGCAAAAAATCTTGAATCTCTTTATTCTCTTCTTCTTTTGGGCTTCAGACCTTGACTTTTTAGGAAGAGCACACTTTGAGGTGTTAACCCTTTGACTGCTCTTTGTCGACTGATTAGCTTGTGACATTGTGTTGGTTTATTATAACCAAAGCCAATCTTCATGGTAAAAACGATACCCATTGTTATTATTAGACAGACTTGATGTGTAGTCTAATTGTTATAACTTCTACACGAAAATTAACCAAATGTCCGCCTTGATCAACTATACGGAGTTGTATATGATCCATTGTCTGCACGGCGACTGGCAGGTCAGTGACATAAGATGGTACTTCCACTATCTTATATCCAGGTGGCACTATGGGAAAAAATTCATGAATAGTATGTACTTTCTGGTCATTAATGTATGCACCTGTCGTTATGCTACACTCAATACTCAAAGAATTCGCTTTTATGATTGATACCGGTTGATCAGATTCATGAACTTGTTTAGCTTCTAGTCTGCGTGGAGAGAACCCAGCAAACGACCGATAGAATCTTTAGGCTCAAAATTTATATCGTGACTGCAATAAATTTCACTTTTTAAAGTATTATCGTTTGGTTTAACATGAATTTCAATGCCCTTTTTTACTAAAGCATTCTCTAAATAGCGCTTTATATCACTTATTTCATAACTTCCTGTAGGTATTTCAATTATTTCATTACCCACATAAAATTTATTTTGGCCAATGTCTACATTGGGTATCGAATTGAAAGTTATAAATTCAACCAGTCATAGTGCGTAATTTTAATAAGGAGAAAACTCAATCGGTGGAAAATAGTGAGTTTCCAGGATTGGAGAAGTTCCCGATAATGTTAGTGTCAATGAATCATCCATGATGACAGCTAGCGTTCAACCGACTTTATATTGCGAATATCAGCACTTATATAGATTAAACGTACTTTTAGATTTTAATTGATTGCATAGAAATTGTAAACATAAATGTCCACACACGAATGTACCGTAATTTTGATATCTCTCGTGATTATACTTTATGCTACCAACACCGAAATACTTGAAGAGATTCGAAGGTGGCCGAAGATTACCGAAGCTATCGAAATACATTATTTTACCGTCAATCTTTTTATAAGTACACCAATGTGTTCCTGGTCCTTTTTTATAATCAAGATTAACAATAGCACATTCATGTTTACGTGGTCCACCTTTTGGTAATCCATTTCGCATAAAAACACTTCAAAAATGCGGAATCTTCAAAGATTTTTCGAATTTGAGTAAATCTTCATCAGTTAAGGCCCGATGAGGTAGCTTCACTTTGAGTTTTTTGACTTGCGTTTAAGTCCTGCTTCTTGACAGCTTTAGCTATTCCTGCAGCTCCACCAGCTAGCGCTCCAGTAGCACTGAGACCCGCGAAAACGGCCATGAGAAAGGGTAAAATTCCTCCTACTTTGGCCGGTACAGGTAGAATCCGAGGTTTATTCACATTTCTTCTTCCACCAGCCTTCATGACAGCTGCGCGTGCTCCTCTGAGTACAGATTTAATGGCAGTTTGCGCATTATTACTTGAAATCATAGACTTTGCTACCAAACAGTGTACGAGAAATATTTTGTGGACCTTCCAATTGTGGAAAGACAAGTGCTTTGCTGGCTCTACTGATACATCCAAATGGACTAAGATTCGAAAATATTTACATCTACTCAAAATCTCTGAAACAACCAAAGTATGAATTTTTGGAAAAAGTCCTTCAATCAGTAGATGGCGTTGAGTACTATCCTTTCCATGAGCATGAAGAGGTTATAATGCAAAGTAAAGCAAAACCAAATTCAGTCATTGTATTTGATGATGTGGCTTGCGAGAAACAGGATAATATCAGGGCATTTTTTTCTATGGGTAGACGCAAGGATGTCGACTGTTTTTACTTGAATCAGACTTATGCCAATATTCCTAAACATCTTGTACGCGATAATGTTAATTTACTTGTGTTATTTAAACAAGATGAAATGAATCTAAAGCATATTCATGATGATCATGTGAATACTGATATGACTTATTCAAAATTTAAACATATGTGTTTAGCTTGCTGTAATAATTTTAAGTATGGATTCGTTGTAATTGACAAGGATAGTAAACAAGGATATTTTGCGTCAAATTGCTAGAGCTAGTGAATCAATTCGACGAAAGCATAGGTTAATAAAGTTGGGCAAATTAACCGTTGAGCGAACATTAAGTGACACTTTTAAGCCCATTGTTAATCCACTCCAGAAAATTGTTGGTGGTCTCAAGAATATAAAAAAATTTGTGACAGTAAAGCCTTTAAATATAAAGACTTTATAAAGAAATTAGTTCCCATATCTCCATCAAAAAATACACATAGACGAAGTAAAAACCGAAAATCATTATCAGGTGAAGGTATGATCCCACAATGATTGCTAGAGAGGGTAGTCTAATGGATTACATTTACTGGGATGACCCGAATGAATTGGTAGATCGATTACGTTTACTGCTAGCGTCTCAAGCAGCTGGAAATCCAAGTCACACCAACCTAAATTATATCAATTATTGAAGAGTTGCGAGAAGCTGGAATTATATATTAATGAGTGTTTTGCCATGATTTTCATAATTTGCAAGATGAGCATCGATGTATTCGGACGTCATTCCGAGCGAGCAGAGAGTACAAGTCGTGGTCCTCCTGGAATTGGCTTCAAAGTCACATCTGAAGGACATTATCATATGAATAATAAAAGGCTGTGTAAAGTGGCCGATGCTGAAGAGCAGAATGATGCTGTTAATCTGTTAAAGTTTGTGAATCTATTCGCACTTGTATCACTTGTTTCAGTTCGCGAATGTTCTGTAGAAATACGTTTAAACGATTTTTCAGCTCTTGTCGCTTTTCTTCTTCACAATCTGAAATCTGAAAATAAACTGATGAAAGAGAAGAGCTGACCTCCTTTTATAGACGCTTACTCCCTCTACCAAATTTCTGAAGACTTCTGCACAGTATTGCATTACATGATGCAACAATGTTCTAAAACGTTCTACAACGTTCTACATTGTAGTCGATACACCTAGAAACACGTAAAATTCGTTTGTCGAAATTGCGCAATATTGCATCATGTGATGCAACAATCTTCTAGAACGTTCTGCACTATAATCGAGACGTTCGGGATATCATTTTTGCAACACAAAATGTGATGCGTCATTACAATAACCTTGAAGCTGTTGACGAAAGAAATTCTTTCCAGAAATTGCGCAGTATAATTTTCATGATGCCATCAAGAATATTCTAGAATATTTTGTACATTAAATGAATGTTTTATCTATAAGGAAGCAATCAATCATCCTTGTTTTTCTCGTTATAACCTTGGACCTGTTTTTACAGAACGTTCTACATTATAATCGACACGTTCGGAATATATATATATATTTTGCAACGCAAAATGTAATGTGTCAATACAATAACCTTGAAGCTGTTGACGAAAGAAATTCTTTCCAGAAAGCAATAAATCATCCTTGTTTTTCCTCTTATATCCTTGAGCCTGTTTACATGAATTCGGCTCTACACCTGCATCCTTTGCGCATTGAACGAATGTTTTGTCGATAAGAAAGCAATAAATCAAATTCATATAGACGAAAACAGGATGTCACATCAAATTTCACATTTATACGCCTGCATATTTACGCATTAAAAATGAATGTTATATCTATAAGGAAGCAATAAATCATTCTTGTTTTTCTCGTAATAACCTTAAACCTGTTGACATCAATTCGGCTCTTACAATTCCGCAATATTATTCTGTGACGTCATCATGACCTTCGAGAATGTTCTAGAAGCTTTGCAGAACGGCTTCCATGCCAGCCTCACACGGATACACACGGACACACACACACATACACACACAGATACTCACTAATACTAATTGGTCCAGAACGCTCCCTGTATATCTACTCAAGAAATATTTCAAATAAAAGTTGTTTACTTTTACAATATCAATAATTTTTCATTCGTATAGTTTTTCGTTAAAAGCCATGTTTTTGCCAAAAATCGACAAAAATCATTAAAATTAAAAGAAAATTAATTAATTCAAATTTAAGTGAAATTTTGTACCTACCCGAATGAATTCATTACGTTACATGTTATCACACTGATGAATTATAGATTATGTTAATTTTACTCAATTATCCATGTAATATCCCTCATCATATTGCCGACAACGTTACCCGTCCTCCTCGAGGGTAGGATACACGGTATAGAATTTAAGCAAACTTACGAGAGTGTTATGTTTTTTAAAAATCGCGGAGGTGAGTTATTTTAAACATTTCCATAACCTCACGAGTTTCCTTTCGCATGAGAAAACGTTAAACTGTTATTACACTGAAAATTTACTTTCCGTCTAATTTCAAAAAGTGTTTAAAACATTAGGTCATTTCACTTCACAATGATACTAGTAGTGTGTGCAGTAATGCAATTTTTCAACTGAGAATTGTGAGCTAATTTTATATTGGAAATATGCCGCCCAGATGCCTACACGACGAAAATAGAGCTAAGGTTTGCGCGCCTTGTGGAAAAAATTGTGTTGGGAAAAAAGAAGATAGAATTCTTTCTAGTAACTTCAAGATATGGAGACCTAATCAGAAAGTTTATAAACGCTGATTTCAATATTACGGATTCTCATTTTCCCGTAAGCTTTTGCACTACATGTAAGCTAACACTTAACGAACATGAGAAGAAAATTTTCAAACGGCCGCTGCAGGAAATGCCTAACTATAAGGAAATGTACCTTATTAAATCTACTCTAGCTACTTAATTTTTATATGAATGTAACTGCTATATATGTTTGAAAGCAAGATATAATGGACACGGAACAATTGATAAAGGTGCTGGTCATAAGCGAAAATTATCAAATAAAATTGATGAATCTAATGGTTTATTTGGCATTGCTCCACATGAAAAATACTCCAAAAAAGTGAAATTCAAGATAAAGAATCGCAATCAATTCTGCTATGTAAAAACTGTTCTTCTACAATTGGCAAAGGAAAGAACGATACTTGTGATGAGGTAAGAGCTCGCGAAAATGTAAATAAATTTATGGAACAGTTACCACAAAAACATCAAGAACAAATTGTTAGCAGTGCTATAAAAAAAAAGTAAGTGCGAATGAAGAAGGTAGTGGAGTTACTGAATTATCATTAAGTACAAAAGGTTCAAAACTTAATGTTTCTTTAGGTAAATGAAAAGCTCATATTTCTAAATCGTTTACTACAGAATGTTTAGATGATTTTCGAACCGTTAATGGTCTATCTTTGAAACATATGACAAAATTTACTAGCCTTTTGAGATGTAATATTGGGGAAAAAACGGAGCCGGCTCATATTATAAAGAAATTATCAGAAACATCCAAGACGTTAGATGCATTTTACGAGAAAGGAAAATTTTAATTTGATACTGGTACTGATAAAAGTGCAAAGAAGCAAATGAGACCGGTTGTATGGGCAAATGCCTCTGATTTATTAGATAAGGTAATCGATCATCGTAATATTATTGGCAATATTCTAATAAAAGTTATGGCTGATGGTGGACAAGGCTTCTCTAAGCTTAGTATGACTGTACTTCCTGAAAATTATTCAGACGAAAATCAACTTTCTCCAAATAATAAAAGAAAAATGACTAATGTTCATAAACTAATATTATTGTGTGTAGTTTCAGAAATAAAAGAAACTTATGACAATGTCAAACTTATATTTGAGTCAACGAAACTCAACGATATACCGTACAAGTTTCTGTCCGATTTTGAATTAATATTAATTGTAAATGGACAGCAAACAGCAACAGCTTCCTTTCCCTGTCCATACTGTTTTGTGCCATTATATTGCTTAAGGAATAATGATGAAAAAGCCAATGGTACGATGTCAAGTACAACGATTTCTGATTCTGATGCGATAGAAAATCGTCATCATTACGAGAATGACTTGAAAACTTTTGGTGATTTGAACGAAGACTACAAAAAGTTTGTTTCCCTGAAAAAGGACAAAAAGTTTGCAAAAGAGTGTCATAGTACCGTAAATGCACCATTGTTTGATAGAGACGACGATATCTGCGTGCTACAAAAATGCATCATTCCAGAGCTGCATGTTTTAATGGGGTTTGTAAATCATCTTTTCTGGAAAGGACTAGTGCCACTTTTAGGTAGAGAGCGAGCTTTGCTTTCTCCTCAAAGTTTGTGCGTCATCGCCAAAAATTATCAAGAAGAAGCTTTCGAAGGCAATGCATGTAGAAAACTCCTGAGACATCCTGATAAACTTTTAGAATCTAAAATTTGCAGCGAAGTTGGACCTATAAGAGTAGTACCATTCGTTTGTTCCTTCAAGACTATGGACAAAATTGTGAACGCTTGCTTTTCCACTAGAAAAGTGGATTCAGACTGCGAAAAGCTCGTCGAAGAATTGGAAAAGTATTTTAAGAGTATTGGAGTTAGCGAGACGTTGAAAATTCACGTAATCTTGAGACGTTTATCGCAGTGTCTGACGTACTTAGATAAAAACGCTTGGCATATGGTCTGAACAACCTGGCGAAACGATCCACAGTGTATTTTTCAGCCTGCTGGCCTTAAAAAATTGACTTACTTACACTTCCATTTTTTTACAGAATTTTCTTAAAACTATCCCTTAAAACTAACATCCTTCCACACCTTATCTCTAACGCCGCTCGCTCTTATCGTCTTGCCTTCCTCGCTTCGCCTCGCCTCGCACGCATGTCCCTACTTTCTCGCTTTGCCTCGCATTACCAAACTCTGCCTCCGCGGCTTATACCTAATACATATCTACTATTTACAATATTCACATTTACTTATATTTACTTCCTCCTCTATTTACAATCTTTCCTTCTCGATTCCTCTTCCTCCTACCTTCTCTTCTTCTCCAGCTTACCCAAGACTCCCTTCACCGATGCTACTGCCCTTTTGTCCCCCCTTTCATGCATCAATACCTCCATGCCTATCCCACTCCTTTCCACCTCTACGCACTTCTCCAACCAGTGCTCCACTCTTGCCTCCCCCTTCCCACACAGTTCACACATCCTCTTTTCCCTAGCGAACCAGAACCTATTAAAACCCTCCATGCACCCACATCTCATTCTCGCTATAAGCTCCTGACTTCCTTTCTCTGCTTTCTCACACAAATATTGCGCTCTCGCCCTTGGCATAATCCACACATAGTTCTCATTAAACCTTGTGTCTCTTATTCTCTCTTCCCCTGCTGTCTTCTCTCTCTCCATGCCGTTTTTCTTAAACGACACATATACCTTCTTTCCTTCCTTCCTCATGCATCCTTCTCACTTCATCCATCTTCAGTCCATTCGTTCTAAAATACCTTTCTCTTTCACCCTCCATCTTCCCACATCCTTTTCTGTTCTCCTTCTCCCACCAACAATCCCTAATTAGCTTACTTCCCCCTCTTCAAAAAATTTCTCCTCATATTTGCACGCCCGACTCCCCGCTAAAATCCCTACACTCGTTCTCCCCGTCTCCCTCCTGACAATATAATTAGGCGTGTTCCTTGCCAGCCCCAGTGTCCACTTTACATACCTCTCCTGTGTCCTATTTACCTCTTAGCGGCTGTTTACCTCTTAGCGGCTGGTAGTTACTGACAGACGATCATGATTCGTACCCATGCTAGGATCCGAGTTCTAGAATTCAAATTCAACCCAGCGATGCCTGTCAAAATGCAACCTTCTTTTGTTTTCTTCAAATACCATCGCTGAAAGGAATGAAATTCCCATCGTTGAAGAAGCTCGAAGTTTGCCTCGAACACTTAGTACATATGCGCAGAACTAATTTTAGTCGAATTAAATTTGAATGGTAATAATTTGAAGTAGCAGCATCAAACTGTGAAAAATAGCAATATTAAACGATTCATGTGCATAAACTATTCATGAAATATTAACTTAACTAATGTCTAAGTTGATGGGTTCAAATAAATTCACATTTTCTATTACGTTTTGTCTTCTATTTATTGAAGAAGAAGTCTTGATCAAATTGATCATTGTCAAATCTTAGCCTAATTTCACAAATTAAATTCTTAAACTAATTTGATCAAAGTAAGCATACGCAAAACATGAATGCATAATGGTTAGTATAAAAATCTTCATAAAATGTCGATTTCAAAGGAAAACATCACTTTTGTTGTAATTTAACTAGTATTCTCACTCTAATAAACATTCCTAATCTGGATCATTCTTGTCACTGTGGTCATACTCCGTAAGATATTACGTTTGTTCGGCGCAATATATGGAAAATTGCTTGAAACTCGGGACTTTGCAATGAATTATCAGAGTTAATATAAAATCGCAAAGCATCTTCAAGTTCGATAGGATCTCCATGAAGCATTATACAGTAGCATTCTCGATTTGATTAAGGATACACCTTAAACATGGGTTCACTAGATTCATTGGAATCCTCCTTCTCTTCCTCCTCCTCATTCCTTTCCTCCCCCTGCTCCTTCTCTTTTTCATTATCATCAACATCGACATCATCATCATCATGTTCCTGCTCCTCCTCCACTTCATCATAATCCTCCTCCGCCTTATCTTCATCTCGATATCCATCTTTCGCGTCCATATCATCCTGCTTCTCATCTACTCCATCCTGATTCTCTGATCCTCTTGATTCTTTTTTCTCATAATCGTAAAAGACTAAAACACATTGTCATATTTAGAATTTTTACATTTATTTTACATTTAATGCCTCTTTAAGGCACTCACTCGTGAATACACTTTGATACAATATTGCCAAGTAGAAGTCATCTTGCTGTTAGATAAGGGGTGAATGGCATTTAGTGAATGACGACATAGTTTATATAGCAGCCCGCTTGTAAATGTGGCTATGATGGTGAATTGGGTGGCCCAAAAATATACATTTGGCAATTTTCGACCCGCGCAGTCGCCAGATCGTTCTCTCGTGCAAACAAATAAAATACATATTTTTTTATTTTGAAAGGAAATTATTTCTAGTGTGTCGTGTCCTATTTTGAAGTTTTCTCTTGCAGCTTAAGGCTGGGTACTGTCGGATGCTTAGCGACCAAAACCCCTTCTTCTTTCGCGTCTGCCAACGACACCAAAACCCGCATGAGCATTACTTCAAAGCCGTTGTTGATGGAGTGAGCCTTGCGGCTTACTCCTCTCCAAATAAAACCCTTAAGGTTTTCATTTTGTCGTGGCTGTAATTGTAATTGCGTTCTTCTCTGATACATTCTCAGACAATATGCTTGGTACTGTCACAACGGTAACGCCGGGTTTCGGTACGGTGTGCCCTCACCTGGCAGTTTACCCACCCGACCTTAAGTCGAGCTACCAACTTAATTTTTATAGCAGGGGCAGTGTCCAGCTCAACGAAGGTTAGGACATAGACCCTGTTTCACCCTTTTTATTAGATTAATCCTAGAAGGCTCATCAAGGCGCTACCCCAGGAACGCCTTCAGAGCTTTCTTAATCTCTACGACCTCGGTAGACTTCACGAAGTCGCAGATCACCAGTTTGGCTTTTGGGACGAGATGAGGAACACCACTGTCGCGTCGTCTCCAAGAGCCCCTGCATGAGCAGTTCGAAATCGCTCCCTGTCCCTCCTTTTTGACTTTGAGCTTAATGAGCACATCGTCAATTTTTGTCTGCCTGATGGCTTTGACCTCCTTGGCCTCTTCTTTTCTTAATTAAAAATTCAATTATTGGGAACGCTTCATTGCTCTCCCGAAAAATGTTCAAACTGTTGGACATGTCATTTTGGAACCCCCTTTATTTATATAAGTGTGAAGAGATAAATATATACATTGATTTAAACTTGTTACTTTTATATCATTGTTGTAGATTTACATTTCTTTTTTCCTTAAATTAATTTAAGTAAAATTTTTATACAATCGCACGGTTAAAAGGTAAAATGGCGATTTCTGTTTCCGAAAGTCGAGTAATGTTACCGTTGTACAAGGGTACTTGAACCGGGTTGCGTCCATATACGACTGTTTGATATAGGCATAACAAAACACCATAAGAATTTAATTTTCCAACGATGAATTTTTTCGGTGATACGAGTACCCTAGCAGGTAGACTTATCGTGAAAATTGGACTATCTTTGTCTCCGTAGCCTACACGACGAAGGTCCCGAGTTTGCACATTTTTAATGCAATAACCAGAAGGTATAGGATATAGGTGAACAGGAACCAAAGGAGGAGGAGGATTAAGAGGAGGGCGTGGAAATCTTAGATTGCGGGGAGGAATTCTGACTAAATGGGCTGAACTTGATCCTGCAGAAAGAAATACATAAATGAATTAATTCTAATACTTACACTTTATTTGTTATAAGCAGGATTGTTTTCAACGTCATATATAATTTTTCTTTCACTATTTATGACTTAATTAATGTTTCATCTAACTCGATTCCAATTTAAATGAGCGTTCTGTCGCTTAGAATTTTTAACAACTTGTACCTTTCAAATGTTTACTATCGAATTAGATAATTGTAAATTGTTTTATCCAAATTTGCGAAACAAGACACTTAAAACTATTAGTAAAAGATGATTGAAATAAAATCTATTTTTCTGTACTTGTTGGTAAAAGGCATATGGAACCAGAATTTTTTTTTGATTCAGAAACATTTTTGCTATGGTTTTAAGATTATATTATTAGATACGATATTATATCATATTTACCAATAGATTCAGGGAAAACTGCTAACGTGAAAAACAGGCTTACAATAAAGATCCGCATTTTTCTCAAAATAAAGGACTGTAATTGATGAGATTTTATTTCATTATAATACGCACACTAGTCGCTATCTTCGTCGACCTTGTACACTTTTGACAACTCATCTTGATAAGATATGAATTATTCTTGTATAAACGCACAAGTAAATCTACACGTGGGTGATGTACATGGGGATAAATTATTCTCCTAACCTCGATAAAACTTTCGCCAAAATACGTTCATTTTTTAACAGCTCGAAAAATTATCTGCAACACATTTTATCTTCCGCTTTTTCTGTGCTATGCCTAATAATAACGACCACTCATTACTGTTATTCCTAATATTATAGGTTTTCTTTACAATTAACTGCAATCAGTCAAACAGTCAGACTGTACTGTCTCTGTTGCCGTTTTCAAAATGAAATTTATGTTTTATAATAAAACCATTACGTGTACCAGATGGACTATCATCCGTTTCCACTGTCAGCTAAATTGGCCCAAACCTGTAGCCCTGTACGTTTCCCAACTTTTTTTCGCACTTTCTGGGGAGCCAATCCATTTTTTTACAATACCTGAACCCTAGGGGACACTTGATTTCAACTTCAGGTTCTCTGGAAAATTTTCTATTTCATTAATTCATTTATGTATTTCTTTTTGCAGGATCAAGTTCAGCCCATTTAGTCAGAATTCCTTCCCGCAATCTAAGATTTCCACGCCCTCCTCTTAATCCTCCTCCTCCTTTGGTTCCTGTTCACCTATATCCTATACCTTCTGGTTATTGCATTAAAAATGTGCAAACTCGGGACCTTCGTCGTGTAGGGTACGGAGACAAAGATAGTCCAATTTTCACGATAAGCCTACCTGCTAGGGTACTCGTATCACCGAATAAATTCATCGTTGGAAAATTAAATTCTTATGGTGTTTTGTTATGCCTATATCAAACAGTAGTACATGTACGCAACCCCGTTCAAGTACCCTTGTATAACGGTAACATTACTCGACTTCCGGAAACAGAAATCGCCATTTTACCTTTTAACCGTGCGATTGTATAAAAATTTTACCTAAATTAATTTAAGGAAAAAAAATTGTAAATCTACAACAATGATATAACAGTATTAAGTTTAAATCAATGTATATATTTAACTCCTCACATTTATATAAATAAAGGGGGTTCCCAAATGACATATCCAACAGTTTGAGCATTTTTCAGGAGAGCAATGAAGCGTTCCCAATAATTGAATTTTTAATTAAGAAAAGAAATAGAAACATAATTTCAAAATATACTCTAGGCTTTTTTCTAGAATAATTTATTCAGTGGTCCTGATGCAAATTCCAAATTTGCTACAAATGACTACTGCGTGTACGCGAAATATTTTTGAAAAAATTTCCAAAAATCGTATTTGCGTAGACTAACCTTTTCCATTTCATTTTAGAGAAAAATATTCCACAGAAAAATTAAACTAAACATAATTCTGCGAAAATTGAAAAAAGAATCTTCTATCTGCAATGGGTGCCAAGTTATGTTCATTTGAAGTAACCGAATTTTTGTCAAAGTTGCTGAAAAATCAAATTCCGAAGTTATGACCTGCCAAGTTTGAACAGACAGAAAAAAGCCCCATACCAGCGAAAGATCTTGGTAGACCAAAGAGGCCAAAAAGGTCAAGGCCATCAGGCAGACAAAAATTGACGTTGTGCTCATTCAGCTCAAAGTAAAAAATTAGGACAGGGAGCGATTTCGAACTGCTCTTGCAGGGGCTCTTGGAGACGCGACAGTGGTGTTCCTCACCTCGTCCCAAGAGCCAAACTGGTGATCTGCGACTTCGTGAAGTCTACCGAGGTCGTAGAGATTAAGAAAGCTCTGAAGGCGTTCCTGGGGTAGCACCTCGATGAGCCTTCTAGGATTAATCTAATAAAAAGGGTGCAACAGGGTCTATGTCCTAACCTTCGTTGAGCTGGACACTGCCCCTGCTATAAAAATTAAGTTGGTAGCTCGACTTAAGGTCGGGTGGGTAAACTGCCAGGTGAAGGCGCACCGTACCGAAACCCGGCATTACCGTTGTGACAGTCCCAAGCATATTGTCCGAGAGTGTATCAGAGAAGAACGCAATTACAATTACAGCCACGACAAAATGAAAACCTTAAGGATTTTATTTGGAGAGGAGTAAACCGCAAGGCTCACTCCATGAACAACAGCTTTGAAGTAATGCTAATACGGTTTTTGGTGTCATTGGCAGACGTGAAAGAAGAATGGGTTTTAGTCGGTAAGCATCCGACACTACCCAGCCTTAAGCTGGGTGTCTTATGTAAGATTTTCCCTTCTTCTATTACTAGTTCTGAGTGGAGACCGTAACAACCCCTGACGCTTGGGTAATCCCGTTGCGTCCCCTAACTCACTGATGCAGTAATTGTCTGTGAGTGTTAGACGTTTCCCCGCAATCGCAGGGTAGTGACAAAGGATGTGAGTAGCTGTCTCATGATCCTTTCCGCACAGACGACAGAGGGGACTTTCCGCAAGCCCTATCTTATGTCTGTGATATCCGAGGTGCCCATGTCCTATAAACATTTTTGTTAGAACTTTGATGTCGTTCCTCCCGAGCTTGAGTATTTCCCTTGCTCGGTTAGAGTTAAGCTTTGAGCCCAAGAGTGTTTTGGCCTGTCTGCAACCAGAGACCAAATCCCACTCATTTTGATGTTCCTCAGTCAGCCAACTGTTAATTTTTTTAGTGACTGACCTGCTGGAAATACCTACAACTGGCTCGGGTCCAGTAAAATTTCTTCTTGCTGCTAGTTTGGCGAGCCTATCCGATATCTCATTGCCCTTGATACCGCTGTGTCCAGGGATCCATAGCAGAGTAACTCGGTTCTCCATCGCTAACATATTTAGTGCCTCAAAGCATTCCCATACTGATAGCGACGTCGTCGTTGTTCCATTTAAGGCCAATATAGCAGCCCTGCTCTCTGAGCAGATACGGATGTTTCTTTTGTTTTCATCCTCTTTTGCCTTGTAGGCGCACTGGAGTATAGCCACAATCTCAGATTGATTCTAGAACTGTGGCGTAGGACCATATTTCGATTTTGAAGCCCATTCCATTCCTTCTACGATTGACACCGGCTCCTGCATTCTCCTCGTTCCTGGAGCCACCTGTAAACCAGTTGTTTCCATCACTGGGCAGGTGTGCGTCGCCGTTAACCTATTCCTCCTTCCTGGATAGGCTAACTCGATACTTCTTGTCGCAGAGGTGGCGAGTGACCATTTTGTCCCTGGGCATGTTCAGGGTCGGCCTCCTCGCGATGTCGACTGGAATCTTCACTGCTGTCGAGATCCTTCTGTCATTTACCGACTTTAGCCTCCAGGCCGCCTTCGCAGCCACGGTCTTGATGGTAAGATGGAGGGGCTCCAAACCTATTAGTGCCCCCAGTGCCATCGTGGCTGTCGACTTCGAGGCACCAGTGACGTCTCTCAAAATCAGTCCCCTGATCCTTTCCAGTCGAGAACTTCACAGTGAACAGCTTGACCCTGCTCCACCAGACCACCTCCGTATAGGTTAGCCTGGGTCGCAAGATCGCTGTGTAGATCCACATAAGTCTCTCCGGCTTCAAGCCCCAGCTTTTCCCTATCTGTCTTACTCGGATTAAACGGTAGTCTTGTTTTCTTGCGCCATGAATCCACTATCGTCAGTGCTTGCTGCATTACTCCGAAGAGCGCATCCAGATGCTGGTCGGACACGATTACCAGTATAACGTCCGCATAGCCTATGCCCGTCGAAGAGCTGGAAAGAATCGATAGTGTGCAAAAATTGACTCTGGATCAAGATTTGAACACCGGCTGCCGGTGTTTCTATACCAACGGAATATCCACTGCGCCACGGAGTCTGATTGTGAGCGGGACTCATTCGCTTAAAGACTATTAAAGATGCTCGAATTTCCCCCACTATGAACACTTCGCTTCTTTTATGGCGCCGGTAGGTAGGTATCATACAACATTATGTGATTTAATTTATTATTAAATTCCGTTATGTCACAATCGTTACAAATAAAGTTTAAAATAAAATTATAAAGAACTCTTCTGCTGCTATTTTTTAATTAGGTTGATATCTTGAATACGTTAAATTAGAAGTAGCAGCACCCAAACAATTAATTTTGGATTTAACAACGTTACAAATTGAATGATCTAAGAATTAAAATCTTAGAACAAATGTTTTACTTCATCCGTTTACGTATCCGTTATAATAGCAAATCTCCATTGCACAAGTTTGTACAACACTAAACCCTTTTACAAATAAGGTGTTTAAATGTTTTGAAATATGTAGACTGATTCAGTTAGTGACTGGTTTATATAATCTAATGTAACAGAATTTCATCATTAGTTTCCCATTATGAGAAAAATGAGGTACTGTACTGGGAGTCTGTCCTTTATGTTAATGGTTCTTCTTAATTCTATTGGTAAATATAATTTTCTATAATTATAATATGACATCAAATCCATTTGCTGTGTAGATTTTTTTATCTCGGGTATTGTTTGAAAAAAATTAGAATTTTTTATTTGTAGATCAATTTCCGCCAAAAGGAACGTTCACATTCTATTTCATACTTTTGTAATTAGAGAAATAATTTCTAAATCCTAATTTTACCGCTTAACTATATGTAGTAAGCTTACTTTGAATTTCTATAAAATCTAATTTTTCCCAAATTAGAATACTTTTGAACGTAATTATTCTCCTGTATTTGTGACCAATGTTTCCGAGGTCGAATATGATAGCGAAAGCATAATATATAATTTACTGAAGCGAAGAAGTCATTAGTTACATTGTACTATAATATTTTCATTGATTAGTTTCCTCAATTATTATAAAACTGGGGAACTTTATTGAAAGTTTGTTCTCTACTTTAACGATTTTCCCTAATTCTATCGGTAAATATAATATCAAACCCATAGCAAAAAGCTTTCGTAATTGCAAGGAAATAATTTCTGTTTCTATATGCCTCTTTACGAGCAAATAGACGAAAATAAGTTTTAATGTACTAGTTTTATACTTATATAACTTGAAAAGGGTTGTTTCGAACATTTAGATAAAATAATTGTTGAAATACGTAATAAATTGTTCAAACTTGGAAGCGAGAAAACGCTCATCAAATAATTCTAAAAAATACCTGATTTGAAATATGGTGAACGGAAATTTCTTTGGAAAATCTTAGGAAAAATAAAACCTGATATTGGAGACAACCCTGTTTATAAAAAATTAGTCAAAGTGGGCGCAGCCCGCTCACAAAAAAGGATTTCGTAGCCTATTACGACGTTAACTGAGTCTTTGAAAACACTTCCCCTCCTATAATTTCCCTCCTATGGCCTACTTTCCTTCCCCTCACTATCCCTAATTTCCCTCATCGCACTTACTCTCACTTCCCCTGCAACCCTCCACTCCCTTCCACTCACAGAAGAAAACTACGACTGACCGACGGACACCCGACCGAAACTATAAGGGTTTCTGCCCGGGGCATTAAAATTAATCTAGCTCTATATTTCTTTTTTCAGTATCAACTTCACACGCCAGTTTTTTTAACAGATTTGCATCTACGAGATTAACTTCTCCTCCGAGATCTTATCGTCCGAGATCTCCTCCTCTTCGTTTGGCTCCTGTTAAAAAATATCCTATACCTACTGGACATCAAATTAGAAGTGTGAAAACTCGTGAACTTCTTCGTGTAGGGTATGGAGACAAAGGTAGTCGCATTTTTACGATAAACCTACCGGCTAGGGTTTTAGTATCACCGAATAAATTTATCGTTGGAAAATTGAATTCGTATGGCGTTCTGTTATACTTTTATCAAACAGTATTACATGGCCGCAATCCGGTTCAAATACACTTGTACAATGGCAACATTACTCGACTTTCTGAAGAAGAAATTGTGATTTTACCTTTTAATCGTCGGGTTGAGTAAAAATATTAATGCAGAAATTAATTCGAGCCAAAATGAAATGTAAATCTGTAAAAATGAAATAAAAATATTAAGTGTGAGTCAGTCAATTTATTTAACGTCTCACAGTTATATAATTTGTAATATTATAATTTTTATCTTCCTTATAATATCCCATCGACACTTAAAATCAAAATTTAGAATAAGATAATCGTACTCACTTTTCCCAGGGTGCTAGACCTTTCTTGGGTCAGAAAAGAAGATAACGTAACACAAGATAATCTTTAACTAAACTCAAATCAACATAGATTAAGATCATTTAAGTTAGAAATAACGTAGGGCACGATAATTTTTAAAGCCGTGTACTGGCAAAAATCCTGTCTAGCTCAGAACCTTAAAATGCGGCGGAGGGGATGGATCGTTCGCAAAATGTTCGGAAAATGGCGTAGGTGACAGCATCACGGATAATACTTTCAGCGAACACCTTCAGGACACCACGGGTTTCTTCGAATAACAAGCCAGAAATACGCTCGACACTACCACGACGAGCCGAACACAAATAATAATTTGTTTATCCTTGTGAGGGGTTATATTGATCCTTTGGATTAGAAAATCTTCTTTTTTGATTGATGAATTTAATTGTTATAAACAAATTCAATAAAAATAGTAAAATATCTCAGTTTACAGTGAACAAATTTTTCTTTCTGCTAAAGGTGCTTTAATTCAGTGTGAAAGTAAATTTTGTTACAAAGATTTTCGAATTATTTTTCTTTTATTAGCCTCACTGAGATCAGATTGATCCCTCTCACATCAATGATATGTAAATAGTTCGCAAAATGGAATGAAATAAACACTGATCCATCCACAACTCACTAACTAAACCTATCTACTATTTCCAATATTTACCGTTCACTTATATCTACTTCCTCTCCTATTTACAATCTTTCCTTCTTCATTCCTCTTTCTCCTTCCTTCTCTTCTTCTCCATCTTGCCCAACACCCCCTTCACCCATGATACCATCCTTTTGTCCCCGCCTACATGCGTCAATACCACCATGCTTATTCCAATCCCTTCCGCCCCTTGCAATCCACCAACCAGTTTTCCACCCTTGCATGCCCCTTCCCGCACAATTCACACATCCTTTTCTTTATAGAAAGCCATAACCTTTTAAAACACTCAATGCAACCACATCTCATACTTGCTATAAGCTCCTGACTTCCTTTCTCTCCTTTCTCACACAAATATTGCGCTTTCTCCCTTGGCATAATCCAAAAATATTTCCCATTAAACCTTGACCCTCTTATTCTCTCCTCCCCTGCTGCCTCCTCTCTCTTCGTGCCGTTTTGCTTGACCACCTCATCTACCTTCCTCCCCTCCTCATGCAACCTTCTCAGTTCATCCATTTGCAGCATATTCGTTCTAAAATACCTTTCTTTTTCAAACTCCAACTTCCCACTCCCTCTTCATTGGCGAAATCCCTCTATAATTTTCTTGCTGGGAATCCCTCCCCCTCAATAATTTTTTCACGACCTACTTCATCCTCTCCCTAACCGCTTGTGTACTAAACAGCCACACTTCGTTCTATACGCCGCCCATAGCTGCCGCCTTTGACCTTCTTATCTTCCTTATCTTTTTCTCTATCGCCTCGTCATTTAACTTTACCCCCTCCATCTTTCTTGTTCTTCTACTTTCCTTATTTCTCTTCCTTCAATCTGAGCCCTGAAACGGTTCTTTAAAAAATTCCCTCTGTCCTAACATTTCTCAACTTCTCTTCCAGATCTTTCTCCCTTTCCTGCTCTTTCTTGTTACATATTACCCTAAACTTCTTCTTTATCTCTAAGTACTTCTTCCTCTTAATGCCCTATCCCACGACGGCTCTACCATTCCCTCTTTCATTCTTCCTAAATACTTTCTTTTGCACACACCCTTTCACTTCCTCTTTCAGATACTCCCATATCTCTTCCACCGACTCCCCTTCAAAGCGTACCTTTCTTAATATCGACACTTCTTCCCCACCTTTCCATAATAAAATATATAATGAAACTTTTTTATAGAGTGTAACAGATTTGTTACCGTAGAATCGGACTCGGTACGGCCGTGGGCGAAAGGATGACTGGGCCGTATCCGAGATGATGCGGAACCCTCCGAGGAGTCTCGAAGCTTCATATCCAACGACAACCCTTATCAGGACAATCGTCACCTCGACGCGACGTCCGTCGACTCTGACCTCACCAACAACCTTCTTCGAGGACTACCTCTCTCTTGGCAGCACCCGCCACGGGCTGCCAACCGTCTCCGGCTGGATGCAGGAATAAACCCCTATCTTTACATTTTAATTGTGGCTCCATCATGTGTGTTCTTTCCTCCTCAGCGTTGCAGATCCCCCCCCCCCTCCCCTTCGCACTATCCCGTAATAAAAGAACCCTTGAGAAATTTTGGAATAAATTTATAAAGAAATGTTTTATCAAAATCCTAAATGAAATTTCTTTATATATGTCATCATAAATATTTTTTCTCAAATTGCTTGGCCAACTAAAATTTAACAAATTCATATATTTGAATTTGGCAGATTTTTTGAATCGTGGATGTTTTTGGTGGGATTCCACTTTTTTGTATAAAAACAGATAGGTATGATTTATTAATTCAAATTTAATTAAATTACTAATGTACCAAATATGGAAGATTAAATTAATTTTTTGAATAATTGTTGACAAAAATCAATTAGAATAATTAAATTTGTTTATTCTTTGATTCAATTAGATGATACCATATTATTCAATTGTGGTTTCAATAAAAAATGGAAAGAATAGCTAGGTTCGCTAAACTTAACCGATACTTCATTTTACATAAGCTTTTATAGCCATATTTTTCACTCTTTTAAATAGAGAATGCCTTATTGTGGAATGATTGTACAAAAATTTCAATTGTTCACCTGTTTTCATCTCTGCAACCTAATCTATGCTTTTATTACCCATTGCAAGAATTTTAGATATCTTAAATAGTTTTAAAAAATTTCTCATTTATGTCATATCTGAATTTTTATTTTCCGTACTAAATACATAAAATAAGAAAAAATTGATTGGTGGAGGGCGCACAGTGCTCCTGCCAAAGATGAGCAACTTAGCTGACCCTACGAATTACAGGTCAATCACTTGTCTGAACACACTGTATAAAATCTTCAAAGCTATCCTAAATGATAGGATTGTTCGGGCAATCGGACCTATGTGGCGAGAGATGTACGAATAACGCGACTTAAAGAAAGGCGTAGCAGGATGTCGGGAGAACCTACTCATTAATAGATGTGGCTGCAAAGCCGCAGCATCCTACCAGCGCTACCTATCCTGGCCTGGATTGATTGCAGGAAAGCTTATGATTCAACCTCCCATAGACTTTTAATCTGTCTGTTGGAAAACTCAAAGGTTCATCTGCACATCGTGAGGTGCATAGAGAGATTGATGCCACTTCAGAAAATTAGATTTACTCTCTCATCTTGAAAACATCGAGTGACAACTAACAACGTCACCTTTTAGAGAGGTGTGTTTCAGGACGACTCACTATGAGCCCTCTCCTCTTTTGCCTCACATTATTGCCTCTATCCCTCGCACTCCGCCATTCCGAAGGGTGCTTCTGCGGCAAACGTGGTAATCGAAAGTATAAAGTCACTCATGTATTTTACATGGATGATCATAAGATTTGTGCTAAAAATGAAGAGCAACTAAATCTAGCTCTAAAAATTGTCGAAAAATACACTCAGGAGATTGGAATGGAATTTGGGTTAGAAAAATTCGCCAAGGTTTATTTGAAGCAAGGAAAACTTGATGGCATCCCCGAAGATCCTGAGCTTGTCGACAGAAGCGCTATACGACACCTTAACGCTGAAGAGACCTATACATACCTGGGCGTGCCACAGAGTCGCGTTCAGGACGTGAAATCTATAAATGATACTCTCGGAAGCAGATAAAAACGTCTCTTCCGGCAGATTTCATCTTTCGAACTGTCGGCGAGGAAAAAAGTATCTGCAACGAATATGCTTGACTTCCGGTAGTACTCTGTTCATTTGGAGTGGTTCCATGGACGTTCCATGCACATAAACAAAAGCATGCACCTTAAGTCTTCTGTTCCGCGGCTCGGCTCTACATCTGACTTCGCGCCGTCAAGGTGGTTGCGAAATACTGAATCTTAAATGTCTTCACAACAGGATTATTCTGGGTACAGCACATATAGTCGCAAATGGACGAGACCCTTTTCTGAAAATGATCAGGAAACACGAAGAAGTGGGCAAAGGGGCATTTCTGTACAAAGCAGCGGAGGAGGCTGTTGCAACACTCGGTCTTGACTGCAATATCAGGGGTGAGCAAAGTGCATCAAATCTTATCGATCTCTAGTACTCACTCCTGAAGGCCCGGATTAAGAAAGCACAGGAGAAAAACTTTCGCGAACAGCGCCTTGCCAAGAGGATGCACGGCATCTTCCACAAAAATGTGAAGGATCAGACGATGTCGTATTAGCTAACGTTTGCTTTCCTTAAATCACCCGGCTTGGCGTCGGGCACAAAGGGTTTCATTTTGGCATGTCAACACGGTGTCATTTCCACTCTAGCATATCGCCCCTAAATTTTAAACCAAGGCATTCCCGATGATAGCTGCAGAGCGTGTCATGTACACCCCGAGTATCGAGGACACATACTATGTAGTTGTCCAACTCAAGCAGGCACGACCTAGGTCAAAAGGCACAATGCGGCACTAATAGTGCTTTATTACCATCCTTGCCACTCTTACGGTATTATTAGCCCTAATACCGCTCCGCTAAACGCTCCTAGGGAAATGAATTCAAATGTCAAAAATGAGAAGTGCCGCATATAGTGAAACTTCGTATTCTAGACAATTGTTTCTGTTGCGCACTCAAGGACTGAGATAGTTCTTCTTGACTTCGAGACGCGAACCATGTTCGTTATCGAATTTTCGGCACCAGCTGACAAATACATTATAGCCAAGGAGAATGAAAATATACAGAGGGATAAAGACTTTATAAGGGAGTTGCGACGGTTATACCCGGATATTCTGTTAAGCTAATCGTCCTAAATATCCTACATATCGTTCTCCGTGTTCTCAGGGTGCACGAGACTATTGCCAGATCATCGTATTGAATCCGTTGCAGACTGTAACCACCTATCTCACGGTCGTGAGACGCGGTTACAGCTGAAATTTTACCACGATTTCGCTGAGAGTGGATGTAGTTTTTCAGATTAGCACCCGCTCGCGGCAAAAACCCGGGGTTGTCCTTATGACAAAACTTTTAAATATATTCGGGGTGAGATTATAGTTTGGTGTCTGCCGAAGACAAGTTCTCCAATTCCAGAATATCAAACTAATTTGAAGCTGATAAAAGAGTTTTCTTTCTAGAAGCGAAAATCCAACCTCCCGTATGTAAAAGAAAATACAACTGCATGGCCAAAACCCATCTCTCAGTTTCCCTGGAACTTTGCACTGGCCTAGTAAAAGTTCGCATTCTCTAACGCACCTCTCTCAAAGGAAAAAATTGTCCGAATTGCAATAATTTAATTCTAGTTTTTATTTTGTATGGCCTAATATTTTTTGCTCGTTTTCGCACTAAGAATTTATTTGTGCCATTCTTTCTCTGAAAAAGCTTTATTCCGTTCTTACTGCGAAACAATTTTATTCCGTTTTTACGCTAAATTTTTTTTTGCCGTCTTTACTCTAGAAGATTTTGGTTCCATTCTTACTCACAAAGTATCTATATCTTTTTTTTCTTTCAGCATCTCAAATGTTTTTCGGATTTTTCATTTCAATATATTTTCAAGTTAGAATATTGTTGAACTCAATTACAGTCGAACCCTTATTTGAGCCCGATTTCGTGAACGACGGTCGGCTCCAATTGAGGGACTCCGGACTGTTTTGTCTCTCTCCTGTTTATCTTTTTTTTACGCCTGAATGAGCACCGTAGCTCCTCTTATCCATCCCTGCGGAGCGGGGTCAATTCTCGGAAGGTTACAATGACAAATGATATGTAAATAGTTCGCAAGATCGCATGAGATAACGACTGCTTTATAGAATCCATAGTTAAACAGAATCTCTTTTTAATTAGTTTCCTCTATATTTCACGAATCCAATAGTCTTATATACATCTATAATTATTTTAAAAGGGTTCTTTCACAAATAGATGATCAAATAATTTAAAAAGACGTATAATTTTATACTAAAAAGTTAAAGATGATTGCCAGAAAGGTCACCATTTTAGACGAGATTTTAGAAAACAAAAAATTTCCAAAATAAGAGATCCAGAAATGTATAGTGATTATTATTACCCGCTCTGCAGAATCAACGTCAATAATTATATATTTAACTATACTAAAATCACCATAATTATAAAATTAACATATATAACAATATGGCCAACGGCCATACCACGCTGAAAAACCCAGTTCTCGTCAGATCACTGAAGTTAAGCAGCGTTGGACGCGGTTAGTACTTGGATGGGTGACCATTCAAGAATACTGACATGAGTGATGTTGGCACATCGTGGGTGTGGTGAGCCCACACTTGTAGTTATTTATAACTACAAGAAAAACCTAGAAACACTACCCGAATCGGGTAGTGTCACGCCTACCCTGAAAGGGAAATGGTTTAATGGTATATATATAACAATTGTAGCACGCATTATGAATAGTTGGACTTAAACTGATCAACGTTTTCGCAATCGCCCTTAAGAGCACGAAATTTCTGAACACTGGAAGCGAAAAAACGCTCACTCAAATTGAAAAGACTGGGTGTAAGAAACGTTGCAGATAATGAGTTGAAACGGGGTAGCAGGTAGCACAATCCATTTAGTCAGAAGTCCACCTCATAATCAAGGATTTCCTCTAAATCCTCCTAGTCCTTCATCTCCTCCACCTACATTAGCTTCTCGTCACGTATACCCTATTCCTACTGGATATCGCATTCAAGATGTGAAATGTCGTGAGCTTTTTCTTGTAGGTTTTGGAGATCCAGAAAACCCTGTCTTCACCATAAGCCTACCGGCTAGGGTATTAGTATCACCGAAGAAATTTATCGTTGGAAAATTAAATTCTTATGGTGTTTTGTTAAGCTCATATCAAACAGTATTACATAGCCGCAATCCGGTTCAGGTAAATTTGCTTTCACCGTTTGATTAAGTAAAAATTACACTTAAATTAATTAAAGAAAAAAATAATTGTAAATCTCTGATAATGAAATAAAAATATTAAATCAACCAAAAGCATTTGCGATGCAAAAATTCTTTGTGGTACAACTGAAGGGTGGCAGTACGAAACTAAATAACCAACAAAATCAGAAATTTCCATAGAAGCAAAAAAGCATTCTGTAAAATAAAAATAATGATCTAATAATGAAAGAAAAGCCCAATCCCAAGCCGAAGCGATTCTGCATGTATTTTATATTAGACCTATGTTAGCCGTGGCAAAAGTTTTGTTTTTTATCGGAAAATTCCACCGAACACAAACCTGAAAAATAGTTCTTACCTTAGACATTTTTTTATATTTTCAAACTTTTGCTAGGAATATTATACCAAAAAATTATTATTTATTTTATTTATTATCGAATAAAAAAATCATTTAAAGCCTGAGACCAGGCTATCAACCACGTCCTAATTTGCGAATAGAAGGTCCCTGTGCCAAGGGTTACTGCTGAATGTGGCTACAAACTAAATAAGCAGTCGCGGAAAATGGTCCAGGGATGATCCCGAAGGAAAAACCCTCAAGCTAAGGCGTAACCAATCGTGATAAAAATCAGCAAACACGCAGATCTCCTGACAATAAGTTGGATAACATTGACTTCAACCCTACAGTTGGGGGAGCCAATCCAAATCGAGACAATACGTTGGATCAGCAACATCTCAATAGTTCTGAGTGGACGGATCGATTGATTGACGCCATACTACGGTGTTACAATAATAGTAGATGCCCTGAGCCAAGGCCGTAGCCAGACACATTTTTCAGGGAAGGGGGGATTCGCAGCGGCACGCAGGAAAGCATACGTATATTATGTACATTTTTCAAGATTTTAGGGTTGGGAGTCAAACCCTACAGATTTCCCACGTAGTTACAGCCTTGTCCGGAGCAAAGAAGCTACATGACGCGCCTGCATGCTCTGTGGTTCAAAAAACACACAGTGCTCTCTCGCTTTTCGCAACAAATGCTGCGAAAACTTTCCAAGCACCTCCTGAGAAGGGGTTATATACGCTGAGCGCCTACTTTTCCGCCGCCAGTACAAGCCGGCACCACAGAAAACTACGTATTTAGTAGAGCAAGAGCGATGCTTAGGACTCGGAGAAACATCAACATCCAGGTTTCTCTTAAGCCCAAATATCTGGCTCAAGTGGATGAAGCGCTTTGTGGAGATTTTGACAAAGAATCGTACCTCTGATACATAAATTGTGCTGTGTATGATGCAGCAAGAGCTTTGGTAGATGCAAGACGTAAATCAAAGACAACGTTTTATCATAAGACTAACAGGCGCATGCATCAACTCAGCACAAAGATAAGTTGTATGATATAAGATTTATGACATATAAGACAGTATGTGTCCCGCATTTAGTGTGCGATTTATTATTTAAGATCTGATAGGAAGTTCACTGACAAGGTCCGAAAGTTCGTGCGCGAACTGCGGATCCGCCGTCACACTCTCAACAAGTCAAAGCTGCTGATCTTCAGCAGAACATTGTCAAGATAATGCGGGTGCTATCTAAATCTTCCGAGACTCTCCATTTAGTGTAGACCAACCGCCCTGACCAGAGCAAGTCAAGGCCTTTTCAAGAGAAGCCTACGAATCCCAGCATCCACTGAACAAAGACACAGAGAACATAACGTAATGAGATGGTATTAAGAGCTGCTGGTCGAAGAAGTTCCTTTCAATCCATCAGCATCTGGCCCGAATTTTCAACTTATATGTAAAGTCGGCTGAGCCTATTCCGGCGTATAGATGTAAGGATGCACAGTACTTCACCCAAAGATAGGTATCTTATCTGATCCTAAGAAATGTAGGCGAATAATTTGTGTGAGTACGCTCTATAAGATTTTTACAGCTATCCTAAATGACAGGATTATTCGGACAATCGGACTCTTTTGCCTCAAATTAATGCCACTATCTCTCGCACTTCGCGATTCCCAAGGGTACTTCTGCGCCAACCTGAATATAGAAGGCATATCGTCACTCATATATTGTACATGAATGATCTCAAGATCAAAGTATACTAAATATGCAAAGTAACGGCAGCTAACTGTAAAAGGATTCCAAGATTCATTTGAAGCGAACACGACTGGCTGACATTACCGGAGACCTTGAGTTCGCTGACGGATGCGCTCACAGAAAAACAGCGGGATCATTTTCGTTGCCGCTCATTTGTTATTCACTCGAAATGCGATCATTTTCTCAAAATGAAAATATTGCAAGTGTGAAACTATAAAATGTATATTGCTTCATTCTCATTCTCCCCTGTCTCATTTTTGTTGTAACTCACCAATGACTGGGCGTGCCAGAGAGCTGCATCCAGGACGTAACATCTATAAAGGATGCTCACCGATGCAGACACAAATTTCTTTTGTGACAGATTTGGTCTTCCGAACTGTTGGCGAACAACAAAGTATCTGCAACGAACATGTTTGCTGTTTGAGGAGCTTGAGGAGCAAGGGGTGAGTTTTTGGTTTGCTGATGTATATGTTCAGGTTGAGAATATAGTGCACATTCTTGCAAGGATATGTTATATGATTTGTCATAAGTTTGAATTTTTTGGTGTTTTTTAAAGTAAGGCGGGCCATAACTATTTTCATTAGATGAGCAAGGGTGAGTTTTAAGAGTTTACAAAGTAAATTTTCACGTTTGGAATATAGTGGAGAATCATGCGAAGGTAGCTTATATGATTTTCTTCAATTTGAAGTTTTTTCAGTAAGGCTGGTCATAACTGTTTTCTTTAGGCGAGCAAGGGGTGATTTTTGGGGGGTTGTTGATGTATATATTTTAACTTTGTTCTGTGATTCCAGGATATTAAACTAACTTCAAACTGGAAAAAAGTTTTCTTTCTATATGCGAACCTGCAACCTCATGCATAAAAGAAAATACTAGCGCATTTACGATAGCTATCTCTCAGTTTCCCTGGAACTTTGCACTAGCCTGATTAAAGTCCGCATTCACTGAGGCAGCACTCTCAAAAAAAATTTAATGGATTTTCAGTTACTGATCCAGTTTTTATTTTTTGAAGCCTAATATTTTTTGCTCGTTTGCTTTTTTCCTTCGAGTATGTTGAACATTTATATCTAAAGCTGTAATTCATGATTTTATGGCCACGATTTGGGCGCGACATATCCCGAAGTTTCCATCGGTGAACTCACTTATTTCGTTTTCGCTCTGAGAATTTATTTATATAAGAGTTATCCCTCTTATATGAATAATATGTACATAATTCGCAAGATCGAATGAGATAGCGACTGCTTTATATAATCCATAGTTCAACAGAATCTCGTTAATTAGTTTCCTCTATATTGAGAAAAATGTGGATCTTTAATGGGTGTCTGCTCTTCACGTTAGCGGTTTTCCCTAATTATATCGGTAAATATAATATACTGCCTAACATAATATCAAATCCATAGCAAAAAAAACTTTCGGAATAGCAAAAAATAATTTCCAAACTAAGAGATCAAGGAATGTATTTCTGATGGATGTGAATGTTATACGTCGATAAAGATCGCACAACGAGACATGCGACTATGATGAAATAAACAATTTAGAATATCTTTTGAAACTGTATGCAGAAGAGATAAAAATGTTTTATAATGTGGGGAAAATTACTATTTTCACGATTCACTTGATTATTTCTTCAGCGTTTCATAGCATGCTTTCATTTTGTAGTATGACAAATTATTATGAAGGTTAGCTGAGACTTTATAGAAATATTACGAAAGAATAGTGATTATTATCACATTGTATTCAGAATGAACGTCGAAAAACGTATGTTTACCTATACCAAAGTCTTCGTAAGCATAAACTTAACTATTGTAGCCCAGATTATGAATAGTTTAAATAAGTATTTACGAGTTTCATGCTAAAATAAGAATTCAGCTTGACCAGATAAAAAAACTAGAGGACAGACTTTCAAGTGATTTTGAAAATCCTCAACTCGACTTTCAAAAATTCATATTGGACATTTTGCATACTTTTTCATTTATAATTTAAAAGGGGAAAATTACTAGTACTTAAAGCTTCCAGCATTTTCGCAATTACTTTTCAGAGAAAGAAATTACTAAAGATTGGAAGCGAGAAAACGCTCACTCGAATTGGAATCACGCTACATAAAACTTGATAAGAGTTCTAAACGCAGAATATATAACACAAAAAACGAATGAAAAGATTGGGAAATCAAATGTAAAATTAAACAACTCTCAAAAAATGAATCAAATTTAAAAATAGTAAACAAATAGTAAAAAATATTCACAGAAAAGACAGGATGTATGAAACGTTGCAGGTAATTGGTTAAAATGGGGTAACGTCCAGCTGAATGATTGATGGAGTGGTATTGAAGATTCTCTGCTCGATTCCGCTGGATGGCAGTACGTTACTTACGCAGTAACGTGCTGCCGTCTGGCGGAGAATATTTCATTCGCCACGGCCAGTTTATCCCTCTATCACATAACCTGAAACGTTTCTTAGCCTAATTTTTACTGTGTTGTACGAACGTGTATAAAATCAGAGTTTTGTGAACTATAGGATCCATTCACTGGAAAAATTATACTTGACGTTGAAAACAATCCTGCAAAAAAAAATTGCAAGCATTAAAATTAATCTATTTCTATATTTCTTTTTGCAGAATCAACTACAATCCATTTAGTCAGAAATCCACCTCGTAATCAAGGATTTCCTCTACATCCTGTTAGACCTCCATCTCCCCCACCTCCTTTAGAGGCTCGTCACCTATACCCTATTCCTTCCGGATATAAAATCAAAAATGTAAAAACTCGTGACCTTTATCGTGTAGGGTATGGAGATACAAATAGTAAAATTTTTCAGATAAGCCTACCTGCTAGGGTACTAGTATCACCGAATAAATTCATCGTTGGGAAATTGAATTCTCATGGTGTTTTTTTATACTTATATCAAACAGTATTGCATAGCCGCAATCCGGTTAAAGTACACTTATACAACGGCAACATTATTCGACTCTCTGTAGAAGAAATTGAAATTTTACCTTTTAACCATTTGATTGAGTAAAAATTTCACTCAAATTAATTCAAGAAAAAAATAATTGTAAATCTATGACAATGAAATAAAAAATATTAAGTGTAGGTCAGTCTATTTATTTAACATTTCACATCTATATAATTAGAATAAGAATTACAGACTTTGGGTAAAAAGTGTCAGTAATATTGAAGGGTGAAAGTACATAACTAGATAACCAACAAAATTGGAATTGTTCAAGGGAACGAAAAAGCATTCGGTCAAATCGAAATCACTGTCTCAAGATGAAACAAAAGCCTACTTCCAAGTCAAAGTTCTGCTGAATTGAAAGCAGGAAATCTTGATTAAAAAAATTTATCTAGGTTTGAGAGAAGGGATGTGAGAGTTGATAATCTCGATTTTTTTTAAGTCTTCGTCAATACCTGGTGAAATATATTTTGATAATATTGTGTCACCATTTCCTTGGTGACACGTTAGTCGTTTACATATTAGGGTGGTCCAAAAAAGGCTTTTTCTGAAAAGTCAAAACACTTTTTGATTTAAAAAAATATATAAATCACATAATGAAGATTGACCCCTAGAAGAACTCAATCGGATGATACTAAGTACTGCCTCAAAATGTTTAAATTGAAAATAACTAAAAAGAAGCAAAATGATCTTCACCTTCAAATCAATTTCAATTTGTAACAACAAATAAATCAAGAATTATTAGGACCATATGTTAGGATATATATTAGATTTACAAAAAAATCGAAATTTTTCTTATTTGTCCTTTGACGTCCATAGGCAATTAAAAATTATTGCTTTTTTGTAATAATTAGAAATTTCAGTTCAGCATGATGTTTTTTGCATAACATTGCTAGTCGTCTATTTTCTTCGATTTACCTAACAGTTTGCGTCCCTTCACAGTACCAAAATTTTGTAAAATTTTCTTAACTATATGGTTAAGTTCTAATGAATGTACAGCAAGTATTTTGCCAGATGCATATCAGTCAATGAAACCGATCTCCAATTATCGCCTTTATAAATTCAAAAAAATGCTTTGCTTAGCATCATTATAGTAATTTTCCCCCCCTCATTATCGTAAAGTGAATGACTATGATTCATTTTAATATTTCGATGTTAAAATATTCTTGAGCCAAATTATTTTTGTGTATTTGTCTTTCTAGTGGAATTTGCCAAAACTACGTCAACTTCCGTCTATATAATCTTATTGAATAATGAAATGACATTTCCTCTGAAGATTCGTGCAAGAATTATAATCCCGAGCTCTCCATATGATTTTTTAAAAGAGATTATGAAGTGCGAAATTGAGATAGCGGCTGATACTGATATCCAAGATAATGAAAGGGAATATTCATTTTATACAGAAACATTCTCATTGATTAGTTTCCTCGATTTTGAGAAAAATGAGAATCGTTAGTGGAAGTCTGCTATTTACGTTGGCGGTTTTCCTCAATTCGATTGGTAAATATAGTCAGATCACTGAAGTTAAGCAGCGTTGGGCGCGGTTAGCACTTGGATGGGTGACCATTCGAGAAAACTGAGTGCTGTTGGCACATCGTGGGTGTGGTGAGCCCACACTTGTAGTTATTTACTACAAGTTATCAACCTAGAAACACTACCCGAAACGGGTAGTGTCACGCCTACCCCGAAAGGGAAATGGCTTAATGGTATACTTTAGATTTCATATCATAGTTACTTATTGGTGTTTGATGATAGGATTAGGATAGTCGTTTGAGATACAGGTACCCCGAAAATAGTGCCACTTTTGAGGCTGACCATAGATCTAACTACCAGGAGCTAGGTCCACTCCGAACGTAAACAGTCAGTGGCGTATGAACCGTTTCCGGTGGATTTTACTGCGTGGTAAAAAATAGTTTGAAAATAGTTTTTCTCATACGGAGACAAGGGTAAACTAAATATTTAATGAAAATGAGGAAGAAATTTTGCTGTTACACGTTAAAATAAATGCGTTTCCTGCTTACGTACTTTAAACGTTTGCGGGCCGTTGAGCATCTCGTTTAAAAGGAGAGCTTCCTCTTGAATAATCTGTCCAGATAATCTCTCGCTCACTTGATTAAACCATTCGAATATAGCAGCATCCAAAAGCGCATCACTTTTTTTTGCACTAAAACACCTCGCAAAACACTTCAAGTGGGAAGCACGCACTTCTGCGTAATCGCATTATGCATGCGACACAGTTTCATAACCAGACATAAGAATGTGAGGTAGACAAAGTCGATTCGATTATGTTCCAATGACGGGTCTTACTTTTCGATTCGAAACGATCATACTTTCTGTTTATCCAGTACTTCTTCTTCTTTATTTTCTGTGCCGCACCGTAGAGCCTATTGGGTAGCTACGACAGAGCCACAAATTCAGAAGAAATTTTAATTTCAATCAATATTAAAAAGAAATCTTATAGTAAATACACTGTTAATAAAAATCAACGAAATTTTACATCGTCAGGCGTTGGAAATACGATTATTTCAGATACAAATATGAATTAATATACATACAACAACAAAATGGTTATGTTTCTACAAGGACACCGAGACGCTTCAAACTTTTCCCACATAATTGTATTCAAATTTAATTTATATATATAATTTAAAAATAAAGTTAAACAACCACCCCAGGGTCCCACTAAGAGCAACTGCCATCCAAAAAATGTCAATAGCCCCCAGTAGCACCGCAGTAAATCACACCCACGGCCACGTCTCACAACCGTGAGATGGGTGGTCATAGGCGACGACGAAATCACAACGACATGCCGGCGAAACCCTCGTGTGTCTTGAGGACACGAAGCGACCCCAGGATGACAGTTTTCTGCATCCATCTCGCAAGTACCTTGGCATATTTTTGGCACGCGGGTATGGCTTTGAGGTTACGAACCAGTGATAGTTTCGCACCTCCGAGAGCACCTATCACAAGGACAATTACTTGTACCGAATATTTTGGGTACAGTCGTAGCTCTCTTTTCAGGTCTTGATACCTCTCCTGTTTTTCTTTCTCCTTTGCAGTGATGTTATATTCGGACGGAGCCGAGAATTCGTTCACGAATATAGTTCGTTTCTCAAAGTCTTGGAGAACAATGTCAGGCCTGGAGTGCGCAACGGAGACTGCTGCCCGAAAATCGTAGTTCCAGACAATTTGGCACTTCTCGTTTCGGACAATCGACTCTATCTCCCTTGGAGCGTTCGCCAGGGCAGAGTCGCAACCAACACCGTAAGAGCGACAAATATGGTGATAAATCACTCTCAGGGCCGCATTGTCTATAGATATAAGTCGTTCCTGCGTGAATCGGACACCCTGATAGATTGTGTTCTAGGTACTCAGCGTGTGCATGACACGCTCTGCACCTATCACTGGGAACTTCTTGACATAAAATGTGGTCACGATATGCTAAGGTGGAAATGACACCATCCTGGCATGCGAAAATAAAATCCTCTGTACCTGAATTAAGCCCTGATGATTTCAGGAAAGCAAAAGTTTGCTCCTTCGACAAGGACTGTTTTTCTACATTTCTGTGAAAGTTTCCGTGCATTTTCTTGTCGAGTAGCTCTTGGTGAAAATTTTCAACCTCTGCTTTCTTCACTTTGGTTTTTAGAAGTGAAGCATCTAGATGAAGTAATGCACTCTCCTCACTTATGATGTTAAAATTCAGGCCAAGGGTCTCGGCCGCTTGCTCTGCGGCTTTGTAAAGGAACGCTCCTTCGCCAATCATCTCGTGGTTCCTGACCATCTTTAGGAGAGGATCTCTGCATTCGCAACGATGTAAGCGTGAAATATATAATCGCGGAACTGACGAATTGATATGCTAGCTTTTATGCATATGCATGATCTTACGTGTAATGACATCAAGGGCCTTAAGCTCGTTCTTCGTCCATTGAACTACCCCAAACGATTAGAGTAGAACCGGGATGGCAAGCATGTTAGTCGCAGATACCTTGTTCAACGCCGACAGATTGGAAGACCAAATCTGTCGAAGAAGATGCTTGTATCTGCTTCGGAGAGATTCCTTCACTGATGTTACGTCCTGAATAAGGTCTTGAGGCACGCCCAGGTACGTATAGGCCTCTCCAGTATTAAGATGTCTAATAACACTTATATCCACAAGCTCAGGGTCCTTCGGAACGCCAATAATCTTTCCTTCCTTCAGATTAATTTTGGCACACTTGTCCAAACCAAAGTCCATCACAATCTTTCCTGTGTAGTTCTTGACGATATTTATAGCAGTTTGAAGTTTGCTTTTACCAGAGGCATAGATCTTCAGGTAATCCATATAAAATACATGAGTGACCTTATGCTCGCGCTGATTAGAGTCGCCACAGAGGTATCCAGGAGAATTTCGTAGTGCGAGAGATAGAGGCAGAAGTGTGATGCAACAAAACAAAGGGCTCATGGTATCACCTTGAAAGACGCCCCTCTGGAAGGTGACGTTGTTTGTTGTCACACGATAATTTCTAGATGAGATAGTAAATCTAGTTTTCCAAAGAGGCATCAATCTCTCTATGCATCTCACTATGTGTGGATGCACCTTCAAGCTTTCCAACAGACAGATGATAAGTCTATGAGAGGTTGAATTGAAAGCTTTCCAGTAGTTATGTAGTCAATCACACATTGAACACGGGACGCATTCTGTCTTGCCCATCCAATCTTCTTGTTCAGTTGATGCAAGCATCTTTTGGTCTTTTGATCCATCGTCGGTTTCAGCCTTCGATTTGAATCAGCCAAAGCTCTCGCAGCACCATAAACTGAGCAATTGATGGTCCAGAGGTCGGACTCTTGCGAGATATCTCCACGAAGGATGGCATCCATTTCAGTCAGATCTTGGGGCTGAGGAGGAACTTACATGTTAATGTTCCTTCTTGTAATGAAATTGCGATCATCTCTCAGAAGGTGCCTGCTTTCTGCGGTTGGTCTCAGTGTCGCTTCCTCATCTTCGTCTGCAGCTTCATAAAGCAGCGGTTGGGGAAGCGCTCCGCGTACATATCCATTTTTCCGGAGGTAGTCGGCTTGATTTCGCAAAGACTGATGTGAAACGTGCTGAAGCTCTGGGTGTTTCTGGCACCACAGAGTGTGCATACGCGCCATAAAGCCTCCGCGAACAGGGATAATGCTGGCATCGTAGCAGTCTAGCACGTCATCCCTGAGTCGATCAGTCCACTCAATGTGGGCGTTTCGCCGGTTCTTCGTCGTGTTTCAATCCAAATTATTTTCAGCACCCCAGAGGGGCGTCTTTCAAGGTGATACCATCAGCCCTTTGCTTTTTTGCATCACACTTCTGCCTCTATCTCTCGCACTACGAAATTATCCTGGATACCTATGTGGCGATACTAATCAGCGCGAGTATAAGGTTACTCATGTATTTTATATGGATGACCTGAAGATCTAAGCCTCTGGTTAAAGCAAACTTCAAACTGCTATAAATATCGTCAAGAACTACACAGGAGAGATTGGGATGGACTTTGGTTTGGACAAATGTGCCAAAATTAATCTGAAGAAAGGAAAGATTACTGGCGTTCCCAAGGACCTTGAGCTTGTGGATATAAGTGTTATCAGACATCTTAATACTGGAAAGACCTATACATACCTGGGCGTGCCTCAAAGCCGCATTCAGGACGTAACATCAGTGAAGGAGTCTCTCCGAAGCAGATCCAAGCATCTTCTTCGACAGATTTGGTCTTCCAATCTGTCGGCGTTGAACAAGGTATCTGTGACTAACATGCTTGTCGTGCCGGTTCTACTCTATGGTTTGGGGTGGTTCAATGGACGAAGAACGAGCTTAAGGCCCTTGATGTCACCACACGTGAGATCATGCATATGCATAAAAGCTTGCATATCAATTCGTCAGTTCCGCGATTATACATTTCACGCCGTCAAGGCGGACGCGGACGTCTGAATCTCCAGTGTCTTCATAACCGAATTGTTCTAAGTACAGCTTATATCGTTGCGAATGGCAGAGATCCTTTCCTAAGGATGGTCAGGAACCACGAGATGATTGGCGAAGGAGTGTTCCTTTACAAAGCCGCGGAGCAAGCGGCGGAGACCCTTGGCCTGAATTTTAACCTCAGAAGTGAGGAAAGTGCATTACTCCATCTAGATGCTTCACTTCTAAAAGCCAAAGTAAAGACAGTAGAGGTTGAAAGATTTCACCAAGAGCCACTCGACAAGAAAATGCACGGCATCTTCCACAGAAATGTTGAAGATCAGTCGATGCCGTATGAGCTAACGCTTGATTTCCTGAAATCACCCGGATTGAAGTCGGGCACGGAGGTGCAGAGCGTGTCATGCACACGCCGAGTACCTAGAACACATACTATCGGGGTGTCCGACCCACGCAGGAACCACATATATCTATAGACATAATGCGGCCCTAAGAGTGCTTTATTACCAGCTTTGTCGCTCTTACGGTGTTGGTCGCAACCCTGCCTTGCCGAACGCTCCAAGGGAGATAGAGTCAATTGTTCAAAATGAGAAGTGCCAAATTTTCTGGAACTACGATTTTCGGACAGCAGTTTCCGTTGCACACTCGAGGCCTGTTATCGTTCTCCAAGACTTCGAGAAAAGAACTATATTCGTGATCTAATTCTCAGCTCCGTCCGAATACAATATCACTGCCAAGGAGAAAGAAAAGGAGGAGAGGTATCAAGAACTTGAAAGAGAGCTGCAACGACTTTACCCAAAACATTCCGTGCAAGTAATTGTCCTTGTGATAGGTGCTCTCGGAGGTGCAAAACTATCACTGGTTCGTAACCTTAAAGCCATACCCGCGTGCCAAAAGTATGCCTTGGGTCGCTTCGTGTCCTCAAGACACACTAGGGTTTCGTCAGCCTGTCGTTGTGATTTCATTGTGCCCTGTGACCACCCAACTCACGGTTGTAAGACGTGGCCATATATGTGATTTACCGCGGTTCGACTGGGAGCCGGTATCATTTTTTAGATGGCAGTTGCTCTCAATGGAACCCTGCGGTGTTTTTTTAACCCTTTTTTATCAATTTTTTGACTCGCTTAGACACGTATTCCGAATAAACGATTAACTTCGAAGCTCCATTGGATTGATTCATCGTTATTTACAATAATATATTCTATTATTACAACACTTGTTAATGTCACAAATGGTAATATTCCGCTTAGTACCATGATAGAATATGTGAAATTTCGAGGACATTTTTCACAGTGTAATCAATTTTTAACCGTATTTTAACATTTTTGATTAAATTGAATTGATATTCACTGCCCTTTTTCATTAAAATTACTCCAATAACTTCGAGATACTACTTCGAGATATATATTCGCGTGCCAGATGGCGCTGTTATCAATGTCAAAGACAGGCTTATTCGATTACACGAAATAATCCGATCAGTCCAATTGGATTTAGTTGGCTTTAGACATCAAAGCTCCACTGTTTGTCGATGCAAGCTCGCCATCGTGCTTATTCGCTATGTACACGCGTGTGCTCCGCACTTCAAGTGAACTCCCGTGTGGGGTTGCTGGTCCCCCATCGGGCGCCTCACCAGGTTGCGGATAGGGGAATGCCACCCAGATATGGGTGGTACCGGGGAAATCAAATACCCGGGGCGGACAAAATACCAGCTTGGGGAAGGAACCCCGAATTACAAACCAATCATGAGTATCTTGAAAAACAAGAACCCCAAGAGAGTTATAATCTCTCTACCGGTTCCGATCGGGTGAAAGCCCCGGTGGCCGATACTGGTCCCCAGGATTTTGGGGAGGACCAAAGATACGCTATGAAAGTTGTTGATAACAACTCTATGGATATGGACATTGAGTCTGAAGAAGCAGTAAAGGTGATAACATCACACTGCTTGACGAAGGAACTACTTCGGCCTAGCATTCTAGGTGGTGGGGCCGAAAAAACAGTAAAAAAGATGGACCCCTGAGTCAATGGAGGAACAGTACCTGCAAATTGTTTATGATAAAGCGGATGAACTGATAAAATTCTGCAAGAAGCACAGAAATATGCAGAGATTGATCCCAAATGGGCTGAACATTATAATAGACCATTTAAATCGGGCTAAAACAGTTAGTGCCAAATGGAAGGGCATGTGGGAAGATCTGCAGGTGAGAGCAAATCCCGATATGTCTCAGCCAAAAAAAGCGAGCCAACAAGACAGGAGTGTACAGGCACAAAACAGCCAGAACACACCTGAGTCGAAGAGGAAGAGAACTGGAAACCTCACACCTAGCCCTGAGGAAATTGGAGGTGTCAAACCAAACACCAAGAAGCCGAAGGAGGATAAGGGACTGTGGACGGAAGTTGTTAGGAGAGCAGCAAGACCACGAAATGAGCCTGAAAACGGAGCCCAGTCCGAAAGACGTGATGAACGCAAGGTCCCTGCCCCGTCAAAACGACCAAGGGCCAAAAGAATCCGATCAGATGCAGTCCTCATCAAACCAACAGAAGGCAAAAATTATCCGGATGTTCTAAAAGACATCAGGAAAAAGGTGAATCTAGAACAAATGGAAGTGAAAATCTTGGTCATTAGGGAGACCAAGCTGGGTGATGTGCTTGTAGAGCTTGGCGCGACTGCTGAAAACAAAGCGAAATTTTAAGTCGCAATAGGCAATAGGGGAGCAAGGAGAGGTCCGTCAGCTCACTCCTAGAGCTCAAATTGAGATTCGCGACCTTGATACTGCCACGGAAATGTAGGAGGTTAAATATGCCTGTTGCGTCGTGCAACACTAAAATTAAGATTATCATTCACTTTTCTATTTAATTTACGCGCCTAAATTTAAGTTTCGAATATCAACGTAGAAGCAAGCGGTGTTGGTATCACTACGCCTCCTAACGGAAAACAGGTCAGTTCTTAACTCTCGTCTCTAACGACAACTCGTGCCGCGTGGAGCTCCCGTGCGTACATAACCTTTCTCTCATAGAAAGGAGCGGTATCTAATACCCACGATCGTGACAAACCTCTGTCACAGGAGCCGTGCCTCCAAACTATTACAAGAGCCGTGCCTCTTAAAACGAACCAGGAGCCGTGCCTCCGAATTTATCAAAAGAGCCGCGCCTCTTAAATCAAAAAGATACGAAAACTCAGGTCGCGCGAGTGATGCCAACACCACACCACGTGAATTGTTAAAATCAGTGTATTCATGAAACTTCCATCTAAATGCAAAATAAACAAGGGTTTTTTGTGCCAAGCCAGGCTTTTTCCCTTCCCAAAAAATGTCTGTGTTCTTTAATAACCTCCCAGTGTCATTTAATTTTGATTTTCAGGAAAAATTAATGCGCAATTCGATAAATTTTATTCCTCTTTGTAATTGAGTCGTCGATCCGTCAAGGCGAGACGACAAGACCCTAGGTCAAAACAATGCCTTTGAGGACTTACTTGGGGTTGATAAACGTGGAGATTGAAAATATACGTAACCAGATGTGTCCGTTGCCACGGCTATGGCCATGTGGTATCAGAATGCAAAGAGGATGATAGACGCGGATTGTGCTGGAAGTGTGGAACGGAAGACCACAATGCGGCAGGTTGCACAAACCAACCGAGGTGCTACCTTTGTGCGAAAAGGGAAGACGGGAGTAGAGAAGATCATGCCCCGGGGTCCTACAAAAGCAACAACCTATCTGGAAGCTGCTAAGCTTAAGCAAATTAAAAGGAGATGGCAGTAGTCATGCAAGGAAATTTGAGGCGCTCTAAGTAAGCACAAAATCTCACCTTTGAACTGGCTAACGAAAAAAAGACCGACTTATATATTATAAGTGAGCAGTACAGTAATCCGATGTACCCTAACTGGTTTGCGGATGAGTCCGGCACGGCAACGATCTGGGTCATAAATACGGATAACTTCCCAGTAACAAACGAGGGGAAGGGGCATGGTTATGTCTGGGTTAGGAGTGGTAGTTTGACATTTGTCAGCTGCTATCTATCTCCTAATGACGACATTGCAACTTTTCGGAAGAAGCTCGAAGAAATTGAAGACGTTACTCGTGACTTCGCGGGGGAACTTGTAATTGCTGGGGATTTAAACGCTAAATCTCAGGAATGGGGGGTGACATGGTCCGATACGCGTGGAAACGAGGTCGTGGAGATGGCTGCAAGGATGGATCTGACTGTCTTGAATGCAGGGACAACAACGCCATTTAGTAGGATTGGCTGCAAGGGCACCATCATCGATGTCACCCTCGCTACACCGGGAAGAGCTTCCAGGATTGTAGATTGGCATGTGCTAGAAGACTACACTGCGAGCGATCATCAGCATGTGAGTTTTCGCATTAATGCGTCGACTAAACAGGTTACTAAAAACCTTAGCGGAACAATTAAAAAAGGTTTAAATGTCGCCAAACTAAACACGGAAGTACTTCTAAGTGTAATAGCTATGGAGAGCCGTGTATGTGAAGAAGTAGAGCCGAGAATTCGAAGCAGAGAGGAAGTGGAATTATTCATAAGCAAAACCATGGGTACTGTGACTAGGGCATGCAACCTAGCTATGCCCAAGCGACAACATAGGCGTCGAAAGTATCCAGTTTATTCGTGGAATGACGAAATTGCACAGATCAGGAAGCAGTATTTCAAGTTAAGGCGAAAAGCTCAAAAGGCCAAAAAACTGGAAGAGCTCCTCCAAAAGACTGCTGATTACAAAGCAGCAAAGAAGCAACTGAAGTTAGCGATCAAGAAGAGTAAGACTAACTGTTGGAAGGTCTTGTGCGAGGAAATAGACTCAGATGTGTTTGCTAAAGGCTACCAAATTGTCATAAATAGGACTGGAAGATCGAAACCAGAAGGGGCAAAGGATCCCCAAACAATGAACCACATTATTAGGGTTTTATTTCCTGAGCATAAAAAAGAGGATACACCGAGTTTCAGGTCAAGGAAGGGGTCCCAGCTTTTACTGTGGATGAATTAACGGAAGCAGTAGCCAAACTGGGAAATAAAAAGGCGCCTGGACCAAATGAAATACCTAACGAAATAATTAAGATTATAGGGAAAGAATACCCGTATCTTTTCCTGAACATGTTTAATGCATGCTTACGGACCGGAGTATTCAGTGACATGTGGAAGATTCAACGACTGGTGTTGCTGGATAAGGGAAAGGGGCCACCTATAACCCCCTCTTCTTATCGTCCACTTTGCATGCTGGACACAGCAGGGAAAGTTTTGGAGAAACTTATACGAGCTCGTTTTCGAACAGCAATAAAAGCAGCTGGAGATCTGGCCGAAGGACAACATGGCTTTCGCGAGAGGAGGTCCACTGTAGGGGCCATTAAAGAAGTTCTAGATGCTACAGAAAAAGCGTGGCCTGGAAGCTACAAGACAAAAAGTGTGTTCGTATTAGTGACACTTGATGTAAAAAATGCTTTCAATTCTGTGAGGTGGACGGACATACTAAAAGCTTTGAGTGAACGATTCGCGGTTTCGCAATACCTTGTGAGAATTGTCGACGACTATTTACGAAAAAGAAAGTTGATTTAGGAAACAACAGAAGGCCCCAGAAGCAAAGAGGTCACTGCGGGTGTGGCACAAGGATCGGCCCTTGGACCAGATCTTTGGAATGTGGTTTATGATGATGTCCTAAACCTGTTTCTGCCTGTGAACACCAAGCTTGTGGGCTTCGCTGATGACCTAGCCGCAGTTGTTATTGCAACAGACGAAGAAGAAGCCAGGAGGAAAGTTCGATACATCCTGAAGCAAACCGGTGACTGGTTGGCTGAACATGGCCTTGAATTAGCTGCAAGCAAGACGCAGATGGTCGTCCTTACAAGGCAAAGGAAGTTCGTCGTGCCTTTTAAAGTGGAGTTTGATGGACAGGAAATTATATCCGTTAAGTGGATTCAAAACTCAAGTTCTGGATCCAAATACAAGCACCAGCAGATAGGGCAGCATCTATGGTGGCTATGCTCTCAAGGCTTATGCCAAACATAGCTGGACCTAGGAGTAGCAAGCGAAGAGTCCTAATGAGTGTCATCCACTCCATCATGTTATATGGTGCTGAGATCTGGTCAGACGCGCTACAAGTCGAGAAATACAGGAAAAAACTAGCGACTGTCCAAAGAAGAGGAGCTTTAAGAGTAGAATGCTCGTACAGAACGGTCTCTGGAATGGCGGTGCTCATGGTAGCCGGGATCATCCCTATAGACCTACTGGCGCGCGAGCGAAAAACAATCTATGAAAGAAGGGAAGAGGAGGCTATGCGTGGGGTCAGGATTCAAGTAAGAGAGGACACCATTAACATCTTTGAAGAGAGAGCTAAGAGCAGTGATGTGGGCAAGTGGACAGTCGGGCTAATCACGAATGTCAGGGAGTGGTTGAAAAGGCCACATGGTGACTATTGCCTCAATAAGGAGGATGATGTGGAACACACATTTTTTGAATGCGACAGGTGGAGCGACTCTAGAAGATCATTAGAGACAAAAATTGGTAAAACGATGGGCCGGGAACACATTGTATCGACGATGCTGCAAAACCAGCAGAACTGGGATGCGGTGGCCACTTTCGTTAAAAGTGTCCTCCGCACGAAGAAGAAAGAAGAGCAAGAAAGGGAAAGAGCATAGAATAAAGCAGATAATTACCCCAATCCAACCAGGATGTCGAAGGCCGACGAGCCCGTTGAGTAACACATTAGCTCTATTGAGGACGATGCGTACATCCTGGTTGGGATCTGCGAGGGGACAAGGTGTAACCGGGTTATTGAGGTTACCAGGATGCATGAGCATCCAATAAAGCTGTGTAATCTGACCAAGCCAGGATGTCGAAGGCCGATGAGTCCGATGAGCGAAAATCGTTCGCGCTACTGAGGATGATGCGTACATCCTGGGTTGGTCCGAACCATGACAAAGATAGGCCAGGTTGGCGAAACAGTGGGTCGCCGAGGCGCGGCGTAGAATGCCTATAACCCATTTTCCTGAAGTAATGCGAAAGCGGATTCCGCGAACATGGGTTGGCATATATATAGGAGTTCGTTTAGTGGGTATTGTCGTTTTTTAGGCCGAGTTCCACACTCACCTTCGTTCCTTGAGGATTCGTCCCTAAAGTTCGAATGGGGTCAGTGCATAAAGCATTTTTCAATTCTCCTTTCAAAAAAAAAAAAAACTTCAAGTGAACTACCGCAACGTCATAACGGACTTGCACAGGTAGGCCTTCAGGGTACAGCGACTTACCGCGAAGTTCCTGTTTTGTCACGCCTGAGTGAACACCGCACATCCCCTCGCAGCTGGTCTCATCCATACACGCGGCGCGGAGTCAATTCTCGGAAGGCCTAACTCCGGGGGCACTATCTCCAGGGTTTACTGTATTTGAGCGATGATGTACGAAACATGAACAGTAATTTTTAAGGGGAACAGAAAGGAAGACAGATAAGGTGAAAATGTTTTATTTGAAAATTGTGTGTTATGAGATTTCTAAAAATTAAAAAAAAAGAACTAGCCTTCTACTAGTTTAGTTGTTTCAAAAATATAATGCATAACCTCAGATTCACTCTTTTTTAAATACATTAAGAGTCCGTGAAATCAAGCGAGCGCTTGTACACTAGTAAAAATACAATTTTGGTTATCCAAAGAAGCAATATATGAAAGTTCATATGTGTCGCTGTTTGTTTATTTGGCAGAAAAACTTAAGGAGACACTTCTGGAGAATTGTACACATCTAAAATAAAGAATTGTATTTTAACTAGAGACTGCTTCAGACTTTACGCCATGCATATTACGTTTTCTTAAATTTATGAAAATTTTGTATCTATTAATTGATAAACGGTTAGTTTCAAAGTTTAGACAATCCAAATGAATACATTTTCAAAACTCTCCGACATTTAACAGTTCAGTAATTTACACTGTTCCCGCAAAGAATCGGTTTCTATAAAACATTAATTTCGCACATCCTGAGAATGTCAATTTTATACATTCATTGTCGAGAAGACTTTTCTGGTTCCATGATGTCTTCACACAGAATGAATGAATGTGCATAAAGTCAGAATTCTGTGAACAAGAAAATTCATTCAATGGATAAATGATACATGCCATTCGAAACAACCCGATTGATGAAAATTGAATTATAAGTATTAAAATTAATCCCGTCTACATTAATTTTTTTCTTACAGGATCTAGTTCCAGTGCCGACTTCGGTCTAGTAACTCAATTTATTTTTCCTGAAGATCTTGATCCCGAAAGTCTTGGTCCTATAATTTACAGACATCCTAGTCCTCCTGTTAAAAAATATCCTATTCCTCCTGGTTATCACACTAAAGACGTAAAAACTCGTGACCTTCGTCGTGTAGCGTATGGAGACAGAGAAAGTCCCGTTTTCAAAATAAGCCTACCTGCTAGGGTACTAGTATCACCGAATAAATTCATCGTTGGAAAATTGAATTCTTATGGTGTTTTGTTATATTTATATCAAACAGTACTAAATCGCCGTAATCCGGTTCAAGTACACTTGTACAACGGCAACCTTGTTCGTCTCCCCGAAGAAGAAATTGGGATTTTACCTTTTAACCGTTTTTTAAGTAAAAATTTCTCTTGAGAGTCTGTCGAACATTTATATCCAAAGCTGTAATTTATGACTTTATGGCCACGATTTGGGCGCGACATATCCCGAAGTTTCCATCGGTGAAATCACTTATTTAGTTTCTGTTCTGAGAATTTATTTATATAAGAAACCAAGCCGAGAAAACGTCGCAAAGATAACAAGATTTTTTGTCTTTTTTACTCTCGAAAGATCGAGCAATATCTTGCTTCCATACAATTTATATCAGAGTTATCCCTCTTATATAAATTATATGTACAGAGTTTGCAAGATCGAATGAGATAGCGACTACTTCATAGAATCCATAGTTAAACAGAATCTTGTTAATTAGTTTCCTCTATATTAATAAAAATGTGGATCTTTAATGGATGTCTGGTCTTCACGTTAGCGGTTTTCCCTAACTATATCGGTAAATATAATATCCTGTCTAACATAATATCAAATCCATAGAAAAAAAAACTTTCGGAATAGCAAAAAATAATTTCAAAACTAAGAGATCAAGGAATGTATTTGTGATGGATGTGAATGTTATACGTCGATAAAGATCGCGCAACGAGACATGCGACTATGATGAAATAAGCCATTTAGAATATCTTTTGAAACTGTATGTAGAAGAGATAAAAATGTTTTATAATGTGGGGAAAATTACTATTTTCACGATTCACTTGATTTTTTCTTCAGCGTTTCATAGCATCCTTTCCTTTTGTAGTATGACAAATTATTATGAAGGTTAGCTGAGACTTTATAGAAATGTATGTTCAACTATACCAAAGTCTTCGTAAGCATAAAATTAACTATTGTAGCCCGGATTATGAATAGTTTAAATAAGTATTTACGAGTTTCATGCTAAAATAAGAATTCAGCTTGACCAGATAAAAAAACTAGTGGACAGACTTTCAAGTGATTTTAAAAATCCTCAACTCGACTTTCAAATTTCATATTGGACATTTTGCATACTTTTTTATTTATAATTTAAAAGGGGGAAATGACTAGTACTTAAAGTTATCATCATTTTCGCAATTACTCTTGATGTAAAGACATTACTAAAGATTGGAAGCGAGAAAACGCTCACCCAAATTTGAATCACGCTACCTGAAACTTAATAAGAGTTCTCAACACAGAATATATCATACAAAAAATGAATGAAAAGATTGGAGAATCAAATGTAAAAATAAACAATTCTCAAAAAGTGAATTAAATTTAAAAATAGTAAACAAATAGTTTAGCTAGATGGTAGTACGTTACTTACGCAGTAACGTGCTGCCGTCTGGCGGAGAATATTTAATTCGCGACGGCCAGTTTATCCCTCTATCACATTACCTGAAACGTTTCTTAGCCTAATTTTTTCTGTGTTGTACGAACGTCTATAAAATCAGAATGTTGTGAGGATCAACTACAATCCATTTAGCCAACTTAGGATTTCCTCTACCTCCTGCTAGACCTCCATCTCCCCCACCTGCTTCAAAGGCTTGTCACCTATACCCTATTCCTTCCGGATATAAAATTGAAAATGTAAAAACTCGTGACCTTTATCGTGTAGGGTATGGAGATCAATATAGTCGAATTTTCAGGATAAGCCTACCTGCTAGGGTACTAGTATCACCGAATAAATTCATCGTTGGAAAATTGAATTCTCATGGTGTTTTGTTATACTTATATCAAACAGTATTACATAGCCGCAATCCGGTTAAAGTACACTTATATAACGGCAACGTTCTCCGACTATCCAAAGAAGAAATGTCCAGTTTACCTTTTAACCGTAGGATTGAGCAAAAATTTCACTGAAATTAATTCAAGAACAAAATAATTGTAAATCTATGACAATAAAATAAAAATATTGAGTGTAGGTCAGTCTATTTATTCAACAAAATTGGAATTGTTCAAGGGAACGAAAAAGGATTCGGTCAAATCGAAATCACTGTCTAAAGATGAAACAAAAGTCTACTTCCAAGTTAAAGTTCTGCTGAATTGAAAGCAGGAAATCTGGATTAAAAACATTTATCTAGGTTTGAGAAAATGGATGTGAAAGTTGATAATCTCAAAGTGGTACCAACCTAAACTTCGAGCAGACTCGGCTATAGATTGCCATAAAAAGTTCAATTTTCAGTTAAAATAAAAAATATGCTCTCGGAATATTAAGTTTTAATTACAAAAAATAAAATTTCGAAAAAATCCAATTACCACAATATGTCTCTGATAGTTTTAAAGATTTGTATTCCTGTAGGGCTCTTCATAAAAAGCTTCGGTATATATTTCATTATAAATATTTGTTCCCGATTATTCAGCCAACTAAATTTAAATTTAATTAAATTACTAGTGTACTAAATATGAAAGATTAAATTTATTGTTTGCACAATTGTTCTCTTCAATCTCGACTGATCGTAAAAATGTCAAGATAAATAATTATATGATTTAATAAGCGTCTTAATGCAACGTAATAAAAAAGCCTTGGAAATTCAAGTCTTTCAGCAAATATATGTGGTAACGACTCAGAATTTAAAAAAATCATCCTTCTCATCATTATTGCCAAAAATTTAGACAAAATTTGAAAGAACAAAATTGTTGTATTGTTTCAAATAGATTTAATTTAATACGCAAAAATGCTCTAGTTTTAATCCAAAAAACTTGTTTGTTACGAAATTTTTTTGCTTATAAGTTCTCCTTAAAGATTTTTCAACAATTTAAAAATTCAAAACTTTTATTTGACAGAACTCTGAGCGAAAAGTATTATTTGCACTAAAATGTATAAACAAATTTTTTTTTAATCCTTCGTCAATACCTGGTGAAATATGTTTTTGTAATATCGTGTCACCATTTGATTGGTGACACGTTAGTCGTTTACATATTGGGGTGGTCCAAAAAAGGCTTTTTCTAAAAAGTCAAAACGCTTTTTGATTTAAAAAAATATATAAATAAAATAATGAAGATTGACCCCTAGAAGAACTCCATCGGACGATACTAAGTGCTGCCTCAAAATATTTAAATTAAAAATAACTAAAAAGACGCAAAGTGATCTTCACCTTCAAATAAATTTGAGTTTGTAACAACAAATGAATCAAGAATTATTAGGACCATATGTTAGGATATATAATAGATTTACAAAAATCGAAATTTTTCTTATTTGTCTTTTGACGTCCATAGGCAATTAAAAATTATTGCTTTTTTGTAATAGTTAGAAATTTCAGTTCAGCATGATGTTTTTTGCATAATATTGCTAGCTGTCTATTTTCCTCGATTTTCCTGATAGTTTTCGTCCCTCCACAGTCGCCAAAATTTTTTAAAATTTTCTTAACTATATAGTTAAGTTCTAATGAATGTACAGCAAGTATTTTGAAAGTTGCATATCAGTCAATGAAACCGATCTCCAATTATCGCCGTTATAAATTCAAAAAAGTGCTTTTATTAGAATCATTATAGTAATTTTTTGCCTCATTATCGTAAAGTGAATGACTATGATTCATTTCAATATTTCGAAGTTAAAATATTCTTGAGCTAAATTATTTTTCTGTATTTGTCTTTTTAGTGGAATTTGCCAAAATTACGTCAACTTCTGTTTATGTAATCTTATTGAATAATGAAATGGCATTTCCTCTGAAGATTCGTGCAACAATTATAATCCCGAACTCTCCACATGATTTGTTAAAAGAGATTATGAAGTGCGAAATTGTGATAGCGACTGATACTGATATCCAAGATAATGAAAAGGAATATTCATTTCTTACAGAAACATTTTCATTGATTAGTTTCCTCGATTTTGAGAAAAATGAGAATCGTTAGTGGATGTCTGCCATTGACGTTGGCAGTTTTCCTCAATTTTATTGGTAAATATAGTAAAATATCCCAATATAATATATAAATGGGCAATTTTCTGTAATCTTTAGATTTCATATCATAGTTAGTTATTGGTGTTTGATGATAGGATTAGAATAGTCGTTTGAAATACAGTGTACCCCGAAAATAGTGCCAGTTTTGGGGCTGACAGTGGCGTATGGGCCGTTTCCGGTGGATTTTACTGCGTGGTAAAAAATAGTTTGAAAATAGTTTTTCTCATACGGAGCCAAGGGTAGACTAAATATTTAATGAAAATGAGAAAGAATCTTTGCTGTTACACGTTCAAATAAATGCGTTTCCTGCTTACGTACTTTAAACGTTTGCGGGCCGTTGAGCATCTCGTTTAAAAGGAGAGCTTCCGCTTGAATAATCCGTCCGGATACTCTCTCGCTCACTTGATTAAACCATTCGAATATAGCAGCATCCAAAATCACATCGATTTTTTTGTACTAAAACACCTTGCAAAACACTTCAAGTGGGAAGCACGCACTTCTGGGTAATCGTATTATGCATGCGACGCAGTTTCATAACCAGACATATGAAGAAGTTATTTCACAGAAATTACTAATTAATTAATTAATTAATTAGCCAACAGCCATACCACGCTGAAAAAACCAGTTCTCGTCAGATCACTGAAGTTAAGCAGCGTTGGGCGCGGTTAGTACTTGGATGGGTGACCATTCGAGAAAACCGAGTGCTGTTGGCACATCGTGGGTGTGGTGAGCCTACACTTGTAGTTATTTTACTACAAGCTATCAACCTAGAAACACTACCCGAATCGGGTAGTGTCACGCCTACCCTGAAAGGGAAATGGCTTAATGGTATACTACTACTTACCTTTATAATTATTAGATTATTTGTCTACGAAAAACACAGTTTTCATAATTCTCACGTCAACACTTGACAGTTTGACATTACAAAACACTGCAGTGGGAATCTGATGCTTGAAGTCGATCGGACCTCTCTTTGTACCATGTGAGATAGACAGAGACTATCCGATTATGTTCCAATGACGGGTCTTACTTATCATTTCGAAACGATCGTACTCTCTCGCTGTTTATCCCATACTTCTTCTTCTTTCTTTTCTCTGTCGCATCGTAGAGCCTATTGGGTAGCAACGACAGAACCACCAGTTCAGAAGAAATTTGAATTTCAATAAATATGAACAAGAAATCTTATAGTAAATAATCAATTTTTAACCGTATTATATCATTTTTGATTAAAATGAATTGATATTCACTGCTCTTTTTCATTAAAATTGCTCCAATAACTTCGAGATACATATTCGAGTGTCAGATGACGCTGCTATCAATGCCAAAGTCAGGCTCATTCGATCGCACGAAATAATCCGATCAGTCCAATCGGCTTCAGTTGGCTTTGGACATTAAAGCTCCACTGATGGTCGATGCAAGCTCGCCATCGTGCTCGTTTGCTATGCACACGCGTGTGCTCCCCACTTCAAGTGAACTACCGCCACGTCACAACGGACTTGCACAGGTAGGCCGTTAGGGTATAGTGACTTAAGGTGTTCGCACAAGAAAATCCGTTGCAGTGCGCTGGAGACGTCTCACGGACGTGCCGTCCACGCACGAACTCATAACGCCAACCATTCACGTGCAACCTGTCATGCTGCTGCGGTCCGAGCGGTGACGCACACAAGTACGTGCTACTTACACTAGTTCGCAACGCACTTGAGTAAGTGCTGCCACGGACCGTAGCAGCACATCAGGTTGCACGCGATTGGTTGGCATTATATGTTCGTGCGCGGACGGCTCATCCATGAGACGACTCCAGCGCACTGCAACGGATTTTCTTGTACGAACACCTTTACCGTGAAGTTCCTGTTTTGTCACGCCAGAGTGAACACCGCACATCCCCTCACAGCTGCTATCATCCGTACCCACGGCGCGGCGTCAATTCTCTGAAGGCCTAACTCCGGGGGCACTATCTCCAGGGTTTACTGTATTTGAGCGGTGATGTACGAAACATCAAGAAATAATTTTTAAGGGGAATAGAAATGAACACAGATAAGGTGAGGATGTTTTATTTGAAAATTGTGTTTTATTTGAAAATTGCGAGCCCTTATACACGAGTAAAAATACAATTGTGGTTTGTTTATTTGACGAAAAACTCAAGAAAAAACTTCTGGAGCATTGTCACATCTAAAATCCATATTACGCTTTCTTAAATTTATGAAAATGTTGTATTTCAAAACTCTTCGACAGTTAACAGTTCAGTAATTTACACTGCTTTCGCAAAGAAACGGTTTCTATAAAACATCAATTTCGAACATTCTGAGAATGTCAATTTTATACATTCATTGGATAAATGATACATGCCATGGAAAACAACCCGATTGATGAAAATTAAATTATAAGTATTCAAATTGATCCCTTCTACATTAAATTTCTTCTTACAGGATCTAGTTCCAGTGCCGGCGTCGGCCTAGCAACTCAATTTATTCTTCCTGAAGATCTGGATCCCGAAAGTCTTGGTCCTATAATTTACAGACATCCTAGTCCTCCCGTTAAAAAATATCCTATTCACCGTTGTACACTTGTACAACGGCAACATTGCTAGTCTCTCCGAAGAAGAAATTGAGATTTTACCTTTTAACCGTTTTGTTGAGTAAAAATTTATCTTGAAATTAATTCAAACAAAATCGAAATGTAAATCTACAACAATGAAATAAAATTATTAGGTTTGAAGCAATGTATTTATTTACCTTCTCACATTCATATAATTACAATAGTAAACTTTGTGAATATTATTTCACATTCTTTTTGATTTAGTTAGAATCTCAAATAAGTTTATAATTTAAGTTTCTAACTTCCAAATTTTTACTATTCCTAATAAGGTTTGCAATTGTCGGGAGTTCGTCTCTGACGCTGTTGTTTCGCGCGATCTATTTTGTCAACGTATGTGGCTCCAAACCTTGTGAACGCAGGTGCTCAATGCAAAGAAGTGATTCTTGAAAGTTTATTTTTATTTTTTTGTCTCTCCGGGCTATCGTAATGGAACCCTACCGAAAATCTAGACGATTTCTAGATGAGATCGTCTAGGAATGCATCATCTAGAATTGACCCCTTTCTAGATGATACTAGACGAATGCTAGACTCAAAAGGGTCGCAGGTAAAATGTACTAGACGCCGCTAGATGAACTCTAGACGAACCCTAGACATGGCGACCGTCATAAAATTGCCCTAGACATTCGCTAGAGGAGCAGAGTCTAGAAAGTATCTAGAAATAATCTAGATTTCCGGTAGGGAAGTGACAAGTGGTTCTTGAACAGTATCTCGAATGATAGGAGTACTCAATTGCGGAAAAAATAAATAGAGAGATATTCACATTTATATTAAAGAGATAGAATGAAGTAAAGAAAAAGATAAGGGTCCTCGGTTACGAAAGATAGGTAAAGAGATTGAAAGAAATTAAAATTCATAATAGATAGATAGACTAAGGGATAGAAAATGTTAAGAGTTTTAGGGATGCAAAGTAACTCATTGAGAGAGATATAATATTTCTATCATTTTCAAATTTCCTAATTCCAGGTGGGCAGCAAGACCTGAACGTACCAAGAGAAGGATAGGAGCAGAGTTGGTATGTAATTTCTGCGGAATATGTGTGGTGAAACGTAACTGGACAAAGTCAGTTGTAATGTAGCAGGTTTCACCTGCAAATTACTTTGTATTGTTTTTGTTTTCACTCATTTATAAACAGCTTCTCCTCTCTTGGAGGAAATATCCGCGAGAGAACGAGGCTCGATCGAAGGCCAAGCAATTTGATTTCTTGTGTTTTTATTTATTTCTGAAATGCTTTGTTAATTCTTGTTAGACACACTCTCATGGGCTTTCCATAGGGGGAAAGAGTAAGAGCCACTCTTGCTAATTCGTTTGGGTTTAGTTCTTTTTTTGTTTTCATCATTCACCGAGATTTGAGGACAAGAGAGTAACACAGGCACAACCGAGGGTTGTACACCGGGGATGGAATGTGGATGCGATTCCCGCATTCCAAATTCTATACCTGGGGCGATTCAAATCTTATCGCCGAGGATTCGTCGCAGCACCACTATCAACATCTCTTGGGCATAAGGCTCCCGAAATCTCCCTCAATCCGCAATGGCACTGCGCCAGCGCAGAAGACACATCTCGATCACCTGCGCAGGAGGGGAGAAATTGGGCGGTCCACGCACTGTCAAGAGAAGCGAACTCCGTTTTTCATCGTTCGAGCCTCGTGTGAGGAAGTTCGTTTTTGTAGTTGTATCTTGGAGTTGTCGCCACAGAGTGGTTACATAATACAATTTTACGATTGTGAATCCGTTACGATTTTCTTGACGAAGCGGCTCAAGATTATTTGTAAAGGTGGACGGGATTGTTTATTTTATTAAATTTTTTTGTAAGTGTTTGATATAACGTTTGTTCTCCGAATAGTGTCAGTAGACGCGGAGATAAGTAATAACGATAGTAACCATTTTTTTCAAATGTGTTTTATTAGTTTAATTTGTCAAGTGTGACACAGTATTTTCTTTTCTCTTTATGGAGCCTCAATTAATGTATTTGCCAAAATAAATTGTATACATTATTTATTTACTCGCGCCACTCCACCGAGATAACGGGCTAGGGCTATGAAACGTTGTTTTTTGTTAATTTTTAATTGTTATTTTCAAATGTTTACTTGTTTGCCAGTGATACTTTCTCCCAGGACGGCAAAATTTCTTTTGCTTGGCGCCATACAGAAATAAATTAAAAGTCCTGGGGAAAATTAATTTAAAGTATTTTATTTTCTCTTTTAAATAAAATGGGGAAACAGGAAACTTTGTTTTAACTGAAATGAAGAATTAGGAAACCTCGCTTTACAGCAATGAGTGAGTTGTCAAAGTATGTGGTGGAAAGGAAGCACTGTTTGATAAGAGTTGAAGAAATGTTTTGAGATGGTTTGGTCATGGTGGATGCTTGACAAAGCAAGAGTATTTAGGGGAAGTAAATGGCAGCGCACCCAGAGGCAGGTTGAGGAAGAAGTGTTGGGAAAATGTGAATGAGACACTGCAGCGACAAGATATAAAGAGTCACAGGAAGACAAGAACTTGCATGAAAAGATGTAAAGGAAGTATGCCAGAATAGAGATGTGTGGAGGGAAATTGTCTATAAGAAGTGTGTGAGTATTTATGTGTGAACCGTGACGTACGATGGCTTTTCGATGCTCTCCACATGGCGTGATTGCTAGAGTTATTGATCTAGGACCCGTGTCGGAGTGGTGTATAAATAACTTTTTTTTTAAATTTTAAATCGTCAGTGGTAGCCCTTTAAGGATTGGCGTTTTTCTGTCCGTCTAAAGAAAGCCTAATATGGCATGGCATCGTTCCAAATCGAATAATTTAAAAATTACAATACAAAATTATTATTAAATATCTGTTGAAAGCTCAAATATTTTCAAATTACGGAAAAATTCGTGGTTTATAATTGCAATCGTTCGAAGCCTCAAAATTGAGCAATTAAAAATAGAGTTTTGTATAAACTGGAAAATTCCAAATAATTTCGAATAAAGAATATGTATAACTGAAAGTTTGCAAGGCTGTAAAATTTCCATCCGTTATCAGTATTTTCCTTTCAACAAGTTTGTACGCGAATAATCCCTCCGATAAAAAAGTTTGTGTAATATTTGAAATACGTAGGTCGAATGAGATAGCGACTGGTTTATATAATCTAATGAAACAGAATCTCATTATTGGTTTCCTCATTGTAAAAGAAATGAAGGTGTATACTGGAATTATGTTCTTTGCGTTAGCCATTGTCCTTAATTATATTGGTAAATATAATATAAATTAATATAATATTACATCGCCGTTATGTTGATAATTTTCAACACTTTTAAAATTAAGTAAAAAGACATTTCAAATAAAATTTTCATCATTTTGCTTTTCAAAAACATTTAAACTATCTTATTTATGTTTTAGTCAAAATCTAAAATGGGTTTTCTATAGGAAAAGGTTTACTATTCCTAACAAGGTTTGTGATTATTGAGATGTCTCGATGATTCTTCGCTGTGATGCTTTGCAAGTTTTTGAGAATCATTGATTATTTGAACAACTTGTATGAATAAATTCAGAGTTCGGCTATTTTTCAAGGAATAGGCTCAATTTCTTCACGAAATCAACTAAGAATGTCTTTTCGTTAACTCTTCGCTACGATAATTGGAAAATTAACAAGAATTATTAACGGTTTAAACAATTGTCATAAACAAATTTAGAGTTTGGCTATTTTTCCACGAAAAATGTGCGTATTTGTTGAAAAATATTCAAACTCTGAATTCTTTATGAATATTCTTTAACTAATTAACAATTGTTGTCAATTTAGAAACCATTATAGCGAAGAACCATTGCAAATACATTCTTAGCTGATTGCGTCAAAAATTGAGCTTATTCGTTGAAAAATATCCAAACTCAAAATTTATTTATGAAAACTGTTTAAATAATTAATGATTCTTATAAAGCAAAGTATCGTAGCAAAGTATAATCGAAAAGACATTCTTAGTTCATTCCATAAAAGAAATGGAGCCTATTCGTTACAAAAAAACAATCTCTGAAATATTTTATGAAAATTGTTTATAAAATTAATAATTCTTATACATTGCGAACAATCACCGAAAGGTCATGCTTACTTGCCTTTGTCAAAAATTGACCCCCTTCCTTAAAAAATATCCAAACTGTGAATTTGTTTATCAAAATTGTTTAAATAAGTTCCAAGTAGCATCTAATTTCAAATAATCTTAACAAAACATTAATTGCTTGCACATTTTATTCTCAATCTCTGGGTTTCAATGAGCTTAGGAATGCCAATTCCGAAAAATATATTTTCTTCACTAATTTGTTTATAACTACTCAAAATCTTTTTTAAATTATTCTCGCCCACTGGAAATTATTTATAATAATAGTTCAAGGTTTACGCAAATTTGGGTCAATGTTTTGATTAGATTAGTAAGTACAACATGTATTACCTTTCCATAAACGTATATTATGAAAAATTTTGGCCTGTGTTTTTGGTAGAATATTGTACCATTTTTTTTTTAACATAGGGAGCGTCCGGTAACAAAAAATGCGGTAATATAACATGGAGTAATATCGCATATGCGGCAATATGTCACATGAGATAATATGCCACCTGGGGGTAACGTGGTACATGAGGTAATGCGGATCGGGTCTATATTTTTCGTTAGGGTGATATTTAAGGGTAACATGAAGTGCGGGGTAATATGGCATATGGGGTAATGAGGCACATAGGGTGATGTGAGACATGGGGTAATGTGGCACATAGGTCTATTTAAACATCCTCGATTTATGAAACAGCGGCAGCGGCGAAATCATGTTTAATATGGAGAGGTATAGTGTAAACAACCCTATGAATAAAAAGTAAATTGTAAGTACTATAATTAATCTATTTCTTTTTGCAGGATCGAGTTCAAGTGCCGGCTTCAGCCGTCTAGGAATGCCTAATTTATACCTTGCTCAACCTACTCCTCCCCCAAGTGTTCCTCCTGTTTACAGACATCCTAGTCCTCCTGTGAAGAAACATCCTATTCCTCCAGGTTACCAGATTAAAAATGTGAAAACTCGTGATCTTCTTCGTCTAGGATTTGGAGATGAAGATAGTCGAATTTTCAGGATAAGCCTACCTGCTAGGGTACTAGTAGCGCCGAATAAATTCATCGTTGGAAAATTAAATTCTTATGGTGTTCTGTTATACCTATATCAAACAGTATTATATGGGCGCAAGCCCGTTCAAGTATACTTGTACAACGGTAACATTACTCGACTGACCAAAGAAGAAATTGCCAATTTACCTTTTCACCGTTTCATTGAGTAAAATTTCACTTGAATTCATTCAAGGCAAAAAGAAATGTAAATCTACAACAACGAAATAAAAGTATTACGTATGTAAATCAATGTATTTATTTAACTTCCCACTTTTATGAATGATGAGAAATAAGGGTCCATGCATAAATTACGTAAATCAATTTGGGTGGGGAGGGGGTAGGTCAAACATTTTTCTATGCTGTCTTACATTGGGGGGGGGGAGGGGGTACGTGCTCAAGACCAATTCTTACGAAAGATACTTTTTAAGTCTATGAATCACGAAATACAGATTTTTATTTCTTATTTAATATAAATATAAATCATCTTTTTGAACAGCTGTTTGTCATCTATTATTTTCTAAGCAAAATTTCCAGTTTTCGATTTTAATCGCTACTAGGTCTTCGACACAGAATCTAGAAGGGCTAATAAAATTGATATCCCTTCTAAAATAGATTGCGGCCGAACGCTTATCATCAGCTCTATTGTAAATAATAGACCCACATCTCTGATATTATACTCTTCACTTTTGCCTTGTAGACCTGAGGTTCTTCAAACAGGGAAAAAACTGTTTGTTCCACTATAATACGCCTTTTTAAGGTAGCCGATATAGACTTACAATGGTGAAGATTTATTTAGATAAAATCCAACACAGAAAAAACTGCGGTTTCGGTGATGTTGTTACTCAAGTAAAAGTTGGCATCCATTAGAAGTAATACTCTAATAGAACTCATTTTCAGGTTACTTTTTAGTTCTTTAATATCCGATGGATGGCCAGTGCCATGATGGACGGCACATGTGCAGTTCAGACGTCGGATTTTCAACTTAACCTCAAGAACTTTCACATCAGATGTGCATTATCTTCCTTTCAAGAATGACTAATCTCTATAAACGGTTCTCATATAAACCCCAGTTTCTTCTGTGAAATCCGAGGGGTTTATGATGCTCATTTAAGAGCCAGCGTTCTCTCTTTGTTTCTTGGAGGACGATACCACTTCTGCTGTCCTCGTCGTCTCGAGGCTTTCGACGACTAAAAGGTCCGAATTGAAGACTAACTAGGTCACGTTGGTGTCGTATTTACCTTTTACGACAGCTCACTTCACTGTTTTTCATGTGGGGTTCTGAACTGCCACTCATCTCAGAATCGACGTAGGTTTCTCCGAAATTCCGGGTATACAAGCTATGAGCTTGGCAGGCTTCGAAAGGTCCATAGTATCAATGGCTTTGATTTGGTTACCTTACCACGGTTTGAGACCATCAATAACTTCGATGAGCGACGCTCTAGACATCTCCTATGAGCAGATACCTCAATAGCCGTTACTTGTTTTGAGCTGAGTTTCTCTTGCAGAAATTCCTCAGGTACAATGGCCAATTTCAGGTGGCTTTGAAGGGCGAAACTATATGAGTCTACTAAATCAACCCTGCCCCTGTTAACCTCCCTATCTTGTATAGAAGTGCTGACATTAGACCGAGGCCATTTAGGAGTCCCCGCTTCAGAGGTTACTTCGCCTTGTAACGAAAGCTTCGTTTATCGGACTATTTGAAGCTCCATTCCCAGCTCTGGCACTTGAAGCGCTTTGAACCGAATAGGCCCCTTGTTGGATTAAAGGAGATTGAACTCTTTTAATGGTTGTGATCTTTTCTGGAGATAAATCATTCGTACAGGGAGACTCTCCTTTCTATGTTGTTTTATTGTCATTTAAATGTAAAGGATCCAATGTGCTTCTGCGAGTAGCTAGGAAAATATTAGTGTTCCTACAGAACTTCGCTTGTAGTGATAAGGCTTTTTACACTAGGAGATCACCGGGAATCCTAGGACACCGTTATAAGAAAGCATGTCCTGGTGCCATACGGCTCTAGGCATGGTATTTCCCATACTTGAGCTTAGGAGCTACTCGGAACCGACAGCCACTCGACATTCGCCTCTTGTTCGAAATAACGTCCCATACTTATGAAACGCTTCGCTAAGATAAAGGGGGATGTTTAAAATAAAAATCAGTTAAAGAAGAGATCAGCAAGTGACCTCAAGTAAAAGTTCGTAGGCGTGGGCTTGAATTAAAAAAAATTGTCATTTGCCTTCTTATTATTATTGAAAGTGTCTCATCGCTACTCATTTCGAATTCCGGGACGATGCATCGTCCCGAAATTCGGGATGAGTAGCCAAATATTTTGAATAGCGATCTGAACGCCAAAGCATCACTTGAAGTGATCGTTGTTTAGAAATATTGAGCACTTGGCGATACATTTTCTCGATATCTGATTCTACGGTGTACTTGTGCTTACAAAATGGAATCAGAATTTAAACTAGATCGTCTTGTGAAACGGGGCCAACTGATTCTAAAATATTGATCAATACACCAGCCGTTTATGGTGCTGAAGCGTCAAATATATCGCGTAACTTTGTGGTTACCCTATCACTGCAGTACTCGTTGGCATTCCCCCAACATTCACGGGTATTCCCCTGGAGTAGTGAAGAGTGGGTGGCAGCGTCATATAAAAAGCCGCGCCGAAACGCAGGCTTGTCATTCCGTCGCATCACCCGGTGCAAGCATCATCGAGCGATCCAGAAGACGATACACCAGATACAGAGAGAGAATCTAAAAGGTAAGCGCTCAATCTATATTTGCATGGCTTTTTTCTTCTAATGCTTGAAAGTTTTACATGGCTTTTTGCCTGTCATATTAGTGCATGGCTTTTTGAATTTTGCTTTGCGCTGACTCCGATTTGGAGTGGGGTAAGGGTGGTTGGTGGTGAGGATAAAAGTGGGTGGTGGGGATATCGCGCAAAAGCTGAGAAATAGTTGTAATTGAACAATTCTTTCATCTGCCTAAGTGGGCAATAGAACAAGCAAGATCGAGACTTCAGTGCTGCTGGACGAATGTGAGGAGCTCACTCCAATAATCAAGGAGGCTGTGATCCTGCTTCAGAACCTGAACAGAAGAGATAGAGTGCTCGACGTCATCCAACGATGGATTAATAAGTTCGATGGTATTTTAAGAAGTGTAAATAATATGCAGGTATATATATATATGTGTGTCCACCTTGATGTGCTACTGCTATGATGGGAAGGTGTAAGAGACCCTCTTACTAATCGTGCAAGATGGGCTGAATGATACGCGGCGTTCAAGCGACGACTGCAAACAGGAGTAATTGCAAATATAGTTCATAAGGATAATAATGCGTTCTTTGATGATGCTTTCATCTTATTTAGTAAGCGTATAAAAGTCGCATTAAATAATTTCGGTGCGATAACAGTGTACCGAATTAGGTGCAAAATTTAAAAGAGTTGTTAACAACAAGGAAAATGCAGAACTACAAACATCTATGTAAAAGACAAAAGAAATTTATCCGTCAACTCTTTCAGATGATTGGGTTAACGATAATGCAAAACAACCAATCTTCAAGAAACTTGAAGATTTCCAGGAAACCGATTCTGAATGAAAGTCCCACTCGAATATGAAGCTATATATTAATATTAACAAATACAACCCTATGCGAGCTAGTTCTTACATACACTTAACGCTGCTCATTAAAAAAAATGCTTGTTTTAATGTTAAAAATAACGATAACAAGTTTTTCAAATGGGCAGTGTTATCGGCATTGTATTCAGTTGATTTCAAAAATCACCCTGATCGTACACCTGAGTACGAGCAGTATAATGTTTAATAAGATTTTAGTGGAATAAACCTCCCCATAACTCTGAAAAATATACCAAAATTTGAAACATTAAAGAGTATATCTGTAAATCTGTCTGGTCTTAACAGAAGGAAGTTTTATTATAGTGTTCTCCCTCTACATCTAACATCTGAAAAGAGGGAACAACACGTTAACCTTCTTTATCTCCGAAACCATTACATTGATGAGAGTTTTGATGAATATTGCATTGATGACGATGACAATCAAGATATTCCTGACTTTCATTATATTTGGTTAAAAGATTTGTCTAGACTTGTTTTTAAGCAACTATCAAAATACGAACACAAAAAACATATTTGCGATAGATTTCGCCACTGCTTTACGAGTACCTTGAACCACTGCAAAATTAATCTACATAAATCTGGCAAGAACATTATTATTATTATAGATTAGCAGTTCGAACTCGAAAGTTCATT
>CAKNYM010050603.1:68061-151595 GCA_932195095.1 Andricus curvator | reverse complement strand
CTATTGTAGGCCTATACATTGGTTCTTTTCCAATTTTCGCGTTGAAAACGCAAGAACATTATAGAATTTAAAAATTACTATCATAAAGAAAAGTTGCAATTCATAGTCTATGCTGACTGTGAATGTTTGCTGAACCCGGCTGAGAAGCCACAGGAAAATATGTCCAATACTGAAGTTTTCCAGCACCATGAAATCTTCAGAATAGGATACTATTTGAAATGCAGCTATGACGATTCATTGTATGACTATCATTCTTGCCCCGAAGGTGCAGACCCTGCAATGTGGTTCGCCAAGGAATTGGAGAAATCGGCTGAAGACGTTGAATCAGTCTTCCTATTTCCAATTCATATAGATAATCTTACACGTGAGCAAAAGTCTGCATATTAAGAGAAAATAGCACCGGGTGAGACAAAGATTCGAGATAACAGCCATTTAACGGGTATATATAGAGATCCGGCCCATCAAGATTGTAATAGCAATTATCAAGATTCCCGAATTAGACTGTGGTCTTCCAAAATCTCTCTAACTATGACGCGCACTTTATAATCCGTGAAATTTGTACAGAATTTAAAGGGAAATTTGACCTTCCCCTGTTGAAGACAAAAAGATTTCTTTCTTTCACGAAACACGTCAAGGGGAATGGGATCAAATTTCGCTTCAGTGACTTGTTTAGATTTATGGCGTCATCTTTCGAGTATTCTCTAGTATTCCTTATTCTCCAATTTAGGTCAGGAAAAAATGTAATTGCTTACACGTAAAGTTGTATTGCCTTACGACAACTTAGACTAGAGAGCGAAACTATTGGAGACACAATTGCCACGGACAGAACAATTTTATAGTTCTCTAAATGATGTGCCCTCCTCACTCTCTCTTTTATGTGACCATCCACTCCCCCATTCCTCCGAAACAAGAAGCCCAGGTACACAAACTCTTTCACCTCCTGCACCGCCTTTCCCTTCCACTTCCACTTCCCTCCCTTATCCCGTCCCCTCTTTTTCTGAACACCATAACATGGGACTTTTCCGCATTCAGCTCTAACCTGTTCTTATCCAGGTATCTTCTCAACCTCTTCATCATCTCTTTTAAGGCTTCTTCTCTTCTTGCCAGCAGCACTATGTCATATGCATACGCTAGTGACCAAATCCACCCCCTCCTATCCTGACTTCTCCTACCACCCCGGCCTGCAGCTTACTTTCCATATCTGCAATTAAAATCGCAAAAAGCGTTGGCCTAAGCGGACACCCTTGCCTTAACCCCCTATCCATCCAGAATCCCTCCGAAATTTTCTCCCCTTCTCTCACCTTATATTTGGTCTCTTCATATATCTCCCTTACCCTCTCGATCTGGCCTCTCTCCACTCCCCTATTCTCCATCGCCTCCCACAACCTCGCCCTATCCACCGAAGGAAACGCGCATTTTAGATCCACAAAAAACGCGTACACTCTCGACCCCTTCTTCGCTAATTCTCTATCCACCACGTGCTGCAGAACGTAGATATTGTCGATGGTACTCCTACCAGCCCTAAAGTCAACTTTGGTTTAATTAGTTGGACTGAATAACAAAATGACTTGAGTCCCTTTAAATTGATACGATGTACGTACATATATGTATATTTTAATGTTCAATATTTGCACATAGTAAATAACAAGTTTGTACGAGGACAATCTATCTTAAAAAAATTATTAGTGAAGAGTTTATTAGTTCCTTTACGTTGTACGAAATTTCGTTAATTAGTTTCCTCAACTTGAAGAAAAATGAGGACCTTTTTTGCGAGACTGTGTTTTACGTTAGCGGTTTTGTCTAATTTTACTGGTGAATATAATATCTTTATAAACATAATACACCGTTGGGTTAGGGCCAGAAATCGGAACTCCTAATTTTTAAAGGGACCTTTAAGAATTTGAAAGATTCGGGTCTGGTCATAGACCCTTAATCCCTCCTGAACCCTCTAATTCTTTCTCATTCGCTCATCTAATCCCCTCTATCTCCTTCATGTAAGCCTCACCCACTCGATCCAGCCTTCGAATATTTTTCACATTCTTTAGCCAGCTCCTTTTATTTTCCATTTCTCTCCTTCATCCTTCCCATACATGCTCCCATGTTTCCACTTCCTATTCCCAGATTCTGCAATTTCTGTTCTCTTCCTTTTCCTAATGCATCCCTTTCCTTAACACATTTCTCAATCTAAATATTGCTATTCTGGCCAATCTTTTCTCTCCCCATCATTTTTCTAAATACTTCGGTACTTTGTCCTTTCTTATCATCTCATACCACTAATTATATTTTGATTCTTTAATCATCCCCCATCTTTCTATTAATTGAATTTCCCTTGTCCCTTTTCTCCAATTCTTCATAGCTTACTTTAGTCCCTATATCTCCTATATCTTTTGTACTAAAGAATTCTCTCCTTTCTTCTTCCCATCTCGTAAAATGTAATGCCCTCACACTCGTTTCTGGTACCTCCTTCAAACACTACAGTACTAAATTTATCCTTTTGCGCTTCTTCTCTTACCATATATTCAGGCGTCCTCCAATGTACCCCTAGTATCCACCTTATATACCTTTCTTGTAAAATCTTAATCTCTTTTTTCTCCTTCTATCCCCATATCTCTGCTCTATATCCAAATGCCGGCCATACCAGTGTATCAACTAACCAAATTCTCCTTCACTAATCTTTTTTTAACCTTCTTTTTCGTATTTCCTATATCTGTTTCATTACCTTTGCAGCTTTCTTATTCTTTCTCTTATGTGAGCTCTATGATCTTCATTTGTTTGCAAGGTATATCCAAAATATTTAAACTCCTTTACTTCTTCTTACTCTACTCCCTTTTATCTCCCTGTCCATTCTTCCTTTCTTTCCCCTCTTTTTATAAACCTCATTATCTTTGTCTTTTCTATATTTAAATTCAACTTTTTCCCATCTAAATATTTATCCAATTCTGCTTTAGGCCTGCTATCCCTTCTTCATCCTCTCCCAGCAGCACTATATCGTCCGCGTATGCTAATTTTTCCTCCTCCCATCCTAACTCCTCCCCATCCATTTCTCTTTATTCCTTCTTCTAAGTCTGAGATGAATATATTGAATAAGATTAGCCTTAGAAGACATAATTTCCTTACTTCTCTCATCAATACAAAACTATTTCCTACTTGCTCTTCTAGCTTTATCCTGCTTTTTGTCTCTATAAATATTTCCGATAATCTCTTTATTACATCTTCTCGTATCCCCTTTTTCATCATAATTTTATCTATCTCGACGCGGTCCAGTAAGTAAAATTCCGCCTTTAAGTCCACGAATATTACTATCATTGCTTCTTTCTCCCGTTTCATTCTTCCATTTACCAGATCATTCAGAATATATATGTTGTTCATCACAGCCTTTCCTTTCCGAAACCCTGTTTGATTCGGTGGCTCTATCTTTTTTTCCTCATCTTCTTTCTTCAACCTCTCCAATAAAACAGTTAAGTAGACTTTATGCAATGATGGAATTAGTGTCACTCCCCTGTAATCTTTAATCTCCTCCCCTTTGCTTTTCTTCACTACGGGAACCTGAAATATGTAACAGCTTGATAATCTTCCGATTACTTTTGTCCGAACTCCTTTCATCCAAACACGTCCTCCGTTTGAGCTTTCTATCTTTTTTATCCCACTTTCCAACTCCTCTATCTTTTTATTAGACTTTTCCTCTATTTTCTAGTCTTTGTTCCAACCATTGCATCCTTTTGTCTAGCCCTGGTAGTATTTAAAAAGATTGTACTAAGAATGATTTTATCTTTCTTCTTTATTTTATTGATCAATTGTTTTATTATCTTATTAATTATGTGCATTTTGCAAGATGTAATTGAGGAAGAGACAATAATTTTTTTCAAATACTGCCAGTGCTATCAACCTAAATTTGGGCAGCATAAATTCATTTCTGAATACCTATTTAGAAATAAATTTCTAAGAAAAGCTGAAAAAAAGTTGAAAGTACGTACCTATGTACTTTCACCTTTTTCTAAATAGGCATCTTTTTCCTTCTTCTCCTGAATAGTACGATATTGCTCTAATCCGATGGTACCTATATGATATCGGAAATAAAACTATTTATAAAAAGTGAATTCTAAATACTAAAATTATCTATTGCTATAATTCTTCTTGCAGGGCCAAGTTCAAGTGCCAGCTACCCTGAGCAAGGAATTTTTTTTTATCATCCTCCAATTCCTCTTCCAAGTGTTGCTCCTAGACATCCTACTCCTCCTATTAAAAAATTTCCTATTCCACCTGGCTATGAGATCAAATCGGTGAAAACTCATGACCTTCGTCGTATTGGGTATGGAGACACAAATAGTCGAATTTTCCGGATAAGCCTACCTGCTAGGGTACTAGTATCACCGAATAAATTCATCGTTGGAAAATTAAATTCTTATGGTGTTTTGGTAAGTCTGTATCAAACAGTAGTATATGGCCGCAACCCGATTCAAGTACACTTGTACAGTGGCAACATCACTCGACTTTCCGAAGAAGTATTGGGAATTTACCTTTTAACCGTTTGGTTGCGTAAAAATTTCACTTGAATTAATTCAAGCAAACAAGAAGTGTTACAAGAATGAAATAAAAGTATTCGCTTAAATCTATTCATCGTCTCATCTTTATTTAAAAAATTGAATTATAGATCCTTTCTAAGCCTCGTTGCGTGGCCCAAATATTCCCAGGATAGTGACTGACCGGATAAACCCAAAAAATCGGGAATTAGCCTAGAATTTTGAACATCGGGAAAAAGCCGGTAATTTTTGGAAAATATCGAAAATCCTTTTATATTTATTCATTATATATTTTGTGTTCAAATATAAAATTTACCCACTTCTGATTATTTCAGGGATATAAAAGTATGTTACCAAAGAGAGCACAGATTAAAGGATGATTTTCTCTCAAAAATCCAAAATGTCTATTTCAGATCCTGAATCACAAAAACGCGAATATCTCCTGAAATGCGATAGACAAAATGGGCCTTTTCTTACCGTATTTTACAATTTATATTCTGAAATAACATGGGTTGCTTCCTATCGCAGCATTTTCCCTGTGGTTTATTGAATCACAGTTTCACATTTTGCCCCTTTATTCCCCTTTTTAGGAATTCCCTTTTTTCTCCCCGCTTGCAAGAAAGCTCCCCTTTATCTTTTTTTCCGATTAAATGAGAATTGAATTAATAGAACCCAATCAGAAAATCCAACTATTTTTAATCGACAATTATTGTTTTAAATTGAAAAGTCTGCTATTATATTTTTGGTTCAAAATTCATATCAGTTGGTTAAAAATTATAATAATTTGTTAAAAATTTAATTATTTTGTTTAAAATTCAACTATTTTGATCAAAAATAATCTTTTTGGGTCGAAAATTGACCTGATTTTTTAAAACATTTGTCTTTTTTGACTGAAAGTTTATCTTCCAGTAGAATAGTAACCTTTTTTGGTTGAAATTTCATCTTCCTTGGTTGAAAATTCAACTCTCCTTTAAAATATTCGTCTTTTTCTATTGAAAATTCAACTATTTGGTTGAAAATGTAATTTTTTTTGCTAGAAGTTTAATCTTTTTTGTTTTGAAATTCGATTATTTGGTTAAATATTTATCTACGTATGCATGTTAAAGATTCTACCATTTGTTTAAAAATTAAACTATTGGGTTGAAAATCAAGCTTTCCATGTTAAAAATAACCTTTCTTATTTGAATTTCCTTTTTTCTCGTGTGATGGAAAAATGTTTTTCTAAGCATTCGACCTTTTATCTAGAAAACTCAACTCTTCTGTTAAGAATTCGTCTTCTTGTGTTTGAAGATTCAAATTTTGTTGTAAAAGTTGCACTATTTTGTTGAAAATGCAATAGTTTCGACTTAAAATCTTAGGAATATGGTAACTGCATTAATTTTACTGACAAAAATCTAGTCCCCTATCATTTCCCTATTTTATAGAAAAATCACCCCACTGCCCCTGCTTTGAGCGCGTCTTCGACTGTGAAGTTTGTAATCACTTTTACAATAATTTACATTACATATTTTACCCTGGAGTTCCAAAAAGTTTATTTCTTTCCAAAATGTTTACGTGGGTTTCCCATTTCCAGAAGAGGGTCTCGTCCATTCGCGACGGTATGTGCTTTACTTAGAATTATCCTATTGTGAACACACTCGAGATTCAGCATCCCGCGACCAAATTGAGGACATGAGATGTAAAGCCACAGAACAAACGACTTAAGGTTCGTTGCAGATACTTTGTTCCTCACCAACAGTTCAGAAGATGTCGTCTTCGCTTCAAATGAATTATGGCGCAATTCATTCCATTCTCATGAATGTACTCTTCGATAATACTCAGAGCTAGTTGGCGTTGCTCTGCCAGAGGCGTCAGTTCTCGGAAGGCTCCAATCAAGTTTCGTCTTATCTAAGTTCGACTGTGTTTTATTTTTCTTTATTTGTTTTTGACCCGGACTTTTCAAAAATTACGTCAAGGTTGATTTAGATAGTTTCACTGAATAACAAAATGGCTAGAGTCCCTCTAAATTAATACAATGTACATTGGATGAATGGAAGTAAGAGTACAGAGTTGAGCAGCATGAGAAATAGCAAGGGTGAAATGCTATATGATACAGACGGGAAACTAGACGCTTCGAAAGACTCTTTTAAATGATTAGTAGGAGATGAAGCTGTAGGGCACCAGAACTGCGATATAGAACATGATGCGTTAGAAATCTCAATTGAGAAAGTCAGTGTCACTGAGGTGAGGGATATAATTAAGAACTTGAAAAACGGTAAGGCTGCTGGTGTAGACATATGAATGCTAGAATGCTTAAATACGGTGGCGAGTACATACCTTGCAGGTTGTGTGAATTGATAAATTTATGTACTGAAAAGGGAGAAGTTCCAGATAACTGGTAAAAAGCGATTATCGTACCAATATACACAGGAAAGGGAGATAAAAGCAACTGCAATAATCACAAAGGTATCAGCTTATTAAATACCGTAATTATATAAAATATACTCCAAAATACTTATTCGTAGGGTAACAAAATATTTAGCTTGAGACAGATCACAGAAAAAAGTTTGAGAGTAGGAAAAAAGTTTTCTGTGCATTTGTTGACCGAGAAAAAGCATTTGACAAGGTGGATAGAAGTAAACTTTTTGGAAGTCCTGAAAGAGTACGAAGTCAATGGATGGCTTCTGCAAGCAATAAAAACAATATATACCGGTAGCAAATCGAGTGTAAGGTGGAAAACTGAGTGACTGGTTCGATATTCTGCAAGGTGTTAGACAAAGATGCGTTATGTCCTCATGGCTATTTATCATATTCATGGATAAGTGTCTAAGAACTGCCTCAAAATTAACGTAAATGAAACAAAAATTATGGTGTGTGAAGGAGAGAGTGAGAAAACAATATGCAACATTGTCTTAAATGATGAGAAAATAGTAGAGCGAGTTGATAAGTATGTATATCTTGGTAGCCTATTCACTAGTGGCGGAAAGATAGATGGGTGGTTAGATAGGAGCATAAACGAGGGTAAGAAAGTTATCGGTAGAGCAGGGCCCATTATCAGAAATAAACATATAACAAATGAAGCTAGAATGACAACAAATAATTATATATTTGTACCGACTGTGCTATACAGTAGCGAGATATGACCTATCAAGAAAAGGATGAGACTAAAATTAACGCGATTGGCATGAAATTTCTGCGAAAAATATGCCGGAAAACACTGATGGACGAAGTGAGTAACGAGATAATCCTCAAAGAATGTGATGCAGAAGAGACACTAGTTGACATCTGGGAAAGAAATCGGTTAACATGGTTCGAGCATGTTGAGAGAATGAAAGATGAAGAACTGATGAAACAAGTGTATCAAGTTGAAGTAAATGGCAGTGTGCCGAGAGGCAGACCGCGGAAAGAATGGTTAGAATGTTTACGTGAGACCCTAATTTGAAGAGACATAAGAAGCCATAGAAACACAAGAGCTTGAATGAAAAATGCATGGACGTGAATGAAGCTAGAGAAGTATGCCAGGAGTGAAAAGTGTGGCGACAAATAGTTTATAAAAAGAGTGTCAGTAGGGTGAATGACGCCACAAACAAAATACCTTGGATACTAATAGGCCCGAGTGGGGACACTCACATGACGATTTTGTGAGGCTCTTCACTTGGGGTGATCGCTAGAGAGATTGATCAGCAACCTGGGTCGGAGTAGTGTTGCGGAACGAACGTGTTATTTACATTTGCTTGATTCTTCTCTTGCTCCTGCTGTTCCTTTTCCCTGGGATGAGGGATTTTCAGTTGGACGCCATATATAACCTGATAAAAACCAGGCCCACTGGACTTGGAGACGCTCTTATTTTTCTACGCTATCGTCCCTTTGCTTCCCTTACGGTGCTGGTAGGTAGGGACCATATAACATTATGAGACTTCATTTGTTATTGAGTTCCGTAATGTTACCAGCTTCTAGCTTCCAGGTTTTTCCGGAAAATTCATCGGTTCGAAATCTTTTATTTAACTTATCGCCAAATCTAGTACATTTTTCCTAAAAAAATTTTTAAATTTATAAAATCAAGAACAAATTATACCTCGAGATCATAACCTTTAAATCTGGACCAAGTACACGAAATATATACTGAGTCATCATAAAAAATCTTTGCCCAAGAAATGGAAATTTCTGCGAAGCTAAAAATACGAGATTCGTCGTATTGTTATCATAATCATACTCCGTTTTGAATTTACAATACCTGAACATTATATTTGATGAGTGAACGTGCAAAATTTCAAAAGTTATGATTATGATGCAAAATTTTATTACAAAATCAGTATGCAGAAGGCATACAAGCACCGAAAGGGCAAAGCTTTTTTCGTCAAAAAATGCGACGAACTCGAGACCACCTTTATGTCGACCAGTATATATATATATATTAGTCACACTGTACGAAATTTCATCAACTGGTTTCCTCCACTTTGAGAAAAATGACGATCTTCAGCGCGAGTCTGAAGTTTGCGTTAGCGGTTTTCTCTATTTCTATTGGTAAATACAATATAATATCTTTATATAATACAGCGTCAAGTTAGCCCAATATCGAACTTATTCATAGAAGTGGGCAAGAACGTGCCTATTCAAAAATGAATTTTCGTTATTTGAATTTAGGTTAGTAGCAGTGTCAGTGTTTAAAAAAAATCGTTTTAAATATTACTTTCTGTTGCTCCAATATTTTGTTGATCAATTATCTTATTATCTTGTTAATTAAGTTCATTTTGCGCAATATAATGGAGGAAGAGAAAATAGTTTTCAAACTGATTTTTGTAAATGCTGCCAGTGCTAGAAACTTAAATTCGGGCGAAAAAATTCATTTTGGAGAAGGTACGTACTTGCCACTTTTTTTGTTATCGGTTGATCCAAGTAAAACTTTTGGTTAATCTAAAAAAATATTTTGCGCGATTCAAGAGAATTTGTTAAGTTAATTCAAATAAGCGTATTGCCGATCTGAGGAAAGATTTTGGCTGATTCAGCCAAAAATTGTAGCTCATTTTACCATGGAATTGTGTCCTCTTGTGTGAATTATTTAGTAGTTTATTTGACTACTGAATAAGACGCAATTCCACGGCAAGCCATTTGCAATATAAATTGTGCATGATCCTTTGTTTATTTAATTTAAAAATCGTTCTGTTGTTTCATCAATAACTTATTCACGCAATCTTACGTAATCACACATATTCAAGAAATCTGGTGTATTTTTTACATAATCACTTAATACCAATTGATTCTGTTTGCGGATCACTTAGTTTGATAAGGATCACTGCTATTTGGACGGATTTGATAGATCAAACCACACAATTTTGTGGAATGAAAAAAATATTGTTTAATGTTAACAAAGCGATTCAACCAAAAACTTTCACTGATTGAAGCAAATGTATTTGGAAAACTGAAGAATCATTTTTTTCATTTGACAAACATGTTTTCTGAAATCAACCAAATCCGGCCAATCAAGCGATGTTATTGAATCAAGACAAATTTTGTTCTGGGTATATATGCCATCGAAAATAACCCTATTAATGAAAAAGTTAATGATAAGTATTTAAATTATCCATTTCTATAACTCTTCTTGCAGGATCAAGTTCAAGCGCCGGCCTCGCTGGTCTAGAAACTCATCCTTATAATCCTCCTCCTCCTCTTCCAAGTGTTACTCCTACTCACACACATCCTACTCCTCCTCTTAACAAACAACCTATTCCTCCTGGTTACGAGATTAAAAACGTGAAACTTCGTGAACTTCATTGTGTAGGGTATGGAGATGCAGCATCTCCCATTTTCCGGATAAGCCTACCCGCTCGGGTACTAGTATCACCGAATAAATTCATCGTTGGAAAATTGAATTCTTATGGAGTTTTGCTATATTTTTATCAAACAGTAGTATATGGCCGCAACCCCGTTCAAGTGCACATGTACAACGGCAACATTACTCGACTCTCCGAAGAAGACATTAGGATTATTCCTTTCAACCGTTTGGTTGCGTAAAAATTTCACTTAAATTAATTCAAGGAAACAAGAAATGTAAATCTACAAAAATAAAAATATTGCTTTTGTCGAATGATTTTGAAGACGGAGCTACAATGGATCTGTTAGACACTTGCAGGATTTATTTATCCACTCATATTGCTCACCAAATTTTTTTTTAGTTATGCAGGGCCAAAAATATTGGCGGTACAAGGCAGTAGAAAGATCATAATTGAAAATGTTTTTCTTCAGTTTCGAGTGGTTCACCGGGGAATGTTACATAATAACTGGTTGAATGCGCAAGAGCAAGTCAATTGGTTTGATAGGTTTTGAGTTATCATATTCGCTAATTTGGAAAACGTGGTTTTAAGAAAAACGCTGACGCTCCACAGGTGAAATCAAAAAACGAGGTTCAAAGTGACATTTAGAACGCAATTATGTACCGGTTTTAGATTTTTTTTAAAGAAAAATTCAGGACTAAATTTCGCAGAAATTGGTGAGACAAGATTTTTTAATTTTTTAAACTTTTATGTTAATGCAAACTGCGAAAAAAGCGTCGATTTTTTAAATTTCATTTTCATCTTCTAGATACATTTTTTCTTATACTTCTCGTCACTTGGATATAATGCACAGACATTGTCACGAGGTTTTAGAAATAAAACACTGGAAATGTAGAAGAAACTTTTCGGGATATCGCCGAAGCAAAACCTAACTTAGTAACGTCACGCGATCGCGATTAAGAACGCTACCCTCAAGCCAAGATCCCAGCTTAGAATAATAATTAGATTAAGTAATCTGGTTTATATAACATGTATCTGAAGTTTGAAGCAACCCGAGTTAATTGATAATAATTAAGTCAGGGGTTACTCCGAACCATAAATGTAATAAAGTTCGAGCTAGTACCGAAAATGAAGTGTAATGAGTCAGTGTCGAGTGAAAAGTCGCAGGATGAAGATCCAAGGTGAGCCGACAAGGAAGACAAGGAGCAAACAGTCGAAACCAAATTACTCGACTCCAAACCGGAGGAAAACCCGTCACGGGGACTCGACGAACTGACAGTTCGTAAGCATTCAAGCAGACGGCACCGAAGGATGACAGTCTGTTAGTTCACCACAGAAATCATGGCTGTAAAGAGGGCGAACTCGTACACGGTGACTCTGCTACCAACTCCCACAGGCAGCACCGGCCGAACGCCATACTGGACGGGCGGCCATTACCTACCGACCAATGAGAGTCCCAGTAGTCGACGCGGAACTCGAGACGTGGGTGAAGGTGAATTCATGACGCAGGACTCCGCTTCCAGCTGCGAGAGGCAGCACCGGTCGATCGCCATATTGGTAGAACGGCCATCTTATGCTGGCCAATGGGAGTCTCAGCAGTCTGTTGGCCAGACCCAATTAGCACTGGCTGGACTGCGGGTCCAGCCCATTGGACCTATTCCGTTCCTCCAAGCCAATCAACAGGCGCAACACTGAAATCTCGAGGGCCTTGTCGAAAGTGGGAAGAAGACGAAGGAGCAGACGAAAATCTGTCACTATGGATTGTAACTGTCTTGACGGTGCTACGGAACTCGACCGGAGACCCGTAAAAGAGCAGATTAAGATTATCCAGGTATACTAAGTAGAGCGACGGAATATTGGGATGGACCGGGAAGATAAACTCGAACTGGCTCGTTGGCTACAAGGTACGTGGTTGACTTTCCCTAGTATCCACTAGTTTCTCCAGCCTCGACACTGAACCCACGCGCGGAATGGCCGCCTAGAGCCACGCGTACTTTCAAGAGACGCGTAATATTTTTTTACACTGCCCGAGACCCCCTCGTCGCGAGATAAGGTACAGGGCGTTCGGCTTGAGTGAGGGCGAGTACACGCGGCAAAGGACGCCGGGTGGCGTCAGTGCAACACGTGGGAGTCCCGGGCAGCCATTTCATAGCATTGTTGGTTCCTCCAAAAATAATCTCCCTCATCTCTGTCTTCGATTATTTTGATTTGAAGATAATGTATGTGATCGTGCTGAATATGTGCGAGTTAAAGTACTTTTAGTCATATTGATTTTAAATAACTCTTGGTGTTCTTTCTCGCTTCAATATTCTCACCTCCTTCTCTTGAGCCTGAAAGTGAGCTGCTTGACCTGCCAGCCGTCGACAGGAGCGGATACAGAGAGGCTCGGGTAGGAGCAATCCTACTTGGCGCCTGATACAAATAGAAAAACAACGACCTTCGCGGGTTGTTCGCGGGTAGAAAGAGTGTGACCCCCGAACTCGGTTTACTTCGATAGCTGTCACGGCGATGACAGGTAAGTGGCTGCCTTTTTGTAATAGGGGTCCCGTCCTGGCCCATCGCAGTAAATTTAAAATAGGTATATTTCTGCCTTATAAACTGCTTGCTTTTATCGTTAGGATGATATGTTACTACCGATATTACCTACCGAGAAGACGTCTCCACCAGAAAAGCACCTGTCCTTTCGCAGAATCGCCAATTCTGCTACATTTTCGGTTCGAAAAAAAAATAATATAACGCGACTAAGATGTAACTCATGCATGCATAGCATTTGTCAAAAGCATTCAGTGCATAATTGTGACAATTGCCACAATGGCGACGGAATGGACACAGAAGATGAGGACTGATTGAGAAGATTTTTTTCCAATGTAATTTTTGCAATAGATTCAATGTCACTGTGAGTTCGGCCTCTATTTTCAGAGTATTTTTTTTTACAAACATGTGTAATTGCTGTTTATGATTTTATTTACCCAAATTCCACCATTTTCGCTTATGCATTTGATCGAAAGGACTGAAAAAGGTGAGGGCGGTAGATTGCCGCCACGCGCCCACCTACGTCATGTAAGGTGGCGCGCCCGGCTGAAGGTTAGGAAAAAAATCTTTAAAAATATGGAATTTATAGGTCGTAATCTTTGAAATCTTGTCTTTAATTTAAACAAAAAAAACTTTACATGTTCACTAGGTATAATTAAAATAAGTTACGATCAAAACGAAATGAACGTTTTTTATGTAGAACAGTCAGGAACAGTTTTCAATATAAAATAAATTAAATTATTATAATTATTGGTAATAAATGAAAAATACTGAAATCGAGACATTCATATTATAACCCAAGTTTGATGACCTAAGACTCAAAAAATATTATTTTTCAAATACAAGAGAATTCGATTGTCGATATGAAATACTCACGTGATCAGCAAACCAAGATTTATTTTTAATTAAGAATGCAAAAAAGACGACTGTCAGAAAAGAGCAATCAATAAATTAGTTACGAATTGTATTATCAAAAATAACATTATGTATGTATGTATACCATTAAGCCATTTCCCTTTCAGGGTAGGCCTGACACTACCCGATTCGGGTAGTGTTTCTAGGTGGATAGTTTTCTTGTAGTTATAAATAACTACAAGTTTGGGCTCACCACACCCATAATATGCCAACAGCACACAGTATTCTCGGAATGGTCACCCATCCAAGTACTAACCGCGCCCAACGCTGCTTAACTTCAGTGATCTGACGAGAACTGGTTTTTTCAGCGATGAAGAAATAAAATGCTATGTGATACTGAATGAAAAAACAGATATCAAAATACTCATCGCATTAAATAATGGTCGAATCGGGATATCGACGGATAGGCACAGGCATACGATGTATGTGCCAGGGATTGGAAATCCAAAATCGTATTAATACAAAAATTTACTTTTACAAAAGTGAAACAACTATGTGGATTCGATGATCGCAGATTTATTCAGGCAACTCCTGATATTAGAGCTCGGACCATACGTCATAAAGAACGTCCTAACTATTTTCTATAGTTGGTATAATTGTCAAAGTGATGATGACATTGATGCCGCAGTCTAAATTATTATTAAACAAATAAAACTATAATTTAAGAAGAAACAACACATATTAAACTTTTGACAACATGAGCAAAGTACCTCACTGAATCTCGCCAAGTAGAAGAAATAATATTTTTCTTATACAAATTCAAATAATTTATTGAATGAATAAATAATGATTCATTTATAGAGTTATCATTACTAGATAATTGAAATATCGATGCAAGAGAGCATAGAATTACAAATGCGTGGACGCATGGCCATATTTTTTTATCTGCTCCGAAAAAGACTAGTAGGTTCATTGGGGAAAGAAAAAAGTCTAGAAAACCATAAAACATTCATTTTTTATTGAAATTAGTTACATGATACATTTTAGTCTGCACAAGAAAACAGTGGGATCATTTTTGTTGCAGCTCATTTGTTATGTACTCGAAATGATATTTTTTTCTCAAAATGAGAATATTTCAAGTGTGAAACTATAACATGAACATAGCTGCATTCTCATTCTCTTCCGTCTCATTTTTGTTGCAACTCAAAACAACACCAAATCAGCGTACTTTAGAGGATCGGCGTTTTCCTGTGTGACTTCAAGTCACAAACTATATACTTTGGTTCTATATTTCCTTAATTGAATTAATAGTGTAAAAGCTTGTGGTTTACTCGGGGGTTACATGCTGCACTACATAGCACCGCATTATTGGGCGGCTGGGACCTATTGGAGTGTCCTTGACTTCTTCTCGCGTCAAGGGGGTAACCTTGCCGGTTAACATGTTTATTTTTGCCCGTCTTACCACGGATCTACGATATGTATACATTCCAGCAAGAATATCGAAAGTCTCCAATATTGCGAAGACCTCACCAACGGATGTTGATAATACAATTTGTTCCTGGGTTGGCATAGACACATAGTTATTGTATCCTGTTTTTATTTCAAGTGGTTTATCGTCAGGAAAAGTGTATTTTCGAAGTTCGAATATTCGACGCGGATTCGCGTGGGAAGAAAGCCGAATAAAACTAAGTTCTTCAATTCCACATCCATATCCGTTAGAAGAAGGAAGCCTTCTAGGTGGAGCTGTCAACCTGGCAGGAAAATGAAATCTTATAGGAGGAGACCTGGACCTGATACGAATATGAGACTCGGCAGGAGAGAGAGTCGTCTCAGATGATTGTCTGTCAGAACAAGAAGAAGGTCTACTACGAGGAACACCAGGAATAGGCTCACCATTAGGCAAACATTCGAACTGTGAACTTAATTCTGCAACAAGAAACAGAGGTGTGCCCGTTTGAACTATTTAAATCAATTCTGAAGATTCAAATGAATAATAATAATATGTAGCATTTAAAGAAAAACTCTGCAAAATAAATAAACTCACATGAAAAACTGAGATCGAAGAAAGGAATAAAATCGAGTTTCAGGCAAAAAAGCAAAATGGGCTTAGGAAATCTCACAAAAATAAAGTATCTGTAAAAATTATTCAAAACCCCCTCAGAATGAATTGAACTGAAATTATTCATTACAATTTCCAAGCTGATTTTTTTATAATTATTTTTCTAGAATCGCGAAAAAATTATGAGGAATTCTTTACAGCAAAATCTTTAAAGGCCTTTGCCGAATTTCCTTTCATATTTTTGCGTACGGATGTAATGACCATAAATGTGAGTTACGGAGCCATAAAATATTTTTCAAATTCTGGAACAACTATTAGACTTGAAAAGATAACAAAATCTTGATTAATGGATTAATATAGAACACCTTATTCAGAATATTTATAATTGTCTCATCGTTGAAAATCAAATGGAGCTTCCGCCTAGCTTCCACATTAACTCATTGTAATTGCTGTTTCTGAAATTAGTAAGAATTCCATATCAATACGGAATAAACTCATATAAATTTCTTATTAATTTCGGATAAACACAAATAGATTTGAAAAAAAAGCAATTGGGATAGATGCAGATTACGCCGGAGACTTCGTTATTCTTATTATACTATTATATTCACCAATATAATTAAGGACGATTGCCAAGGTGTAGACCAGAGTATAAACGACCCTCATTTTCACAAAAGGGAGAAAAAACTGAATAATGTATTAATAAAGAATTCGGTTAGCAGTGTAAAAAAGGTGGCATCAGTACAGATTGTTCAATATATCATATAGTCCTTATCTCATGAATGACAGGCTTATAGCGTGTCCTGAGATATGCACATATCATAACAATCAGCTTCAAGGATAAATACTTAATTACCAAATTCGTTAAAATTGATGTCACAATTTATGTGCAATACCGTCGAAAATTAGCTACACGGCTAGCACGAGCTGCAATAAAAGTCACTGATGATAAATTAAGTAATTTTAAATAGGACAGATCAAAAATTGAACGATTATAAACTTCCTTTAAAAGGGGTCAGTTTTTTAATTAAATCTTTTGATTTTAAATTTTCAATTGTTCAACTATCATTTTGCATATTTGAAATTTATAATAACCAAAAACACTACAATCTTGCAAGTTTGTAATATTTTTATTTCGATTAGAGTACTGAAATTTGAGATTGAATTTGTAATGATCAAAAATGAAAATTCAACACTCTGAAACTCTCTTCAACATAATTTACAGAAATTGTTCAACTATTCTTTAAATTTTAAATCGTTAAATTTTTAATATTTTATTTAGAATTATTTTTTATTCTTAAAGCCTTAAACAATTTATAAATCTTCGATTAAAGGGAAATACAGGAAGTCAGTTCTGATGTAAATTCAACTCCGTATGGGAACTCTGTGGATAACTTCTCTCAGGCCTGCAACACTGTTAAAAAGAACAGCAGAGGCAGACCGCTCAACTCCAAGCGGAAGGGTAGCGCTTCTTCCGATTCTGCCTCATCGATGGATAGATATTTAAATTCAACACCTCGTAGAAGTGCATTCTCCAGATTACGCAACAACGGCAGAAATGAGATTGAAAAAGAATAGCAATGCAGGAGCTCATCCTTGAAACTTTCTCAGCCTTCGAAGATCAATTCGTCGACTGTGGGAAGAAAATTCTCTAGGATTAAGGATCAGGTTCGTCTTATCCATTGGAACGTCCATGGCTTTTCCAGTGTGTCAGAAATTGAGGAGTATATCGAAGCGGATAACGTCGCTGAGGATATACAGATGAACGATGAAACATCAGAAGAATCGGAAGACGAGACTGATAAAAATACCAAATGGTTCACTCAAGAAGAGCTTAATGACTTGTTCCGAGATGCTGGACTTTCGAAAGAAATTTCTGAACTAATGGCGTCAAGATTAAAAGAGAAAGATTGCCTAGCTCCAGGAACTCGTATAACTTTCTATCGCGAAAGAGATATCCAATTTAGAAAATATTTTACAGACGTAAAAAATTTAGTTTACTGTAACAATATTGAAGGACTAATGAATGAGTATAATGTTTCTTATGAAGCTAATGACTAGCGCATATTCATAGTTTCTTCAACACGTAGTGTAAAAGCAGTCTTGCTAAATAATGGCACCCATCTTGCTCCGATACCTGTTGGTCATTCGGTCGCGTTAAATGAGGAGTACCACAACCTTTGCTTCGTACTCAAAAAATTAGATTACGCTAAACACAAGTGGAAAATATGTGGAGATTTAAAAATAATGACAATTTTATTGGCCAAGAAGAAACAGTTTAACTCCAGGATCTAAAAATATCAGAAAACAGAGTCTAATACCAACAGATAAAGTAATCCTTCCACCATTACATACAAAGCTGAGACTTGTAAAACAATTCGTCAAAGCAATGAAGAAGACGGAGAGCAAAGCTTTTATGTACATATTTGAAAAGTTTTGTAAACTGTCGCAAGCGAAAATAAGAGAAGGTGTGTTTGATGGATGACAAATTAGAGAACTTTTAAAGGCAATGAATTCCAAAAAAGAATGAGTAAGGTCGAGAAAGCAGCTTGGCAAAGTTTTAGAGATGTTACGAAAAAATTTCTAGGAAATAGGAAAGATCCTAATTACGTGACTATAGTTGAAAATATGGTACAAAATTTCAAAAATATGGGATGCCAAATAAATCTAAACCTGCACTTTCTTTACTCTCACATTGAGTACTTTCCTGAAAATTTAGGCGATTTTAGTGAAGAGCAGGGTGAAAGATTCCACCAGGATTTAAAAGATATTAAGAAGAGATATCAGGGTGTTTGGAATAGCCATATGTTGGCAGGCTACTGTTGGTCTTTTAAGAGAGACACGTCAAACCAACATAAAAGAAAAGCACTCATTCGAATTTTAGTTTTGGAGACCCAAAGTTTATGAGAAATAAGATTAAATATCTGGTTCAAACTTTCTGCAAAACAAGAATTAAGTCTCGAGCATCAGTTTTGATTGTAGCTTTCTGAGATTACAGGCATTTGAAGTCTTACTTGTAAGTCTTTTTATTTTTAAGGTTATGGGGCTATAAGATTATGGAGTTTCTGGGTTATACGCTCATGGAGTTTTGGCGTTATAGGATTATGGCTTTTCGGGGTTGTGGAGTTTTGAGGTATTAGGTTGTATGGAGTTAGGGGGATGTGGAGTTATGAAATTTAATTCTACATGATTCGGAGTTATATTGTGACATGCAATTTTCTTATTATACAGTTCAGGGTTATGGAGCTTATGGGTTTTGAGGTTATGAAGTGGTAGACGTATGACATTATATAAAGCTAAAACTCTCCAAATTTTAGGTTTGAGGCTTATAGGTTATCGATCTCAAGGTTACTGGGCTTTGAAGATATAGGGTTATTTGGGTTAAGATTTGATACTGTTGGGTTTTATAGTTTCAAGCTGTTTTTTAAAGTTAAAAAAAAACACTGACGTGATGGGGTAAAACAGGTTTCGAATTCGGTATTAGCTATCCAAAAAACATATAATCCACTTGGTCTCGTTTGAGGAACCCTCCACTCATTTTTTTGTGGTCCTGTGTAATAGTGTAAACTATTAATACAGCATTAAATAAAAAAGAATTATTAATAATCATTAAAATTGAAAATAATCACTTCTTTCAATATTTTATCATTATTTACTTCTATATTGAGTTTCTTATCATGATTTTTCTGGAATCGCGAAAAATGTATAAGAAATTCATTATAGAAAATTAATTCTAGACGTTGAAAATCAAATGGAGCAAGAAACGCCCACTGCAGCATGAAGTTCTTTACACATTAAAATGTCTTTTTATGCAAATATGAAGTTCCTCTTCCACTTTCACTCCTTGTACTTTCTGGCTTTGAAATTCATTCAAATTCCGTATCAATACGGAAGCTTTTTGAATGCCATTTTTTAGAGCAAACAGTCGGAATTTCCCCCCGAATAAACTCAGGTATATTATTATACTATTATATTCACCCATAGAATTAAGGACGATTGCAAAGGTGAAGACCAGAGTATGAACGATCCGCATTTTTTCCAAGTAGAGGATAACCTGTCTTGTAACTAATGATTATTCTAGCGGGTGTTCACAGATTATATAATATATCCTAGAGCTGTTATCTCACAGACTATAGGCATTTATGTATTTATTTACTACTATAGGCAAGACAAGCTTGATAGCTTGTCTTTCTTAGATATGTACATTTAATTGAGGATACTAAATAGCACTTGATGGGTTTGAAGTACGATCACTCGAATTACAAACATTTTAATTTAAAACTATTTAACTATGCAAATTTTTGAATTGTAGCATTCAAGACTGTGAATTCATCACTCTGCAATTTTAAATGACAACAATGGCGTAAATTGTTTAACTATACTTTCAGTTTTAAAAAGTTTGATTTTAAACACCTAATTTAGAATTGTTATTCATTTTTGAATTCTTAAACAATTTATAAGGCTTTAATTTATATGGCCAACGGCCATACCACGCTGAAAAACCCAGTTCTCGTCAGATCACTGAAGTTAAGCAGCCTTGGACGCGGTTAGTACTTGGATGGGTGACCATTCAAGAATACTGACATGAGTGCTGTTGGCACATCGTGGGTGTGGTGAGCCCACACTTGTAGTTATTTATAACTACAAGAAAAACCTAGAAACACTACCCGAATCGGGTAGTGTCACGCCTACCCTGAAAGGGAAATGGTTTAATGGTATAATCAAAATGATTTCAATTTTTTAATTCTTTTATAATGATAACAACTGTTTAGCTATTAAAGCTATTGATTTGAAAATTCAATTACACACTCTTTTAATTTAAAGTTCTTTAAGCATTCAGAATTCTATTTTTAAAATTAAAATTTTTTTAAATAATGGATTAAATATTAAGAGAATCAGAAATAAAAGTATCTAAACCAAAGGTTTGAAAATTACATAACGTGCTGCTACCTACTGGAGATTCAAGGACTTCTCCTGTGGTCAATAGATTTTTTTTTACGAGGGCTTTCGGAAAATGTTCAAGAACACACCGAGAAGGGTCCGCACTTCTCGGTAGTGTGGGGATTTTAGTCGCATCACTACAATGACCCTGACATATACAATATTCAATTATACATCGCGTATAATTATATATTGTACAAAATCATATTCGTCATTATAATAATGCCACCAAGGGACCTACTAAAAACCACCACCCTTTCTCCTTGGCAGAAATCCCCCCGGAACCACTTTCGCATTACTTCAGGAGGTGCCATTTCTTAGCCTACTAGGGCTCAAGAGTGTTTACGCACTCCGTAGACCTGTGTCCCTCCTTGCCGCACCTCCAGCATCCTCTCGTCCGATCAGGACCCTCACAAACCGCTGCCATGTGGCCAAAGCCTAGACAGCGGTAACATCGAGTGACCTGCATCTTCTCGCGTACGCGACAGGACACCCATCCCCCTTTCAGGTGCCCTGCCCGTACCGGATTCATCGCCATTTCCTCAGACAGTTCCACGAAAGCTTTCAGAGTTCCTCTGAAGGTTTTTTTCGTGAGACTGGCTTTAACATCTCCTGCGTGCTCCTCGCCAAAAGGTTTTCTGACGGCCGCCTCGACCTCCTCCGCTTCTGTGGTTGTGTCGACGTCCAATACCTCGACCTCAGTGCGAGGGACTAGCTCTCGCACACAACCCTTCTCCCCAACAGCTGTTCTGATGGCAGCGGACAGCATTGATCTGCCATCCGCTACAGGCCCGATCTCTACAAGGACCTCTCCCTTTCTTGTTTCCCGGACACCCCTGATTTCTACACCAAGGAAGTCCGGTTCCACCTTGCGTGTGAGGTCCTTCAGGACCTCAGCGTAACTCGAACCCTCGGCCAGTGCTTCATTCCTCCTTTCTGGCGTGGAAGTCGCAGGTGCTGCAGCAGTGCGGGTCCTCAGCTTCTTTGTCTTTTGTCTTGAGACACTTGCCTCGACGGGGCTCAAAGAAGGCTCCCTCTCTCGCTTCCCAGATTGGGGAGTGAGAACCTCCACAGCTTCTTCAGTTCGAGTCCCTGTCTGGCTCATATTCTTCTTCTTCTGTGTATTTTCCCTGGCCTTCTTCATTTTTATAGTTTGTCCACCACCTCCCTTGCTTCTTTTAATCCTTCCCGGATTAGCAATCGTGATGTCCCTCCTGACCTCTGTCTTTTCGCTCATATCGAGCTCCTCCGTCACGTCCAACAGACCTCCTAACTGCTCGCAGACGCTCCTCTCCAAGTATGTTCAGTCCCCCCCCCACAAATCCATGGGACCGGCACTGACCACCGGGGCTTTCACCCGATCGGAATGAGTGGGGAGATTTCTACTCCCTTTGGGTATGTCGTTTTTCACATACGCACTCATGATTGGTTTGAATTCGGGGTTCCTTCCCCTAGCTGGTTTTTGACCACCCCGGGTATTTGATTTCCCCGGTACCACCCATATCTGGGAGGCGTTTCCCTATCCGCAACCTGGGGAGGCGCCCGATGGGGGACAAGAAACTCCACACGGGATGCTCAATAGGTTAACCATGCCGCTTGCTGTGTTTATTTTCGCCCTTCTTTTGTCGTAACCATTAGATGTATATCTTTCAGCATGAACATTATAAGTATCCAATATCGCGAAGACGTCACCAATGGATGTTGATAATACAATTTAGACCTGGAAGGAAGATGAGGCTTTACAGGAGGAGAACTGGGCCTGGTATGGAGAGGAGAATCGTCGAGAGCCTCTGAGGACCTCTGATGAATGTCTGTCAGAAAAAAAGGTTCGCCAGGAGGAACAATAGAAATAGAGTGACTATTAAGTCAACACCTGAACTGTGTATTTAAAACTGCAAAAAGATGAAGAAGATTAAATAGGAAGCTGTTTTGTCAAAAAAAATCGAGACATACTTCAACGGAACCGTTCAAAATCCATGTAAACCAGCAGCTGTCATGAACACACAGTATTCTCGAATGGTCACCCATCCAAGTACTAACCGCGCCCAACGCTGCTTAACTTCAATGATCTGACGAGAACTGGTTTTTTCAGCGTGGCATGGCCGTTGGCATGTGATTTATATTATTCGTTTTTTTTTGTAAATTGCCTTCGTAACATCAAAAGTGCATCAAAAAATAAAATAACATTGCGAATAACAACCAAAGACGCTATATTACTTACGTATCGACATCTTTCATACCAATCGTAAATACTGAATTGCACTAATTAACTGATCACTTACTTCATGCAGACATAAGTGATGTCTTTATTGGGCTGGTGCAAGGTCCTTTTAATTTCCTACGACCGACGCGGCGATGTAATTTTAACCAGATGATCTAAAATTACATGCGCTGCCGCTGTACAGTTTATGAATGAGAGAAATTTTACCACGACAGACATTGTGAAATTTCATACATACTTTTTACAGTGTGCAATGTTAGTAAAACTAGGTTTTGTTTACTAGGTGTTACTAAGTTGGTGGTACAGTCGGATCAACTGTATGCCAATCATACATGCTTTACTCTATAATTGAACATGGGTGAGCGGTGTGGACCTATCGGAGATTCATCGATTTCTTCTCTGGTCAATAGGGTGACCGTGCCGCTTACCGTTTTTAAGCCCCCCCCCCCCCTGATTTTTTCAGTTATAAGTTCCTTCTGGATATATTCCAACAAGATATGAATGTTGATGATACAATTTGTTATTGGGCTGGCATAGGCTCGTGATTAAGTCCTCCGCGTAATTTAATTGCTTTATCGGCCGGAAAAGCGTATCTTCGAAGTTCGAATATCCGGTGAGGATTTTTAGCATGAATAATCCGAATAGATCTATGTTCTTCAAGTTCACATTCCGATCCATCAGAAGATTGAAGCCTCATAGGAGGAGTCATGTACATGGAACTTAACTCTGCAACAAGAGGTAGTCCAGGTGTTGAAAATACGTCTTCACCGAGGAAGGTGTATCCAGAATATGGATTTAAGGGTCTTTGGCCGTTTTTCCGAGGTCTCGTCATTTTAAGAAGTAAAGCTGGTAGTCGCGGGTTTCAAAATACATCTTCCTGGAGAAAGTTGTGTTCATAACTGAAATTCAAGTCACCCTTAAGGTTGTTCAATTTTATTGTGGTTCTAAGGAGTAAACCCGGGCAGTTGAGGCTATCAAATTACATCTTTCTAGAGTAAGGTGCGTTCAAAACTGAAATTTAAGTCACTTTAACCATTTATTGAAGATCACGTCATTCTACAAATCTTTGCCGATTACGTTTTGTTCAGAATAGAAATGAAAAATTTTGATACCGTTTAACCAAGGTCTCGTCATTCTAAAAACTAAACATTTTTTAATTTTATCCACGCTGACCCTTTTTCCGAGGGCTCTTCATTCTAAGAAGTAAACCAGGTAATCCAGGTGTTCAAAATGCATCTTCCTGAGAAACTTGTGTTCAGGATAGAAATGTAAGATTCTTCAACCGTTTCTCGAAGGTCTCATCGTTCTGAAGAGTAATTCTGGTACTCCAGATATTCAAAATACATAATTCTCGAGAAAGATGTATTCATAACTGAAATTTAAGGCACCCTGATGGGTTTTCAAAGATCTAGTAATTCCAAGAAGTAAAACTGGTATTCTAGGTATTCAAAACACATCATCCTCGAGGAAGTTGTGTTCATAACTGAAATTTAAGACATTCTGTTGGGTTTTCGAGGATCTAGTCATTCTAAAAAGTAAACCTGGTAATCTAAGTTTTCAAAATACATCTTCCTTGAGAAAGTTGTGTTCAAAACACCTGGACTACCAAGTTTACTTAGAATGACGAGAAACTTTAAAACCCATCAGGGTATCTTAAATTTTAATGGTGAACCAAATTTTCTCAAAAAAGATGTATTTTGAACACTTTGATTACCAGAATTACTTCATGGAACGACGATAGATTCGGAAAACCATCAGGTTGCCTTTAATTTTAGTTATGAACACAAGTTCCTTGAGGAAGATGTATTTTGAACACCTAGACTACCTGGATTACTTCTTAGAATGACTAGACATTCGAAAACCCATCAGGGTGACTCAAATTTCATTTATGACACAAATTTCTCGAGTAAATTTGTAAATACAACTCCTAAATAAAAATGTTGCGTTGTTAAGTTTAGGACTTAGATTAATTAAAAAAAAAAAAAAAAAAACTGTTCCTAATCACTCATTTCTTCTCTGTTCTAGATAAATGAGTTCCTGGCAGTCAATAGAATTCACAAGGTGATAAGAACTTGATAACTCTCTTTTTAATTTCCCAAGACGAATATCGGTTCAAAGAAACTTTTTCCGTGTTATTTTATCTTCAGAGAATTAGAAATATGTCTACTAGGGCTCATTCAACATACCATTTCCTAAGCTTTCTAACCATTTCTTTAGGTCTGAGGAACTCTTGGAAATCTTGGAAATCTTTCGCTATGTGCGGAGCATTCACTCACCGTCTCGGCGAGACGAACAAACAGGAGATTTTCGCTCGTAAGAAGTTTTGGACATCTCGGCACTTCCGGCTATCTCATTGAAATTTCGGAACTCTTTATACGGATTCTATAGAGACAGCTGCATTCAACGCTTTAAGGTTTCACGATGATTCACTGAATTAAAAGGGGGTGTTTTGGGTCTCAATCGTTCTTAAATATACGCGTATATGTACTCACAGGCATCGTAGCTAGTATACATAAGAACCACAGAACCTGAAAATTCAGTTTCAGGTTAGCCCTGAAGAAGTGAACTACAATGTTCACGAAACGTCGGCAAGATGCGTAGTTTTGCACATGACTGAAACCCGAAACACCTCCTTTTATTACACTGGTTGGAGACATTCCGGAATCAGGGCCTAGTTGTCGAGTACTAAAATAGGGGACATGAGCGGCTGCGGATAATATCGCGATTTCATTTTTAACTCCACTAATATTTTTTCGACGATGTACTTTTCTCGCTTGTACACTTTCGTCAGTGGTGAATTTGTTGACAACTCGGTAAAAAGAAGCGTAAAAAAGTACACTGACTGGAAAACGTTGAGTATGAAGAGTGACAGCCTCTTTGATATTGCTGCCACCTTCTCCATAAATGAGAATCATTTTAATTTTCTCTTGTACAGATGAAGCCTTCATTGTAAAAGTGATGAGTTTAAGTAATAAGGGAACACAACGACACCCAATCAAATCCAACCGAACGTAAGCAGCACAACCAAACCACCCAAGTAAAAGAAACTAAGATACCCAATCCAACCCAAACAAAATTAACTAAGATACCAGATCCAACTCAAATGAACGTGACCAACACAACGTTTGGAAGCGCATTCCTTAAATAAACAACAATGTCTTTTTTCGCCAATGCATCGCCATCTGGCGCGAATTGACCCATTTTTTGCGCAGACGCTTTTCCTCCTCGAACGTAAAATGTTTTTATTACGGACATTTTTTTCACTTGATGCGTATTTCTTGAGATTTTTCGAAGCCTCAAGATAACAAAAAACATCCTATATATAGATATTTAACTGCAAACTGTTTGCACATAAAAAAGAACAACGTTGTACGAGAATAGCCTATCATATAACAAAGATAAGCAAAAAGTTCACATGGTCTAATAAGATAGCGATTGGTTGATATAAAATTTAATAAAACAGTACATTTACTACTCACACTGTAAGAGATTTCATTAATGAGTTTCCTCCGCTTTAAGAAAAATGACGATCTTTAGTGCAAGTATGTACCTTGCATTAGCGGGTTTCTCTATTTCTATTGGTAAATATAATATGTTTCTATAATATACCGTTGGGTTAGCGTAATACCGTACCTATTTAGTTGGTAGCACTGTCAGTAGGAATGAAAAAAAATCGTTTCAAAAATGATTTCCTCTTCCTCCATTATTTTATTGATCAATAAAAGATCACTGAAGGAAGAGAAAATCATTTTGCAAATAATTTTTCTAAATGTTGTCAATGCCGACAACTCAAATTCGTGTAACAAAATTAATTTTTGAATAGGTACGTACTTGCCACTTTTTATGAATAGGCATCAGATTCTTCCTTCTCCTGAATAGGTACGTTATTGCGCTAACCCGAAGATACCTATATGACATTGGAAATAACCCTATTTATAAAAAGTAAATCATAAGTTTTAAAATTATCCACTTTTATATTCTTTCTTGCAGGATCAACTTCAAGTATTGACTTCAATATAGAAACTTTAAGTTCTGTTGAACCTGCTGCCCAAAGTGTTTCTCCTACTTACGGACATCCTACTCCTATTTACAGACATCCTACTCCTCCTATTCTGATAAATCCTATTCCTCCTGGTTATGAAATTAAAAAGGTAAACGCTCGTAACCTTCGTCGCCTAGGATTTGGAGATCAAGGTAGTCGAATTTTCCGGATAAGCCTACCTGCCAGGGTACTAGTGTCACCGAACAAATTAATCGTTGGTAAATTGAATTCTTATGGTGTTTTGTTATACTTATATCAAACAGTATTACATCGCCGCAATCCGGTTCAAATACATTTGTACAACGGCAACATTACTCGACTTCCCAAAGGAGAAATTGCGATTTTACCTTTTAACCGTAAGATTGAGTAAAAATTTAGAGATTAAATTAATTCCAGCAAAAAAATGTAAATCTACAACAATGAAATAAAAGTATTGATTTAAATCTATTTAACGTCTCACTTTTGTTTGTCAATGTTCCTCCTTGTCCGGAAACCGGTATCATCTCTCAGAAAGTGTCTGCTTTCTGCGGTTGGTCCTAATGTCGCTTCCACATCTTCGTCTGCAGCTTGTTCAAGCAGCGGTTGGGGAAGCGATCCGCGTAAATATCCATTTTTCAAGAGGTAGGCACGTTGATTTCGCAATTTCTGAATCGAAACGTGCTGATGCTCTGGGTGTTTACGGCATCAAAGGGCGTGCATACATGCCATAAAGCCTCCGTGAGCAGGGATAATGCTATCATCGTAGCAGTCTAGCAAGTCATCCTTGAGTTGATCCGTCCACTCAATGGAGGCGTTTTCCCGGTTCGTCGTCGTGTTTCCATCTCAATTATTTTCAGCACACTAAACTCTAGGGAGATCGGCACTGTTTGTTAACCGATTATCGGGTAATTTGAACCCCATCTACAACTTTTTGGTGGTTTTTTGGTCTTATTGTTCTTTCCACGAGCAGCTAGGGAAAGGTGCCATTCAGCTTTGGGCACGGTTGTTAGTCTTCCGCTTGGGGATTATATTGTCCGCGACTCCTTATTAATTATTGCAACCATATTCTGCAGAAACCCGTTGACTCATTTCCCTTTCGGAGTAGGCGTGATTCGCTCGATGAGGAAAGGAGTAATGTGAGGAATGAGGTATAGATTTTTTATATTAACCTAGAATTCTCGTGTTATTTATTTAAATAGCACATTCTTTCCGCAACCCTGCTCCGACCCAAGTTGTACTCATCAACTAGTTCTATTTTCTTATCATTTAGGACAATGCTGCACATTTTTTTCTCGCTTTGTCCTTCAAACACCATAATTTTTGTTTTATGTGCGTTAATTTTGAGACCCATGTTCTTTATTCTTGTATTCAGTTTGCTCAACATTCATTGCAAGTCTTGGATTGACTCTGCCATAACAACCTTATCATCTGCGAAAGCTAACCCGCGTAACCTCACTGTCCCGAGATCCACACCCTCTTCGTCGAAGAGAGCCATTCTTAAACACTTGTACATGAATATAATGAACAGCCATGAGGACATAACGCATCCTTGCCTTACGCCTTGCATAATATCGAACCAGTTACTCCATTTCCCATTTACCCTTAAACTCGCTTTGCTCCCTGCATATATTGTTTTTATTTCTTATTTAGGCCATCCATTGACTCTGTACTTTTTCAGGACTACCCAAAGTTTACTTCTATCCACTTTTTCCAACGCTTTTTCTAGGTCAACTCTATAATTATCTATAAGTATTGCAGTTGCTTTTATATCTTTTTCTTTTGCATATTGTGACGATAATCGCCTTGTTCCAGTCACCTGGGACTTACCCATGTCACTGCATGAATTTATCAACTCGCACAGCCTATGACGTATGTACTCGCCACCGCATTTAAGAGTCAGTACTGTCTACACCAACAGCCTCACCATTTTTTTAAGTTCTTAATTATATCCCTAAACTCTGATTCAGTTAAGTAACAGACTCTCTGAACCGGGTTTTATAACATATCGTGTTCTATGTCGCAGTTGTGTTGCCCTATAGCTTCACCTCCCACTAATTCCTTTCCTAATTGTGTAGTATCCTGTCTACATATATCATACATATAGCATTCCACCCTTGCTATTTCTCATATCGGCTAACTCTGTGCTTTTACTTCCTCTCATACTGATCAACACCAATTAATTTAACAGTTTCTTGCTTTCTTCAAAATTGATTTGCATTTTATTCTCTTCTTCTGTTTTGATTTTAGCTTTACTTAATTTGACTAGTATTTTTACTTTTCTCTTTCTGTCTCTGTAATTGTTTTTAAATCTATTTCTCTCCTCAACGCTGAGGCCTGCGATGTCGAATTTTCTTAGATACGCTTGTTTCTTTTCGTGGACGGGTGCGCTGATTTCATCATTCCACCACGCATCACCAGGCATTCTTCCTACAACCGCAGTACCACACACTTCGGTCGCACTTGAAACAATGATATCCCGAGACGCAGTCCATGATTCTCAAAATCTATTCGCACTTCCGGTTTCTGTAATTTCTTGATTTGGATTCGCGTTTGTTTCGTCTTTTTGATTCTCTCTCTTCTCCATCCTTCACCTAAGTTCATTTTTGAGACTAGAAGGTAATAATCAATATTATATTCAGAACCGCTCATAACCCTTGTATCTTTTACTTTCTCTCTTAGTCTTTCATCCGCAACAGCAGAGTCAATTACACTGTGACTATCTCCTCTGGACCAGGTGTACATGCGGATCATTCATGCCTGATCCATGCAAGTATTTGTAATAAACAACCCCTTTTCTAAGCATAGGCTATCTAATCTGTCTCCATTATCATTTGTTTTTGGATCCCCAAAATTACCTAGTTTGAGCTTTGAAATTTGTTCATAACAATTATTGTTGAAAGAAAATCAACAATGGCAAGATATTATTTTTCAGATGAAAATGATCCTGCAGTAAATAAACTTGTTTTGAGTATATGTGCAGAAACTAATTCTATGACATTAAAATTACAAACATTTGCAAGTTTAAATGGCGTTGAATCCGCTTATGTCGAAGTTATTTTGTTAAACGATTAAAAAAAAATGTAACTTCAAAGTTCAAGGTTTTTTTCAGCAAAATCATCGTTCTGAAATCTTGCGTTCAACTTGCCGCCAAACCTAGTAAATCTTTCCTAATTTTTTTTTTAATTTGTAAAAGCAAGAGCAAATTATACCTTGAAAACGTGATCTTCAAATCTGGACCAAGTGTATGAACAAATATATACTGAGTAATTATAAAAAATGTTTACCCGTGGAATGGAAATTTCTACGAAGCTAAAAATCTGAAATTCGTCGCGTTTTTATCAGAATCACTGTTTGGAAAAATAAATATGTGTCCTTCACGAATTAAAGTCAAAAATAAGTTTTATTCTTTCATAATTTCGCCCTGAAAAAGTCAACATTTTTCAAAAATTTGTATTAAAATAGTTACAAATTGCTGAAGTCGATGGAGCCCGCAAGAAATACTCCCCTTTGAATTTCGAATATGTCACCATTACATTTTAATTATGATAATATTATTAAGAGTTGCTCACTTCTTATTAATAGCGATGAAATAATTTGTCTAAATCACATATATAATTTGATTACATCAAAAATTCTGATAACCGACAAATCTTGTATTTTCAGCTACGCAGAAATTTCCATTTCACGAATAAATATTTTTTATGATTGCTGATCAGTTACGGAAAAAGAAGACTTGTTTTGAACTTAAGTCGCAAGTTTTCCCATCATCAGACAGTTGATTGAAAATTCAATTTCCAATTTCAGAAAAAACTTTGAAATCGAACAATTTCGAAATGGCATAAAAAATGGTATAAAATAACCAATTTTCAAATAATTTCAAATAAAATACATTAGCAGCAGTGTTATTCAGGGAATATTCGAACCAATAGAAATTCATAGAAAAATTCACTATTCTAACGAATGCAAAATGAATCTCACTTTAAATTTCTATATCAAATAGATTTTTTTATAAATAAAATTGCTTTCAAATTTCCATGTTTTTCCATTGATATTGAAATAAAAAAATGCTTCCTATAATCTTGCTACATAAAAAATTCAACATTTATATTCAAATTGCAAGCAAGAATAAATTAAAAATTAAATCCTTGAAATTCTATGTTTGACGAATTTGTTATCTCAATAGAATTACTCAATAGATTACTTAGTTTGACTAAATGATAAAATGACTAGAGTCCCTCTAAATTAATAAAATTAATACGATGGTCACACACACACACAGTCACATACGATAGCGTCTCGTTTATATAAAATAACTGAAACAGAATATTTATTAGTCACATTGTACGAAACTTTGTTAATTATTTTCCTTCATTTTGAGAAAAATGACGATCTTAAGTGCGAGTCTGTACGTTACGTTAGCGTTTTTTTGTAATTCTATTGGTAAATATAATATATCATTATGTAATACACCAATATGACATTGGAAATATCACTATTTATAAAAATTAAATTGTAAGCATTAAAATTAATCCATTTCTCTATCCCTTCCTACAGAATCAAGTTCAGCAGCCGGCGTCCGGCGTAGAGGAACTCTTAATTTTAATCTTCCTGATCCCAATGCTTCCCCAAGAGTTGTTCCTATGTACAGACATCCTAGTCCTCTTCTCAACAAATATCCTATTCCTGGTGGTTATCATATTGAAGAAGTGAAATCTAGTGATCTTCTTCGTGTAGGGTATGGAGACCCAGAAACTACTGTTTTCAAGATAAGTCTACCTGCTAGGGTACTAGTATCGCCGAATAAATTCATCGTTGGAAAATTGAATTCTTATGGTGTTTTGCTATACTTATATCAAACAGTATTACATCGCCGAAATCCGATTCAATTACATTTGTACAACGGCAACATTACTCGACTTCCTAAAGGAAAAATTTCGATTTTACCTTTTAACCGTAAGATTGAGTAAAAATTTAGAGATTGAATTAATTCAAGCAAAAAAATGTAAATCTACAACAATAAAATAAAATTATTGATTTAAATCTATTTAGCGTCTCACTTTTGTTTAAAAAATTATATGAGATCCTTTCTAAACCTTGTATCGGTCAGAGGTTGATCCGCTCTATACCAAGTTTCAGCTTCGAATTTTAAACACCGGGAAAAAGCTTGCAATTTTTATAAAACCAAAAATTTTTCAGTTAATGTTTCGTTCAAAAACCAATGTTCCTCATACACTATATATTTAAGAATTTGAAGCTTGTGTTTATGGAACATTCAAATGAGGTAAAACGTTTAGTTAGTTAAAGTTAAACACTTAGTTAATTTATATAAACTGTTATCGTAGATCAGTAATTTTGACAAAGTTGCTAAGTTCGAGAATTTATTATTTTCGACAGATTGTATAGAATTTCGTTACCTTTAGAAAAGAAAAACATTTAGTTGGTATAGAAATATATTAACTTACAGTAGACAATTTTTCGTCTGGTATCGAGAAAATGAATTTCCCTGAAATCCGCATAATGCATTTGGAGGTCAGGTTTATTGTTTTCCTCGAGTTTCTCGATGTTCTCATGATGCAACGGTGCTATTCCAAGAATTTCTTCAGACCGCGTGTGTGTATATATATATATATATATATATATCAGGGAGAATCAACAGTTTCTCGCGGACCCATCGCGCCTCTTCAGCGATCTCCTTGTTTCTGTAAAAAATCCACCCAAGCCCAAGGAGGTAGAGACTTTTTGGAGAGAGGTATACAGGATCCCGAAAACACTGAAGTTGAAAGAAGATACTGACGATATCATCCGCTTCAAGGAGTTTTGCGACAACCTCATAAAGTCTGAGGAGGAATGTCCATCAATCACTGCCGAAGAGGTGAAAAAAGCACTTAGAGGCACGATGAACTTTTCCGCTGCTGGACCAGATTGTATCAAGAACTTCTGGTCGAAGAAGTTTACTTTTACACACCAATATTTGGCCCGCATATTCACTTCATATTTGAAGTCGGAGAAGCCCATTCCGTAGTGGCTGGTGTTAGGACGCACTATACTCCTCCCAAAAAAAGGCAACTTGTCAAACCCAGAGAATTACAGGCCAATAACTTGTTTGAACACACTGTATAAGATCTTTACAGGTGTCCTAAATAACAGGATTGTTCGACGAATTGAGCCTGTAGCGCGAGAGATGTACGAACAACGTTGCTCGAAAAAAGGTGTAGCAAGCTGTCCAGAAAACCTGCTAATTGACAGGTGTGTCTATAAAGACGCTGCAGCCCATCAGCGCGTCCTGTCAATGGCCTGGATTGACTACGGGAAAGATTTCGATTCAACCTCTCGTAGACTTATCATCTGTCTGTTGGAAAGCTTGAAGGTGCATCCACACATAGTGAGATGCATAGAGAGATTGATGCCTCTTTGGACAACTAGATTTACGATCTCATCTAGAAATTATCGTGTGACAACGACCAACGTCACTTTCCAGAGGGGCGTCTTTCAGGGTGATACCATGAGCCCTTTGCTTTTCTGTATCACACTTCTGCCTCTATCTCTCGCACTACGAAATTCTTCTGGATACCTCTGTGGCGACACTAAAAGGCGCGATCATAAGGTCGCGCATGTATTTTATATGGATGACCTGAAGATCTATGCCTCTGATAAAAGAAAACTTGAAACTACTATAAATATCGTTAAGAAGTACACAGGAGAGATTGGGATGGAATTTGGTTTGGACAATTGTGCCAAAATTAATCTGAAGAATGGAAAGATTACTGTCATTCCCAAGGACTCTGAGCTTGTGGATATAAGTGTCATTAGACATATTAATACTGGAGAGACCTATGCACTACCTGGGCGTGTCTCAAAGCCACATTCAGGACGAAACATTGTTACACAACAAAACCGCCAATTATTAGAACAATGGCGGTTTCGGTTTTTCTGTCGTCCCTCCAAAGAGTGACAGCTCTCAGCTCTTTTTCTTCGATATCCGAATTCCAATATTGGCGCGCTCCGCTCCCCACCCTCGATTAGTACTAAGTTCTGCCACGCACGGCGTGACGAGCGGGCCCCGGGACGAGGTTCAGTCCTGTGGCCAGTTCGTCAGTTGAACATCGACCGAGACCCAGCGAGCATCTCGCCTCTTCCGACGTACCGGTCACCCGTGTGTATACTCTTCGGTTCGCGGAAGGTTCGCCGGTTAGCAATATAGCCATATCGAGACAATCGGAATTTAGTGCAGTCTGCTGCCCTGTACAGGGACCACCCACCACAGTGTAGTTTTTTTTTGTCACGAATAAAGACAAAGTTCAATTAGTGAAAAGTTCATCGTTCCCTTTTCTTCGAGGATCCCCCCCCCCCCCCCCCCTAGCTCCACAGATGAGCGACCGGTCTCAACCAGACTTCCGGAAGTTACTTGAAGGGCACCTACCATGTCGTCGCCGCCTCCAGATGTGCTCCCTTCGGAATCGAAACACGTAAGTAATTTGTTTCGCTCAGTGACCCTACGGTTAGTTTAAATTTCTTTTGGGTATTTAAGCCCCCCGTCAAGCAAATCTCACCCTCACCATCCTCTCCGTAGGATCGGAGTTCATTAACTTACACCTCTAAGATCGTTTCCCTTCTCTCGATCCTCACCGTAGGATCGGAGAATGAGCCAACTTAATTAAACCTAGTTTTTCCTCATGATCCTCATCGTAAGATCGGAGAATAAGAGAATTCTGATAGACTCAGAACCGCTCCCGAGCCTCTCCGTAGCATCGGAGTTTATTTAATCACACTTTTAAGATCGTTGACCTTCTCTCGATCCTGACCGTAGGATCAGAGAATGAGCCAACGTAAGTAAATCTAGTTTTTCCTCACGATCCTCGCCGCAGGATCGGAGAATAAGAGAATTTTGGTAAACCTGGAACCCGTCTCCCGATCCTGTCTGTAGACCAGAGAGCAAATCGACGAGACTTAAGAAAAACCTACCTCCCGACACGATCCTCTCCATAGGATCGGAGGGTAACCCGCCCTTGGGTTTTTAACAGTCAAACCTCTCCTCACGATCCACCCCGTAGGATCGGAGATTCACGAGAAGACGGCAATCTGAACGCTCCTCGTGATCCTCCCCGTAGGATCGGAGGCTCTGTCCTCTACGGCCCTGACACTTGATCAGCGAAGCCACTTTTCTTTTGTTGGGTAAGGCTAATAAGCTATCTTTATTATTTACCCTTAACAACATCAGTGAAGGAGTCTTTCCGAAGCAGATACAAGCATCTTCTTCGATATATTTGTTCTTCCAATCTGTCGGCGTTAAACAAGGTATCTGCGACTAACATGCTTGCCGTCCCGGTTCTACTCTACTCGTTTGGGGTGGTTCGATGGACGAAGAACGAGCTTAAGGCCCTTGATGTCACCTCACGTAAGATCATACATATGCATAAAAGCTTGCATATCAATTCGTCAGTTCCGCGATTATTCACTTCACGCGGTCAAGGCGGAAGCGGACTTCTGAATCTCCAGTGTCTAAACAACCAAACTGTTCTAAGTACAGCTTACATCGTTGCGAATGGTAGAGATCCTCTCCTAAAAATGGTCAGGAACCACGAGATGATTAGCGAAGGAGCGTTCCTTTACAATGCCGCGGAGCAAGGGGCCGAGACACTTGGCCTGAATTTTAACATCAGAAGTGAGGAAAGTGCATTACTCCATCTAGGTGCTTCACTTCTAAAAGTCGAAGTGAAGAAAGCAGAAGTTTAAAATTTTCACTAACAGGTACTCGACAAGAAAATGCACGGAAACTTTCACCGAAATGTAGAAAAACAGTCCTTGTCGAAAGAACAAACTTTTGCTTTCCTCAGATCATCAGGGCTAAATTCAGGTACAGAGGGTTTTATTTTCGCATGCCGGGACGGCGTCATTTCCTTCTTAGCATATCGTGACCGCCTTTTATGTCAAGAAGTTCCCAGTGATAGGTGCAAAGCGTGTCATGCACACGTTGAGTGCCTAGAACACATACTATCGGGGTGTCCGACCCACGCAGGAACGACGTATATCTATAGACAATGCGGCCCTGAGAGTGATTTATCACCATATTTGTCGCTCTTACGGTGTTGGTCGCGACCCTGCCCTGGCGAACGCTCCAAGGGAGATAGAGTCAATTGTCCGAAACGAGAAGTGCCAAATTTTCTGGAACTACGATTTCCGGACAGCAGTCTCTGTTGCACACTCGAGGCCTGACATCGTTCTCCAAGACTTCGAGAAACGAACTATATTCGTGATCGAATTCTCGGCTCCGTCCGAATACAACATCATTGCCAAGGAGAAAGAAAAGAAGCAGAGGTATCAAGACCTTAAAAGACAGCTGCAACGACGGTACCCAAAATATTCGGTACAAGTAATTGTCCTTGTGATAGGTGCTCTCGGAGGTGCGAAGCTATCACTGGTTCGTAACCTTGAAGCGATACTCGCGTGCCAAAAATATGACAAGGCACTTGCGTAATGGATGCAGAAATCTGTCATCCTTGGGTCGCTTCGTGTCCTCAAGACGCATGAGGGTTTCGCCGGCCTGTCGTTGTGATTTCATCGTGCCTTGTGACCACCCATGTCACGGTTGTGAGACGTGGCCATAAGTGTGACTTACCGCGGTTCTACTGGGAGCCGGTGTAGAACCTCTTCAGCCCTATTTTCAACCACTTTATGATTTTCAAAGTATTCACGAAGCCCTCATTTAAACCTCCATGATTCTCTCAAGTCATATTTAGCCCTCTGTTTAACCTCTTTATGATTTTCGAAACATTCATCAATTCCTTATTTAAACCTCTATGATCTCTGCAGTACAACGCCGGCGCAATTGAAAAAGGTATCCTTTCTTTTTATTTATTTAGTATTATTATTACTTGTAAAATATTAAATGTGTCAGTTTTTTTTTTAGTGGAAATTTTGTTATAGAAAAGCAAACTAATGCGCATGCAAATCCGAGCACGTGCGTTTCGTCGTTGGGCGCCTGCATTCCGGAGCACGACGAAGCGGTTGGAAGCATCTCAGTCTAGGGTGCTAAGGTCCGTACACAAAATAATGCTCAAATTATTTCGAATTTCATAAATAAATATACGTTTCGGCAGCAAAAATAATTTATTGGCATGGTACGCATAAATTATTCTCTTATTTGGTGAGTAAAGAGTCCATACAAAGATGTTATTACAGTGTTAAATTTTCCAGTAAAACAAGGATTTGTGAACAAGATAGCGAAAATAATCGCAATAAACGAAAGTATTTCAATATAAGTGTATTTGGATATTATTTTTCGCAAGATATTAAAAAAAAACGTTTCGTTCAATGCAATTAGTACAATTGTTTGGCCCTTGGCCCTCTGAACTAAAGGTATTGGCGCCCTCTATGATGCATATGCTACAGAACAGAAAGCACTGAGTGAAGGATATACTACACTCTAACGAGGTTCTCAAAACACCCTCCTTTGAATCTCTAAGTATACAGAAATAGAAATATCTGCAGCTTCTCAGGAGCTAAGAGGACTTAAATTATATTGGAATAAACCCTCTTTAGATCCTCTTTCATTTTCCGTGGTTAGAGTCTTTAGAGGTTTAAGGGAGTATTTATATTTGCTTTGCACTATTAACGGAATATACCCTCAGATTTGTTCATCTACATTTCTAGATATAACTACACATTGAACAGAATGTAAAAACATCTAAAATCATTTTAATTATCAAAAAATTTTAGAAAACTGGACTTGTGTGGTCTGTTCGTATGTAATTAACGCTCACTCCGTGATGTGGGGCTCGGAGTGGGAGGATGCCTCAGGAAAGGAACTAAGCATGACCGTCTCTGATGGAGATTTTGCTTCTTTCAATAATAAGGAACCTACTTTTCTACCTTTGCCTGGTCAGACTGGCTCAAACCTGGACTTGGTGTTTCTTTCTTTGACTCTGGTCTACCTGGCCTCGGTGGCGATTACAAATGACATTTATCCCTCTGCCCATTTTTTGGTGAACGGTTGCATTAATGCTTCCCACATGATGTGTAGTTCTTCTTCAAAGCCGTTTGCACCGAATCCACTATAATACTGGGCCTTTTAGAGGAATTAAATGTTGGTGCAAACCTTTCTAGGGTGTATGATCACTTTGTGGACGATGTTTTTGAAATTTGAGAAACCATCCGCTGTTGGTGGAATCATGAATACGATTAGGCGTTGTATCGGAGCACGACAGCCTTGAAGGAATATTTGCCTGAACAGTCGAGAGAGGAGAGAGCTGTGCTCATTTGTGGATTTTAGTGAGACTCCTAATCCTTGGGCTGGTATGCCCGAGGGCGGGCGCACTGTTTGCGCCTTGGCTTCAAAGATTAATGCGTAGAATACGCATGTGAATCCTCAGGCGCTCTTGATTTTATTTATCATCTGTTTGATAGAATATTCTTAACTTTCATATTTCCGGGTGTCTAGACAGAGACCTTTGTGGTTAATATTCCTAAATCTTCTAGCAAAGGGATCCGCCCAATATCTCTTACCTCTTATGTGCGAAAGCTTTTTAGAGGTTAGTCCAACGCCGAATAGATTTGTTAGCTGAAAAAAGGAACTGCAATCCTAAGTCTCAGTACGGCTGTCGGCGAGGTAGATAGACTCTTGATTGTGTGGCTTCTGTTACAACTGAGGTAATTTAAGGCCTGGGCGATGCGGATTCCACCTTAGCCCTTGCCATCGATATTGAGGATGCATCCAATGTGGTCCTGCGCAGGGTATTCATTGAAAATCTTAAGGAACGGGGTGTCCCGGCTAGAATTTTAAACTTTGTAGCGTTTCTAACTGATAAGAGGAAAGACTTCTTTTTCCCTGCTGGCAAGGATCGGACGATTTCTGTAGTGGGGGTTCCACACGGCGGTGTTCAATCCCTGATCTTGTTTAACCTCAGCTTCAGGAGGTTCAAGGATTTTCTCCAAGAGGGTGTAAGAGCTTCGCAGTATGCGGAATATTTACTTTTTTAGTTAAGGATCATAATATTAGAATGTCCCTGCACCTCCTCAGAAGAGCGGTTGTGTTGCTTTCTCTCTGACCCAAGACGTTGGATCTTCCAATTTTTCTTCCAAGATCTCAGTATTTGAAGATTCATGCTATCTCAGAGGTTTATGCTACGGAATTTTTCCTACTACAATACCCCACTGACCCTGATACCACAACTAATTACTGAAAAGTGTAGAATGGAGGAGGTCCGACAAAGAAGAAGATGGATGAGAAGGTTCAACGTCCGCTTCGACAAAACAGGAATAATAGTAGCATGCGATTCGATGTAGCGAAGCGTTCAAGGTGTCTCGCGTTCTTTCAAACCAGTCTAATTTTTAGGGTGTCGGATGATCTAGCGGCGGCATTTGTGGGCTTTCTTCGGTGGCATATCCGTATTCAATGTGGATCTTCACGGATAGTTTGGTTGATAAGACCACCGAAAGTGCTTGAAGCGGTTTTTGTATTCCAGAGCTTGGATTCAGAAATGGTCTTTAATTACATCGGTGCACGTCAGCCCGTTCGTGCGAACTGTATGCTGCCCCACATGTTCCAAAAAAATACTACTCAGAGAAGTATTACTCAAACTGATCAAAACTAGATGCACAGGGAATAGGAGAGAATTCCAAGCTTAACAACGGGTACAAGACTGACTTTACTTCAACTTAAGGCTTGAATTTACTGACTTTAATTTGTTTATTTTGGGATTGTTTATGAGTAATAAAATTAGAAGATTCACGACTGAGAAGTTCCGGGGCATAGCTGCAGAACGAAAGAGAGCTTGGCTTGATGATTGTCGAGCGCTTCGTCTCGTCTATTTTGGGCGAGTTCCCAATCGCTTCCGCTGATTGGTTGCTTCCACTATGCTGCCCTGTGATCAATAAATTTGCTTTGCTTTCCCTCTCTAGTACCGCTATATCGTAATAGAGTCAAGGGGCGGTTTCTATGGGAATCTGCAATTATCAAAGAAAAATCTCGGCAGAAAGTTGCGAAAGCCTTTCTGGCAATGAAGAATTTCTCATCCTCCCTAGATCGGGTGCGTCCGCATTCGCATTGACGGCAGCAAATCAAAGACGAGCAGACCTGATTCTTATCCCATTTCTGGAATCTTGTCATAGGTAGGAATTTCGCATTCAGTGTCGCAGGGCTGAGGGGCCAACGGAGTGTTAGAAAGTTTCCTACCTTGAGATAATTACTGGTGAAACCAATGCTTGGCTGCCAGGCAAAGTCGTCATTCCCAGAACCTAAGGAAAATACTCCGGACGTCCTTTCTGACTTTCAGAGCATCTACAGATTTCAAGCGAGATTCCAGGGAGATTGGAGACAGCAGGCGGACATCCGGGAACCATTTTCGAATTTGAACCTCGACTCTAAGATGGAGACGATAGCAAACGAGTCCTAGTTTTCCAGGCGTTTCCAGAGTTAAAAAATTACTTTACGTCCCTCGTTGGTAATGAGGCCGCGGCAAGGTCATAAACAAAAATTTGGAACAAACGCATGAGCCCCCAGATTCTTAAAATTAATCTGAATCTATGTCCTTGGAGTGTCGTGCCACGTGACCAAAAGGAAGAGATATTCCTGTTCGGGGGAGTGTCTTTGAAGTACTTTCCTTCTCTTGCCCGTAGAACAACCCTCATTTGTTACTCCAGATGATCCTTCTGCAGTCATGGCCCCATGTGCGGTGACTTGGCTGATGTTTGAATGCTTGAATGTTAACTGTTCTTCCACCATGCACATGAGATTGTTGTCATCGGGGTTAGAAGTCTGTATTTTTAAGACACTGAGCAAACAGAAACAACAGAAAATCATTATAAAAGCAAAACTTCTGTACTTCGCGTTAGCGGTTTTCCATAATTTTTATCAATTATTAATACAGGGATGACATTAATTCGCAAAAATAATAAAAAAACTAAATATTAGTGCTCAATTTATCCTCAAATAATTCCGAAAGTGTTGAGGTAAATATATTTTTTGATTTAAAAAAGCGGTTTTAACAATAGTCAGATACAAAATAAATGACCTAAGAAGTTCTAAACCGAAAAATTAAAAAATACAAGTAGAAATTTGAGTACGATTAACTATTGCGACGGATGCGAAGTTAATCCAACTTTCCTTCAAATTTTAATAATTTTCATATTAAAATTGAAATAAAAAAATACTTCCTATACTCCTTCTCAATTGGAAATTTAATATTTAAATTTAAATTGCAAGTAAGGATAAAAATGAGATTGGAAATAATTTCACGCATAATATTTTTCTACTCAATTTAATTTTTCTCTGCTTGATTTCCAGCGTGGATTTTTTTTTATGACGTCAACTTTAATTAGCTTGATTGAATAATCAAACTACGTAATATATATCTTATCTCTGCACTGTTTGTACATAAAAAAGACGAAGAATAGTCCCGCTTACAAAAATGGTTTGTGTAAAGTTTGTATTAAGTAGGTCAAATGAGATATTAACTAGTTTATATAATCTAATGAAAAAGAATCCCTCTATCAGTTTGCTCCACTTTGAGAAATATGAGGATCTTCTGTGCGAATCTGTACCTTGCTCTGGCGATTTTATCGAATGCTATTGTTAAATGTAATATAATATCATCACACTAAAATGAGAAATTCACTATACGGCTTGCGAGATATACTCTTTAAATCTGAGTCAGCGATAAGTATACAGCTGATTCAAATCAGCGTATATTATCAAAACGATTGATTTTATTGTAAAAGAAAGTGGGCACGAATCATCCTTTTAGTATCTCATAACATGATACACAGTATCACATAATAACATTAAGTGTCCAAAAAAATGCCCTACTAGCATATCCAGTTGTCCACCCATGCCTGAATCATAGTCCTAAATAGGAAATATATAATGAACTATTTTAAAATGTATTTAAAATAAACCAGTGAAATCTCACTGGTTGAAACAGCCCGAAGTGTGTCACTTGTTCACTCAGTGGAATTCCGTCGCAGGTTCAATCAGTGAGGTTCACGGGTTATTTAGTATCAGTAGTCATCTGGTTGTACGCGTCGTCCATCAGCTGATTGGGTATTGCACCTATCATTCATTACTTTTATACTAACCGTCGTACAAAATCAAACCAAAGTGGGCAGGGGCCCACAGTGCGTTCACTATGTGAGACTTAAGCGGGGCGCACACACATTTTCACAGCGAATAAGCACAATGCACAAGAAAACACGCTTCAACGCATACGGATCCGCATAGTTGCTTCCTATGCACGAGGCTTTAGCGGCCTAGTATCAGGTGGCGCCGATCAGCGTTTTGTAACCTTAAACTGTGAAGTATTGACGTAAGAACTGTGTTTTTTCGTGGACAATTATCTAATATTTATAAAAGGGAGTGATTTTATCTGAAATAAATTCTTCGTCTGTCTTTGATTATGAAACAGAAAATTAAAAATCGTCTGCTAAAAGCGTCTGAAGATTACATAAGAAGGCTGCAGAATGCATGAAAGTTCAACGTTCCGAACTTTTCGACGCCCTCTGCGCCATACTGTGCGACAATCACAGCGATTGAAATGGAGGCCTGTGATTGGTCAAGAACCTTGTGCGTCATGCATTGTGCGCTGTACAAATGAATGTGGGCCCCGCTTTAAAGGAGGAATTAGATAGCACGACATTCAGCGAATGCGACTCCAAGGGAGAATAGAATAAACTAAATTGCGCTAAGCAGGCCTCTCACTCCCCCTTAACCCCTAATTATGATTTCTTAATTTAGGCATTGTTTGTGTCATTCCAAGTATAATTTATATTAAAGAAAAATTATTATTTAAATATGTTTGCAGAAGTTGATCTTTGTACTACAATCATATTAAATTGAAATACAAGTTTCGTCTTGGGCAATACATTTGGAGGTTAGCAATGACGCTCGAACCTCTTCAGATATGTACCGCGAAAGTTGTATAACCAAAAAAGAGTTAACACCATAATTTGCATTATCAGGAGTAAACATATATTAATAAACAGTATTCTTGAATATAAAATATACTAAAATCCTAAAATATTCTGGCGTGCTACCACGTGCTACTCTGTTGGAGTACTCTGCTGGAAGTACTACTTTTTACAACGCCTCAACGAGATTTTGGAAATTTAAATAAGAGGCACTATGTAACGTGTTTGTGGTTCTTGAACTTAAAAATTCTGCCCATATAATCTAGCCTAACGTAGAACCTGTCCTTTAGGACGGACAACCAATCTTAGTCCTGGACAGTTTAAAATCAAGTGTGCTTTTTCTAGTCAATTCAAGTATTTGAGGCCTTTAATTTAAAATCAGTGTTTCATTCATTTTTCGTTTTCTTGTTCAGTGATTTCCCGACTCGATCATCTTCTGGTGTTGTGGGAAGTGACGAGTCGGATGACGTATTACTTCCGGTCGCGTCGGGATCGATCGTTCGTTGAACGATCGTGGTCGTAGCTTCCGGAGGCTACATCTTTGCCAATTCTTCAAAACAAGCAAAACCTTTTTTTGGGTACAAAAGGAGTACTCTGTTGAATGGGCTCATGGACTCATATCTCGGATTAAATCGCTAAAAGGTATTTAGAAGTTTTTTAGTAATAACGCCAGTCCGTCATTAATTCAGTAACATTCAGTAACAATTACCAAAAATGTTATTGAATTAATGACGGACTGGCGTGAGGTAGCGAGGGAATCACGTTTGGTCAAGTTAAGTCAATGAAAAAAAGAGACGAGACAATTTATCACCCTTATTTCTAAAATCTTCTAAATACCTTTTATCGATTTAATCCGAGATTTCCCTGAGCCTATGCAACAAAGCACTCCTTTTGTACCCAAAAAAGGTTTTGGTTGTTGTGGAAAATTGGCACAGATGTAGCCTCCAGAAGCTACGACCACGATCGTTCACAGAACGATCGATCCCGACGCGACCGGAAGTGATACGTCATACGACTCGTCCCTTCCCACAACACCAGAAGATGATCGAGTCGGGAAATCAATAGACAAGGAATCGAAAAAATGAATGAAACACTGACTTTACTTGAACGGCTCAAATACCTGAATTGCCTAGAAGAAGCACACTTGATTGAAATCGTTGCAACAACCGATAATGTCTACACTCACCTACACCTTGATAGCAACTGAGTAACCGCCAGGAGAGAGGAGGTCCGGGAGTCCTCAACAAAGGAACCATCAAACAACTACCTGAGTCCTCACTCAAATGAAAAATGTAGCATTGGGCAGAAACAATTTTATCACCAATGAACCTGAAGGTCCCTCAACACAAGAACAATTACATCAAACAAATTATTAACATCCCGCCCGCCTCGTTCGCTGAACTACACAGATTCCACGGATGACGGTCAAGAGTTTAATGCCGCCCGCCATGAAAAAATAAAAATTCAGTTCCGCCCGCCATGTAGCGCAATTGGTCACATAGAGTCAGCGCACGACTGGTAGCCAACACAATTTGACGATGGGGCGATCGTAGGTCCCAAAGGAGGTTTTAACAGTGACAGCTCGTAAAAGTCCATCCTGTCCAGGTCTAACATTGGTGATCCGTCCTAAAGGCCATGTCCCACGTCGAAGTAGAGAAGGCTCGACAATCAACACGACGTCTCCAATTTGAAGATTACGTTACGGCACAGTCCATTTATTTCTTTGTTGAAGTGTATGAATGTATTCATGAGGCCAACGTTTCCAAAACTGGTCACGCATTGCTTGGACAAGACGCCAGTGAGTGAAATAGTTCAGTTCCTTATCCGAAGTTATATGTACCGCGAAAGTTGAATAACCAAAAAAGAGTTAACAACATTATTTGCATTATCAGGAGTAAACATATTTTAATAAACAGTATTCTTGAATATAAAATATACTCAAAATCCTAAAATATTCTGGCGTACTACCGCGTGCTACGACACCTTGGTTATAACTAAAAAATAGTCTGCGTATTCCGCTGGAAGTACTACTTTTTTACAACGCCACAACGAGATTTTGGAAAATTAAATAAAAGGCACTATGTAACGTTTTTGTGGTCCTTGAACTTAAAAAATGCTTCCCATATAATCTTGCCTAATTGAAAACCTAATATTTAAATCTGAGTTATGAGTGAAAATTAAAAATCAAATCCCTTAAAGCTCAAACAAAAAAGGGTTTAAAGTTCTACGTTTTTAAGGCTTTTCATTTCAAAATTTCAAGTCCGAATATTTTTCAATTTAATCACCTTTCTGCATTTGTTTTAGAACGGATTTTTTTTATATCACGTCAACTTTTGTTTAATCACTTCGCCTGATTAACAAAATGACTAATTCCTCCAAACTCACATAAGTTTGTATAAAAAAATCATTCTCATAAAAATAATTTATGAGATGTTAACAAAGTAGAACGAGATAGCGACTGCTGTGTGTTATCTTAATGAACCAGAATATATTTTAACTCATTTTATCTATATCAAGTACAAAAACATTTTCATTAGTTAGTTTCCTCCATTTTGAGGAAAATGAAGATCTTTAATGGGAGTATCTTCTTCACGTTAGCAATTTTCCTTAATTCCATTGGTAAATAAAATATAATTTTATATAATATAATATTAAATCCATAGCGAAAAAAACGGCACAATTGAAAGAAAATAATTCCTTCAATAGTTTTATGCGTATATGTAATTCAATATGATTTTTTCAAAAATTTAGCTAAAATAATTTTTGAATACGTAATTTGATACTTAACATTTGAACAGCAAAAAGTGTTCGAGATTTGTTAACCAAAACAAAATATCAGTCAGAATTTTGTGAAATATAAAACCCATAATTGTAGAAGTTATATCTGATATTGGAAACAACCCTATTTATAAAAAAAATAATTTATTTTTATACGTGCGTCTGAAAGAACAACTCTGCTTTTTGAGTCGCCCCTTCGTTTTGCTATGTACATGCGACAAACAGAAGAAATGTTTAGTAATAATTATTAATCTCTTGTTTAGTATATTGTTCTGAATTATTTTCAATTTTTTGAAGCCTTTGAAGTTCTTTAAATTCTTTTTTTTTTAATTGCTTCAAATGTTTCGAAACTCGTTCAGATTCTTTTTGAATCTTCTAACTTACTTGAAATCTTCGAAATTCTTTGGAATTCCTTCGATTCAACTCTGAAATCTATAAAATCTTTTCTTTTCTCTGAATTCCTTAAATTTTCTGAATTCTTTAAATTCTCTAAATTGTGTGAAATCCCTGGAGTTTCCCGAATTCCCTGAAGACCTTATTCTCTCTGAATTTAATCAAAGCCTCTTTCGCTCTAAATTACCTAAAATCGTTGAATTCCTTGAACTCCCCGAATTACTTTAAGTCCCGGAATTTCTTGAAATCTTCTAGATTCCTTAAATTCCTTGAATTTCCTAAATTCCTTAAAACTCCCTGAATTATCTGAATTCTCAGGATTTTCCTAAATTCAATTCATTCCTTAATTTCTCTCAATTCCTTGATCTCTCTGTATTCCTTGAATCCTTCAGTTCCCTGAATTACCTAGTTTCTTTGAATTCCTTGAATTCGTTGCATTTTTTAAGACCTCTGAAGAATTCAGGTGATTAAAAAGAAAATGAAAAGAATTCAAAAGAATATAACGTGGTATCAAAGCATTATTATCAATCAAAGCAAAGTATTAATCATTCAACCATTTCTCTTGTTTGCCTGATGTGCGTACTAAAATAAAGGGCCAACTAAAAAGAATGTTTTTCTTAAGCTACCCACGCCAGAGTGGTCGTTTCCTACGTACACTCCGAGAAAGGTTTTTTTTAACATGGAGGTATCGATATCTTCTTTCAGAATTAAGCTCACCGATGAATGCCGATGAGGCATATTGGAGCACAGTTTACCATTCTACTAAGCGATATGCTACTAGTCGATCTCGTCGTTTACCTCGACCTCGTCATGCTCCTATTCTAATACATCCTGTGTCTCCTGGTTATCAAATCAAAAATGTCGACACTTGTAACCTTCTTCGCCTAGGATTTGGGGACCCAGATAGTCCAATTTTCAAGATAAACCTACCTGCCAGGGTCCTCGTATCACCGAATGAATTCATTGTTGGAAAAGTGAATTCTTATGGTGTTTTGTTGAGTTTATATCAAACAGTAATACATGGCCGCAATCCCGTTCAATTACATTTGTACAACGGCAACATTATTCGAATGTCCGAAAAAGAAATTGGGATTTTACCTTTCAACCAAAGGATTGAGTAAAAATTTCAAAGATTAAATTCATTCAAGCAAAACTGAAATGTAAATCTAAAACAATTAAATAATACCGTTGCGAAGATAAATGGGTGTATTCATTATATATGTATTTATTCATGGATGGTATTTAAATCGATAAATTAATGATGACGTAATATCCGCTTTCACATTTCAGAGGATGTGCTAATTTCAATGGAACGTTGTTTTTCAAATTTGGGAATCATTTTTCTAAGAAGCGAGTTTTATTTTTCAATAACAAATTCCTGAGCGGTTCACTCTTTGATATTGGCCGAAAAACGAATTGTTGACGTTATATATTTTTCATGGAATTGGGCAACAAACGTAAGTGTAACGTTGCTTAATCTGTGATAAATACATTTCAGAAGTAGAATGTGTGACTCATCTCACGTCATATCTTTGATATTTTTAATAACGAATCCCTTGGTGGTATTGCCTTTAAGGTTGCCGACAGAGTTCTTTCAATTTACTACCTTACAAACACTGAGAAAGTTTTGTAGCTTTAGTGGTTCGTGTCCGTCTTAAGTTTATAGAATATTTTTTGATGGCGTCATCAAATGATACTGCTCAATTGTGGGAACTGAATTTTACGTGTGTCTATAGATACGTCGATTATAATGTAGAACCTTCTAGAACATGAAGATAATTAAAGTAATGTTATTAAAATTTTAAAAATATTCAAAAGTTATTTGATAAGTATTGGTACAAAAAAGGCACCTGAAGAAATCAAGCATTGCTTATGGTGGGTCATATATTCAGGATATTAAATTCTGTATCCTCTTATCGAGTTTCGAGCGTGAACGTAAGATAAGATATGTGATTAAGAGCTCTTTCAGTAAATGCTAAAACATTATTAGAGTTTGTGTTCTAAACATCTACGTCACTATCTAGAATATAATAATATCTAGACTTGTTTAGCAGTGTTTATTTTAGAGATCTTGATACACTGGTTGTTCACTAAAATCAGATATAATGAACTCATGTTGTATTTTCAGCGGTGTATGAAATAAAATATATTAAATGCTTATTGCAGTGGTGTCATAATAAATTTAAAAAAATGGATTCTAATTCCGTATGATTGACTCATGACCCCTTCGATGCGCGCCGACATCATATGCCAGAGGTGTCATATTTCATATAATAATAAACAATTCCTGATGAGCAAAATTTCATTCAGATGACGTCCTCATAATTACAACACAAAATGTCTGTTAAATTAATTTTCAATATTAAAGCCCGCCCATATATCGATGGAGTTTAAGGTGTGATCAAAAGAAGAACGCGAGCACGGAAAGGCAGCATCAGTTGGACATCTTAAAGTCCGCTCGCTTTGAGGAAAAAAAATCCGTCATGTTTTGTTCGTAAAGTCAGGTGTATAATGCGGAGATTCAGTAAACTCACGATGGACAGTCTGTCAATCAATATGACATTACGCCTGAAGTACGCAAACAAAATTCGGGATTACGTCCAGCGCCATAATAGAGATAACAGGATCGAATTAGAAAATTGCATTTTACCATTATCAGCATATTATCAATTCGGGCGATAAAATAGTCCATGCAATTCTTGCTGAAAGAGTTCCACAGTAAACCCTCGTTAACCCTCGGATTGTCACATGCAAGAATTGTGCGGTCTCGGCAGCAATATACAGAGCCTATGGTGCACTGTTATTGTCCCGATAGCACGATTTTTTTACCCGAACTCCCAAATTTTCAATCATTTCTGTTTCGCATTACCGACAGTTCACTGTATTTAAAAATTAACATAATTTTCGCTTGGCGTCACTATTCGTATCTCTTTGCAAAAACAAACTCTTCTTCGCGCATCGAACTCCCGCAGACACGCCGTCATGCGCATGAATTATTTGAGAGAGTTCCGCCCGCGTCAAATGAAATTCATCTCTGTTCTTACGTACTTTCCGCTATTTCATACTTACTATTAAAAATCTTGATCAGTCATGCGGCTTTCACATTCGTTTTCCACCTTAAATCATTATTCGCCAAGACAGACTGGCTTGATGTTCAACTCAATATCATGAATTGAGTTACCTAATGAATCAAAGGCCATCCTGTTCATGCTATCACAGAAAAAAATGTATAATAAATTTGTATCAAACAAAGTATAACAACATTTTTTGTGATATTTGAAGGCTGTCATTGAGCAAAAAAACTATTTAACTGAAAATGATTAGAATCTAGATACAAACTCGCTAACAATGGAGCTCAGCAGTATGCTCAGTCAATATTCACCCGGAATATGCTCATAAAACGCCTCAGTATTTAAGAGATCAGGTATCGTTTTTGCACAAAAACGAATATGAAGCTCTTTATCTAGAAGAGCAACATCCTCCAGCGAACATACCACCCGGTCCAGCAAGACCACCTTTGCAGATAGCCGATAATGCCAACATGAGAAGTAGGAAAACCAAAATCCACCGAAAAGTCTTTATCAGGATAGACAAATTAGCTTAAGCTAATACTGCTCTCCCCGATTCGCTTTCCGAAGATGTTAATCTCTGGACTCCGAACTGAATAGTTGACGAGAAGGCGGTCTCCCTGCTTAGCGACAATAGAAGTAACGATACCTCAGTACGCCTGAGTAAGACTCGCGAGCGTATTGCACAGCTTCAGTTTGAAATTGAAACGGCGAGATGGCACGCATCAAATGTTCAGTGCGTGATTAGCTACATAACATCAAATAAGAAATTCACTCCAAAAGTTAGGGCACTTGCTCGAAACTTGAGGAAAGCAAATCACACGCTGAACAAGTTCAAACTGTTGTCCATCAAGCAGCACTGGGCGCAAAAAATAAGATTTCTCTCAACAGCGAAAGAACACCATAAATTATCATGGAGAGCTTATTAAAGTTTTTGAAAGACTTGTGGCTTCCCGAGGATCATCGGGGCACCCCTGGAGCCACCGATGTGTGCCACAGCATGCGGGACCACCATGAAAGAGGGATTGGTGTGTCTCTACTATCAAAGTGCGAAGTTTGAAACCACACGCGAAAAAGCATACATTAGGAACAAACTACACATCTCAGAAGACCGAGCAATGGAGATTAAACAACATGTTGATTTGGCGTGGAGAATCGACGGCAGTGAACATCAGTTAGAGGAAGCCGTGTCACATGATCAAGCAGCGGCAATTGATGTTCTCCCTCAACCTGTTGATGATCCAGCTCCACCAAATTCTCCAGAGGTAGATGGCCTAATTCAACCAGAGGCAGGAGCGGAGGTTCGGCAACCAAGAAGGTGATTAAAATGGACATACTAGCCACAAGAATAAATAAGCAGAATCTAGCAGACCAAAAACGCCTAATATCTGCAAACAGATTGGTCTCGGTTGTTGAAATAGCTACCATTAAAATAGTTGTGAAACAGCAGCTTCCTATTGATGAACTCCCTTCGGAAGGATGCAGACAAAAAAGACCTGATTGAAGCTGAAGGTATAGGTGCTAGGGATAATGAACATCAAGTATCGGATCTACTAGAACCACATCTGGACATTAATAACCTTGATGCAAATAGCGAAATCCCAGAAAAACTACAGCACCTTGAATGGAATTTTGGTCATGCTTTACTAGAGTTCAGACATATAGAACCAACACAAAGGCAGTCTCTACCCAAAATGAACATCACAAAGGACCTGCGTGCACTATTAGGATACCTGAACAGCAAGGTTTTACCTTTGCATTTGAACGCAACACTAACTACGTTAGAGGTGCAAACTCTTGTGTATTGTGCATGTGTAGCACCATGTTACTAAAATCATCCACCCACGGTACATCAAGACATTGACACCAGCAATATTGGATGAGATTATAGACTCCCGACGGCAGAGACTTGATGTTCTTACTACTAGACTGTGTCGGTACAAGAAAAATAGTGCAAGAAGGCAACAAAATCGAACTTTTCAGGCAGATGAAAGAAGGTTGTATCGTGAACTGAGTGTAAAGTAAAATAACCAACAATAACCGAAGTTCCTAAATTGCAAGACATGACTTACTACTCGTCGGGTGTTTGGGGAAGAACTAACACAAGCAATTTGGACACTGCGTGGTTCCAACTAGAGAAAGCAAGAGCAAGCAATAACCCTGAAATGGAGCTGACTAACATCACAGCTTCAGATGTTTCAGCGGTTCTGAAAAAAACAAGTAATTGGAAAACTCCAGGTCCGGACATGGTGCACAACGTCTGGTACAAGTACCTGATGAATTTGCATCCTGCGTTGGCAAGGTGTTTTCAGAAGATCATCGAGCACCGAGATCTGATGCCAGGCTTCTATGCTTTATGCTCATATACTATGTATATGTTGCCTAAAACCCCAGATGCTCAAAATCTATCTGAATTTAGAACAAGAGTCTGTCTTACAACAATTTATAAATGCCTTACAGCCATCATTGCAGATAAGATATATTGTCACTGCGACGAGAACGACATCCTAGCAGAAGAACAAAAAGGATGCTGTAAAAATTCGCGGGGCGGTAAAGATCTAGTCACCATAGACGCCGTTGCCATGACGGAAGCTCGTAAACATTGAACAAACTTGCACATGGCATACGTTGACTACAAGCAAGCATTTCCATCCGTACGACGTGACTATTTGCTTGAAGTCTTGAAAATATACAAAATCTGCTCACGCATAATCGACTTTCTAGGTCGTGCGATGATGCCTTGGAGTACAAGAATCAAGTATTTCGATAATGGACAACCAAGGATAAGTATGTTAATACGCATTACGACGGGTATCTTCCAAGGCGACTCCTTTGGTGCTCTGTGGTTCTGTTAAGCGTTGAACCCATTGAGCAAATCACTAAACAACATATTGCATGGGTTCCGAATACATGATAACGAGGATGGTCATCAAGTAACCCATCTTCTCTACGTGGATGACCTGAAGCTATACGCTAGTCCGGATCAGAAACTATAGCAAGTGATTGATGTCACAAAGAAGTTTGCCAATGATATCCACATGGATTTCGGACTAGATAAATGCAGAACAGTGCAATCAACCAGAGAAGGATTAGGGACCGCAGAGCTAGAGAACGATTTCGAGAATGACATCGAGGCAATGGCTGAGGGTGAGTCATATAAATACCTGGATATTCTCGAATCTAAGGGTATTCAGCATACGATAGTTAAGAAAGGCCTAACGACCGCCTTCACTACAAGACTCAGATCGATTTTGAAGAGTTCTTTTAACTCGGTAAACAAAATCAGGGCAATCAACACCTATGCCATCCCTGTCCTCACGTACGCCTTTGGGCTCATCAAGTGGTCTAACATCGACCTTGAAAGGTTAAACAAAACCACCCGCTTAGAAATGACGACGCATCGAATGCACCACAGCAATTCGGCGACTAAAAGGGTGGTTCTACCACGACATAGAGGGGATAGGGACGTTGTAGATGTCAAGAAACTGTGTGAGTCACAAGTTATACAGTTGCGAGACTATTTTAACAGCAAGCGAGATGTTGCGCTTTACAACACCATCTGTAAAGCGGATCTTGACTACGCGCCCTTGAATTTGTCCTCGGAGGAGGCCTTGAATATCGGGACAGAAATCATAGAGGAATTAAAAACGCAGTGGAGACAGAAAGCCATCCACGGTGAGCACCCCGAAACGTTAGAGCAACATGAAGTGGATAGTGAGGCATCCAATATTTGGCTGAGAAAGGGCGTCTTGTATCCAGAAACGGAAGGATCCGTCATTGCGATTCAGGACAGGGTTCTCAGCACCAGAACTTGTCGCAAACACGAGTTACATCAAGACGTGGTTGACCAGTGCCGATTATGTGGAGATACCAACGAATCCGCACATCGTTGATGGTTATCGCGTACTGGCTCAAAAAGAATATACGCACAGACATAATGATGTGGCGGGCATTATACGTCAACAAATTGTTACTATCCAGGCGGATCATTACATCCGAGCCAATCGACCCGACATCGTGATCCGAGAAAAAAAGGTGGAAGTGTCTACATCATCGACATTGCTTGTTCACTTAATCGAAATTTGCAGGAAACCTATACAACCAAAGATCCATAAGTATTGTGAGCTAAGGCATGAAGTTAAGATAATATGGAGGAATGTGAAACATGCATCTATTTATCCCATTGTGATTTCGGCTACAGGCAATGTGCACTGAACATCTTGAACATTTAGGAGTCAGTAGGGTCCTAGCAGCAGCTCAGAAGGCGGCTTTATTAAACACCTGCAAATTAAACCATGCTCCTAATTTTGTGCCTACAGCATCATCGCAAATAATTTCAAACATCGTATTAGAATAACTTATAACATTCTCATCTCATCAGTCACTTGACTTAGTCCGTGACTATGACGAAACACCGGGTGGAGCTGTTATGCCCGAGTTGGACGAAAATGGAACGTTTTTCGGCTAGACCATGAGTGGTTTGGATCATGGCGTTCACTATGTGGGACCTAAAGGAGGAATTAGAAAGCACGACATTTAGCGAATGCTACTTCAAGGGGGAATAGAATGAACTAAAACTGCGCTAAGCAGACCTTACCCTCTTGTATCACATAAAAAGAGTTGACACCATAATTTGAATCATTAGGAGCAAACATATTTTGATAAACAGCCTTCTTTAATATATAATATACTCAAAATCCTAAAATATTCTGGCGTGCTACCACGTGCTACGACACTTTGGTTATAACAATAAACAGTCTACGTACTCGGCTGGAAGTACTACTTTTTTACAAAGCCTCAGCGAGATTTTGGAAAATTAAATAAAAGGCACAAAGTAACGTTTTTGTGGTCCTGAACTTCTGGAACTACAAAAAATGTTCTCAAAATGATAGAAAAATCAAAATCCTGATGAATTTTTCAATTCAAATAATGAAACTTAAGAAATTAAATTACAACTAAAAGATTTTAAAATTGAAAGATTTTATGGTTTAAAATGGCAATCATTTTTTATTTAAATTTGAATGACCATAAAAGTGTCGGTATAATAGGTTGTAAGAAAGCGTCTTTCACATAGTCAGATAAGAAGTAACCTTGGAAATCACGCATTTTAACGAATATATACGATATTTTTTAGAAGATTCCGCTTTTCCACACGCAAACGTGAAATCTCTCATACCAATCCAGTTGACTCATCAAATCTTCGACATATCTTTATGTCACTGAGCCAAGATGGAAAATTTTCAATATGATATTAAATAAACTTTTCGGTGAAAAAAGCCTTGAAACTCCGTATTAAAAAAGTGAAGAATTACAATCTAATGAAATAGAACTTAAAAAATGCTTTCCATATAATCTTCACTAATGGAAAACTTCATATTTAAATCTGAATTGCCAGTCAAAATTAAAAATCAAAGCTTTTAAGCTCAAACTACTCTACTTAATTATCTCTCTGCATTTATTTTAGAACAGAATTTTTTTTAATGACGTCAACTTTTGTTTAATTACCTCGACTGAATAAAAAAGGACTAATTCCTCTAAACTCATAAAAGTTTGTTTGAAAAAAACACTCTTATAAAAATAATTTATGAAAAGTATACATAGTCGAAAGAGATAGCGACTGATGTATGTTATCTTGATTAATCAGAATATAGTTTAATTCATTTTATATATATCAAGTACAAAAACCTTTTCATTCATTAGTTTTCTCTTTTTTGAGAAGAATGAAGATCTTTAATGGGACTATCTTCTTTACGTTAGCAGTTTTCCTTAATTCTATTGGTAAATAAAATATATTATATAATATAATAATAAATCCATAGCGAAAAAACGCCAAAATTTCAATAATTTAATTTCTCCAATAGTTTTATACGTATATGTAATTCAATATGATTTTTTCACAAATTTAACTAAAATAATCTTTAAATACGTAAGTTGTCACTTAATATTTGAGAATCAAAAAGTGTTCGAAAATTGACTAAAGCAAAATATCAGTCTAAATTATTTAAAATATAAAATCCATAATTGGAGAAGTTATATCTGATATTAGAAACAGCCCTATTCATAAAAAATTATTTTGTTTTCATGCGTACATCTAAAATAACCACTCTGCTTCTTGAGTCGGCCCCTCGTTTTAGTACGTACACGCGGCAAACAGAAGACATGTTTAATAATAATAAATACTCCCTTGTTCAGTAAATTGTTCCAAATTATTTTCAATTCCTTTGAAGCCTTTGGAGTTCTTTAAATTCTTTGTGTTTTTTTTTTATTGCTTCGAAGGCTTTGAAGCTCCTTCAGATTCTTTTCAATTCTCTTAACTTACTTGAAATCTTCGAAATTTTTGGGAATTCCTTGGATTCCCTGTAGTCCTCTGAATTCTATAAAATCTTTTTTTTCTCTGAATTCCTTGATTTTTCTGAAGTCCTTGACTTTAATTAACCGAAGTTTCAAATTTTTCAATCAACTTCCCTAAAACATGCAGAGAGCGAAAGTTGAGGATCGAAAATTGTTCAAAAACGAAAAATGGATCAGTCTTTCTCACATGCTGTCTGGGCCCTTGTTTATCGGAAATACTTTAAGCAGGGCTTAATCGACGCTATATTTAATAAGCTGTCTAACAATTTTTTCAAAATATTTTTTTAACTTAATTTTTCGCAGAGTTAATATTTTCTTCAGATAAGCCTGTTTTTAACCCGATTTTCGTAAGCGAGTGCAAAATTTTGACCCGTCGTGTAATTCTTTAAAATCTTCTGGATTCCTTTAATTCTTTCATTCTTCGGAATACCCTCAATTGTCTGAATCCTTTAATTTTGCGGAATTCCCTGAATTCTTAGAATTTCTTCAATTCCCTAAATTCATTAAATACACTAAACTCCTTGATTTCTCTGAATTACTTAAATTTTCTGAATTCTTCCAATTCTCTAAATTCTGTGAAATCCCTGAAATTACCCAAATTCCCTGGAAACGATATTCTCTCAGAATTCCTTGAAATCCTTTTTCTCTCTAAATTGCCTAAAATCTTTGAATTCCTTGAACTCCAGGAATTCCTTTAAATTTCGGAATTTCTTGAAATCTTTTAGATTCCCTAAATTTCGGAGAATTCCCTGAATTATCGGAAATCTTCAGAATTTCCTAAATCCAATTAATTCCTTAATTTCTATTAATTCCTTGATCTCTCTGTATTCCTTGAATCCTTCAATTTCGTGAATTAGCTCATTTCTCTGAATTCCTTGAATTGTTCGCATTCATTGAGACCTTAGAAGAATTCTCAACTGTCCGGCCCTAATATTAAGGGGATGCAATTTCACCTTAAAGTTTGGGGTCAAAACCATATTTTAGAGAATATCTTAAAAACTGTGAGAGCTGCGACAAAGTTATCAATGGAAAAAATCTTGCGTTTTTGATACTCCATCAAGCGGTAATAATAATATCTTGAAAAAGCCCCTTGGATACTTCCATTTTTCATGTGCAATTGTAAGAACGGTGATTCTTTTTTCAATGTGTGTTGAGTATATTTAATAGAAAGAGCATGAAAGATTTTATTAAATTACCATTACTCAGATATTTTAATAAAAATCAAGTACAAAATTTAAGAAAAAGCCCAGTGAAAAATTTACGATTGGCGCGAGATTGAGCCAATCTTGGGGGCCGCCAGTTCGAATAGTGGACCAGTATTGGCCGCCAATGCTGGTCCAATATTGGTGGCCCATCTTGAACGGCTTCTAAAAAATTGCCAGCCAATAATGGTCTAATCTCGCTCAAGTCATCAGCCTTGGACGTCCAGTCTCGTTTTCGAAAAGTCAAATCTGAACGCCAACTGTGACGATGGGCACAAGAAATAAAATTGGGTAGCACTCGGAGATGGAAGCTTCATCAAATTTCAGATTACGTAATAAATAAATATTTGGAAGCTCGCCAAAATAGAATTATAATTCACGATTCTACTTTGCGTCGATGGGAATTAGAAACAGGCATTTTACAAATAATCATTTGTATTTGAAGGTTCAAACAGAAACATAACATTGTATCTCGCGAAATAAGAAAATTTATTGCACGAAAAAGTTTAGCAGAAGATAGAAGCATTTTGCAGAAAGCTGAAGAAATTGTTGCTCAAACAAAGCCCTTGATTTCACAATACGGTACTGTAACCACATGGAACGCTGACAAAAGTAGTTTTGCTTTAGAAATGCACTCTGGTCGTAATCTTACTTTTGAAAAAAGAACGATCGGGCGAAGGACTGGTTCAATAAATTTCGGCTACCACGCACAGTTATAGAATTTTACCTGCCATATCTGCTGATAGCAAATTACTATCAAAAGTTCTTGTTTTTTTAAAAGAACATACAGGAGAATTAGGCCCTCGAGTTGCAGCTTCTATGGTTGAACCGGCTAATATTTATATTCAAACATCAAATCTGGAAAACTAAGAAAAGATCTATTCCAAGCATGGATAACAGAAGTCTTCTTTCCCAATACTGGAAGTCGTTCTCTTCTTCTAATAGATGCATGGAAAGGACGCTGCCATAATATTCTCCCCTCTTTGGCACCACCAACCAAAGAATTAGGAGTTCAAACGATACCTGAAGAAACTGCTGGTTTCATTCAAACTATTGATGTTTGTTTTATTCGTTTATGGAAAAATTGCATTCGACAATTTTCGGACATCGTTCTTCTCTACCACGAAAACATAAATCTTGAAGCTCGAGACATAATATTGGAACTGCAATCACAAGCTCACAATCAGTTTTCTTCTCCACGATTGACTGAAATGATTAGATATCCTGGCATAAAAGTGGATACATAGACACGAGACCTGAATCATTTATAGCGCCTTCAGCTTACTGCCTTAATGACAGATCCACATATTTGTGGTGAAATAGCGATATTTACATGTGCATGGTGTAAAAAACCATTCTGCTTCAAACACTTTTTTACAAATTACCATTATTGTGAACATTATGGGCCATAGAAATATGACAAAATACGTGAAACCTGATTCATATATAGAACGAAGCTTTTATACGTGAAATGTATTGCATCCCTGAAGGAAAAAACATCTTAAAATTTTTTCTGTTTACGTAATTTTGTAGTGGTAAACCGTACTCACGGCTTTATAGGGACACATATTTTACAAATACAGTTATTTTTATTCATTTTATCATAATTTAGGAGAGAATTGCCTCGCCTTGTCTCAGGATAATCCAGGGTTTAAGGTGAATTTCACCCTTTCCCATCCCCTAGCCTTACCAAGGGGTTATTTCAAAATGTTATTACGACGGACTGATACAACATCAAAAAACCTCAAAATTTAAGGTCAAATTGCACCACCTTAATATGCAGCTCAACACAAATAAATGATGGCTTTGGGCATATTTTCGAAACCTCTTTTCACACGCACAGACTTATAAAAATCGGGGCTGGAAAGATGAGAATCTTTCCTTGTAAATTAGAAAGTATTAATCAGTAAAGCTGTCTGCTGTTTGCCGGATATGCATACTAAAACGAAGGACCAACTAAAAAGGATGGTCTTCTTAAGCTACCAACGCCAGAGTGGTCGTTTCAGACGTAGACTCCAAGAGAGGTCTTTTTTAACATGAAGGTATCGATATCTTCTTTCAGAATTAAGTAGACCGATGAATGCTGGTCAAGCATATTGGGATGCAGTTTACCATTCTGCTAGGCGATCTGCTCTTAGACGACCTCGTTATGCTCCTATTCTAATACATTCTATTTCTCCTGGTTATGAAATAAAAAATGTAAACACTCGTGATCTTCATCGTGTAGGGTATGGAGACACAAATAGTGGAATTTTTCGTATAAACCTACCTGCTAGGGTACTAGTATCACCGAATAAATTCATTGTTGGAAAAGTGAATCCTTATGGTGTTTTGCTAAGCCTATATCAAACAGTAGTATATGGCCGGAACCCGGTACAAGTACACTTGAAGAACGGCACAATTACTCGAATCTCCGAAGAAGAAATTGAGATTTTACCTTTTAACCGTAAGATTGAGTAAAGATGTAGAGATTAAATCAATTCAAGCAAAAATTTAATGTAAATCTAAAACAATTAAATAATACCGATGCGAAGATTAATGGGTGTATTCATTATATATGTATTTATGCCTCCTCACTTTAGTAGCACTTTGCTTCCTGCTAAAAATTTCAGATAAGTTTCGGATTCCGCAATTGGTCCAAACTTATCCAAAATCAATCCGATTAACGAATTTTCTCCGAAAAATATCCGGTTTAATACGAAAATTGTACGAAAATAGCCAGGAATGTGTATGGTTATGCCCGAAATTCATCCGGACAAAAAATGTCGGCTCCGGACAGAGTCCGATTAGATACGAAATTTCTCCGGACTACAAACCTGAAATAATTTTCATTAAAGTATAAATGCAAAGTAGTCCGATCTTACCTGAAATTTGTCCGGACGAGGACTTTCACTCAGGAAAGTGTCCGATTTAAACCAAAATAAATCCGGACAAAAATACGGGATTCGGAATCCGTCCGCATCAATCTTTAAATGAGTCCGGGAGGCAATTTTATTATCCGCTAGAATTAGAGTTCTAATGGAATGTCATCCAGTTTGATCCGGAATTTTTCCGGCTAAAAACACGGAATCCGGAACAAGTCCGAATCAATTTGAAATTAGTCTGACAGGACAATTTATTATTCACTAGCATTAAAGTACTAATGGAAAGAAGTTCGGTTGAATCCGGAATTTGTCCAGAAAAAATACGGAATCTGGAACAAGTCCGAATCAATCTGAAATTAGTCCGGGAGGAAAATTTATTATTTCCTAGAATTAAAGTGCTAATGGAAAGAAGTCCGGTTTAATCCGGAATTCGTCTGGCTAAAAATACGGAATCCGGAACGAGTCTCAATCAATCAAAAATCAGTCCGCAAGTAAAACCTATTATCCGCTAGAATTAAAGTGTTAAGGCAAAGTCATCCGGCTGAAGCCGGAACATGTTCGTTTAAAACACGGAATCCGAAACAAATCCGAATCAATCTGGGTTAACTGAGTTTTGCCACATACTTCCCTTTGATTGATAAGAAAACATTAATTTATTGTTAAAATGAACAGCATTTGAGTAATAACAATCTTCGCTCATAATGTGAGCTTCACCTTCAAGAATAAACACATCAAAATCACAAAATTAAATATGACTCGGGGCACCAACAATTTTCGACCCGGCACTGGTCGTTTTTCAAGCGCTTAAAATTTTCTTGATTAGTATTTAAGGACCGTTTCGACCGATGGACTCAGCGTGCCATTGTATGGATTAGATTAGATAATTACATTTCACACATTGGATGAGAATTGCGGGCGTAGAGTTCTCTTACCAATTTTAGTAGACGAGTCTTTTCGAGCATCCTGGCGGAGTGTGGCGCGTATCGCAACGTCAAAGAGAAAAGTTTCACAGTGCAGTGTAGTGACGATTAGTGATCATGAGAAGCAATAAACGTTCAAAAACATCCGGAGAACCGGTTCCTACCTCAAATCGGTATGAAACACTCTCAGAAGAGGAGACGGAAAACCTTAAACGTAAACACGAAGAGGACAGCGCAGACATGGACGAGGACAGTGCCGATGAAAGTGTCGATGCCCAGACTGGTACGACAGACAAAAAATCAACATAACACCTATTGTTATCACACGGGCGATTGCAGACTACGCTGGGAACATCAACAAAAGTAACGGATTTACGGTCACCAAAAATGTAAAAGTGGCAATAACTAAAGAAGGACCATCTGTCCGAGTGGACACGATCGAAGACTACAATGCCGTATAACTGGAACTCGACAAGGAAGGAGTTCCATATTTTACCCATGGATTTAAAGGGCAGAAAAAAAAATCTGGTTCTCAAGGGCCTTCCAAACCTTACTATGCAGGATATCTTCAACGAAATGATGTCACAGGATGTAGGATGCACAAAAGTGGCGCTGTTAAAGAGTCGCAAAAAGGAAGAGAAGAGTAACGAAGAAAAAATCACCAAGGTATACCACCCGAATTTTTGGGTGGTATTCAGACCGGATGCGGACATGCAAAAAGTGAGGAACATTAGGTATTTATGCTCAGTCAGGATCTACTGGGGAACTTTCAAGAACACAAGACGTGCTACCCAATGCAGAAGATGCCAGAAGTTCGGACATGGGACGTCCTTTGGCAAAAATCCACCAAAGTGTGTTAAATGTATTGGTGATCATCTGACTAGCATGTGCACAAAGACTCGAGAAAAACCAGTGCAATGTGCCAACTGTTTAAAGCACACCCAGCAAACTACTCGAAATATGAAACCTATATCAAGTACTTAGAAAAGGTGGACTCTTTCAAAAGTAAAAAGTCTTATGACGTGAGACGGCGCGCAGGGCTGAAGCCAACTCAAAAAACACAGCAAAGTTGTCTAACGATGAAAACAGCGACTCAAAAGGTGCTTACAACACAAGGAGCAGCAAAGCACACATGGAATATACAAAAGGAAGAGGTGCTTACAACCAATGGAGTAGCGAAGCACATGTGGGATGGACAGAAAGGTGAGGTGCTTACAACCAATGGAGCAGCCAAGCACATAGGAAGATGAAGACCTGAACACGGCGATCCACAGCAGCGGACCCAACAACTAAATTCCGATTTGTAATCTGAGCGAATTGAAAGATTTCTTATGGGACCATAAAGTAGATATCATGCTCATAAATGAGACTAAATTAATCCCTAGTGCAAATATATATGTGGCGGGATATAATAAATTCCGTAAGGATAGGCTAAATGGTAGAGTGAGGGGAGGAGTCCTAATTTTAATTAAAATGGCAATAAGATACTGTGAGGTGGAAATAAATACTAACAGTATTGAGGCAGTTGCAATTAAAAGGCTGGACAACTTGGTAATTGTATTGGCATACAACCCACCGCAAAAGAAACTTGATACAGAAGATTTAAATTTAATTTTCAAAATGGTATTTCTATCTATCTACAAACTAAAAAGATACAACCTTCCAACCTATGGCATTAAAATTGTTCAAAATTATATAAAAAATAGGAAATTCGTGGTCTCTGTAAATGGAGTAAGGTCAAAAGAACAAGATATCGAGGCAGGAATACCACAAGGATCAATCCTGGGTCCAGTTCTATTCATATTCTATATAAACGATGTACCGCAAATGCGGTATATATATATATATATATATATATATATATATATATATTTTTCGTCAAATAGAAGCTTAAAATTAATGCTGATAAGACTAACCTAATTGTTTTTACACATAAAGATAAGAAAGAAAAAATGCCTAAATTTATAATGTGTTTGAAAATTATAGAACCAAAGTTACAAGTGTTATACCTTGGTTTAATGTTACATTATAGAATGAACTTTACTGCACATGTAAAAGCAATTAAAGCAAAAGTGACAAAAATGATAGGTATACTATATTGCCTAATAAGTAGGAGAAGTAAGCTTAGTATTAAAAATAAAACCATCCTGTACAACGTGTAACGTGTATACGTATCCCATCTTCATAACGTGCAAATGAAACTCGCGTTATGAATTTAGGTATAGTTTTCGTTTTCACACTATAGCATAGCATCTCTAGCGCGACGAACACCGCACAAGGCTAGCGGTAGTAGGACCCCTCTCCATCGAGAAGAGTGGGGATTTCCAACCAATAGCGGCATAGCACGCTCAACGCGCACTGAGAGCCAGTTCTCTGGGAGATGGGTCTTGGTTCATTGAACACTTCGGTCTCGACGCTCGTATAGACGAGGTCGTCTCAGGTATACGCTCGAGAGAAGAGTATTCTTTCGTTAGGAAGTGTAGGTACCGGTCACGCAATGGATTTATAAGTTAAATATTACTTCCCTCTTTCAATCACTTAAAGTTTTGGTGCAGTGTTGTATCTTGGTGTTTTAATTTGTTTAAACATCCTTAATGGATGTACTTCACAGTGATGTTTTAAAATAATTTATTTGACTTTTATTGTGTACTGGAGAATTATAGTAGCTAGGTGCTTTATACGTAAATTAAGCTTTCCCTGTGATTGGTTCGCCCATCACTTGGCTCGCCGAACATTTGGATATAAAGCATTTCAAAGCTATCTGAATTCACATTATCCTTTCTTTCCACAATGTTCGTTTGCGCGCATTGTGGCTCGTAAGGTAATGTGAATGATGGTAACACCTGTTTTTCCAGAAGCACTGTTGTAGCTGGGTATTCTATAATTAAATTTGAAGCTTTCCTTGAGATTGGTTCGCCCGTCTCCTGGCTCGCAAAAGATTTCTTTATCGAATATTACGGAGCTACTGGAATCCATTTTGTTCTTTCTTTCCACAATGTTCGTTCGCGCGCATTATGGCTTGTAGGATCAATTGGATGAAAGTACGACAATTGTGCTTTTACACTTTTATAAAGTGAATTTGTTTAAACAAATTTAAAGTTGTATGGATTAATATAAAAAATTGAAGCCAAGGTGATCAACCTCTAAGTTGAAAATGTTTTCGTTTAGTAATTTACAAAATAATCTTGAATATTGTACTTCAAAACTAATCACAGGTTTGGAGCACCTATTTTTCTGGCATAGCAATGAATGTAAGACTGAGCATTGCCTGGAAAATAAATTTAATTTATTTCTCGAGTTTAAATAAATAATTTGTAAAATTGAATAATTTCTTCTCTTTTAAAGGAATCCATGCGAGAGACGCTCATCTAAGAATATTATTTGAAAATAATAATTCGCGAGTGGATAAAATATTTTTTTTATTTATTACGTATTCAAATTCTCACGGGTTTTAGTCGTTTGTAACGTTTGGGACTAGTGGCGACAGCTTCGTGAAACCCAAACAAAAATAAATGCATTTCGTTGTTATATAATTTTATGAATTATATAATATTATATAATATAATAACAAGATTCATAATCGCGAAACGTAACAAACGTTATCATTGAAGCACTAATGCTATACACGGCACCAGTATGGAGTAGTACAAATAAAAGCAATATACTTAGGATCCAGAGAGCACAAAACAGATGCATTAGAATGATAACTAATGCAAAACCTAGAGAAAGAAACGCGGATCTCCATAGCAAACTAAACTTGCCTTATATAGAAACAGAAATATACAATAGGAGCAAAAACGTCTACGAAAATCAAATAAACAATGTACCTGATATGCAGGAAGCGAAACTACTAAATAAGGATGGAGTACCGTTCAGAATGAAGTATAAAATTTCATATCACGTTTTAATTGATGGGTAAATTACCTCACCTCAGCTTTATAGTTTCTAATTTCTAGTCCTTAGGTTTAAGCTCAAAACATAGATTTAGTGGGTTTTTGTAGCAATATTTCTTTTTACCCAAACAGTATTATGATTCGCGAAAGCGTAACTAACTGTAGAAACATAAGACGAGCAAAACATAAAAAAATAGGCCGCGTTCGATTCAGCGAACTAGACACCTCAAATTTATATTATAAATAAACAATTTTTCTATAATTATTGTAAAATTTAAATTTTATGGTCAATAAAGAAAATTTCAAATCGATGCACTCAGCGTGCGACATGCTGTTTAGTGAAGTGCGTTATATGTAGTAGTGTTAAGTTAAGCTATAGAAATAGGTTTGTGTTCGTCTAATAAATCAAGAATGTGTTTCTCGTGTGTAACATGCTAAACCTTGTAATTTAAAGAAAATACGACAAATCTGGATTCAAATTAAGGGTTTTAACTAAGCCCTCTTTTAGCCCTACAATTGGGAGAATGAACTTATGTGCCATTTTCGAGGACTAAATCCAATTTGAATTAAATCCTCTGCAGGTCCTCCTAAAACCTATTAAGACCTACATTCAGACGTCTGAAATAGGACTAAAGTTTTGATTCGGGGGTACAATCCGGATTGATCGAATCCGTCAGACTGTATAACTTTCGAATTCTACCGGACAATATTCAGATGTCAGTTAAAGTAGTATTATATTTCAAATGCTAAATAATTTTTTCATATATAAACAAAGTAGACTTCCGCTGCGTGTTTCCTAAGGAACGGGCGGTCAGATTAAATGGTGATAGAAGTTTGGTATGAGAATAAGTAAGAAGAGTAAGCAGTCTTTAGAGCAGATAAAGTATAATTCGTAACAAAAATAATTGAACAATCAGTGTTGAAATCTGTGAAAAGATAATAAAAATTATCTGATTCTACGTTGAAAAATTTTAAGTATAAAAAAACCTTTTTCATGAGAGCAGGAGCAGGTACCATCCTGCGCCTATGAATTTTCTCTGAAAGTGAAAGGCGCCACGGACCAACTAACCTATCCCACGACATAGAAGGAAACAGGCGCCAATTTAAAAATTGAAAATAGGAATTTGAAAATGTATTACAAAAAAGCATAGAAATAAGCAGGATGAAATTACAATTTTGTGTTCAAGTTATCATAGACTCCAAACCTTTTTTGAAATAAATGTAACATTTTTAGATTTGATTCCAATTAATTTTGTAGTTCGGGATGTAGTTACCAGTTACAACTCAAAGTAGTTAACATTACAAAAGTTCCGCTCTGTCCCTCCATTGCAAACTAGAAATAGTAAAATCTAGTCTGATTTTTAGCAAATAGTACAGCAAAAGGTTTCTCCGTGTAATTAAGATCATTTCCGCAAAGTTTCTTTTTATGCGTTTTTCTCTTGGTTCCATTTTTGTTTACGAAATAGAATAAGAATTTCTTTCCAATGACCCATTTCTATGATTCTTTGTAAGTTGTCAACAATTATTAATTATACAAAAAATGTTTATTAATAAATTTAGAGTGGAGGTATTTTTAAACTGATAGGATTCCTCCTGGTTATTAGATTAAAAATGTGAAAACTCGTGTCCTTCTTCGTCTAGGATTTAGAGATCAAAACAATCGAAGTTTCACGATAAGTGTACCTGCTAGAATGATAGTGTCACCGAATAAATGATCGTTAGAGAATTGAATTCTTATGGTATTTTGTTATACTTATCGCAAACAGTATTACATCGTCGCAATCCGGTAAAATTACTTTTATTCAAAACCACGATATTATACATATGTGACGCGATCCGAGAAAAGGGACCTACTAGGCAAAAGTGAAATTTTACAGGGCAAACGATTGAAGAAATCCCGAGCTCGAGACAATGAAGCGGAGGAGAAGTCTCAGAGGAGAAATGAGACCCCCACTCCTTACAGTTCGATCGAGTTTCCCCACTCTCTTCTTCTTTTGTTCACGCTCCAGCAATCGAGTGCGAGTTCTCTCGTCTATTTTCCTGCGCTGCAGAATTATTATTTTTTATTATTTTTTTTTTATTATTATTTATTTTCTGAAAAATATTCGATTAAATTATAAAATCCATAAATAAATGTGTAATGATTTTATTTTTGAATTGAAAAGCTTTTTCAAAATGTAAAATAATATCCAAATACACATGTGGTGAAAAAGACGACCGTGTAAAAAAAGAACGACTGAATAATCCCTAAAAATAAAATTCCCGACACTGTAAAATTCCCGAATAGTGAAATTCTCGAATAATAAAATTCCCAAATAATGACATTCCCGAACACTTTATAATATTATTGAATTGGAAAATTCCCGAATAATAAAATTCCAGAATAATCAAATTCCCGGACAGTTTATAATATTACCGAGTCTCAAAATTCCAGAATAATAAAATTTCCGAATTATAAAATTCCTAAATAATAAAATTCCCGAATTGGCAAATTCCCAAAAGTTTCTAATATTACCGAATTTTAACATTTCTGTAAAATAAAATTCCCGACCATGTAATATTTCCGAATTGAAAAATTCCCTGATTATAAAAATTCAGAATAATAAAATATCCGAATAATAAAATTCCCGACAGTTTTTAATATTATTATTATTATTATAGATTAGCAGTTCGAACTCGAAAGTTCATTGCCTCATCTACCCGAGACCGCCACACATCTCTGTCTTGTGCATTCTCCATCCAGTTTAAGTAATCATGTCCTAGTTCTTTTAGATCATCCCTTACATTTTTCTCCCATCTGTTTCTCGGTCTGCCTAGGGGTCTCTTACCAGTCGGTCTCCCTCTTAAAACTTGCGCCACTGTTCTTTCATTGCCCATTCTTGCTACATGCCCCGCCCATCTTAATTTACGCGCTTTCATTACTCTATTAATATTTGCTGACCCGTAGAGAGCGTGCAGCTCATCATTATGCAGTTTTCTCCATTCAGCAGTCTCTTCGTACCTCTTTGAACCATAGATTTTTCTAAGTACTTTATTTTCGAAAACTCTAAATCTATTCTCCTCTCCCTTCGTCAGCGCCCACGTTTCACACCCGTACATGACGACCGGCATTATTATCGTTTTGTAAATTCTTACTTTGATGTTTCTAGATAGCGATCGCGATTTTAGTAGCGTGTTTGCTGCATAATAGCACCCATTGCCAGCGTGTAGCCGCGCATTGATTTCCGTTTTAATCTTATTTTCGCTAGTTATAATAGACCCGAGGTATTTAAACTCGTTAACCCTTTCGAATTTCATATTTCCGGCCATTAGATCCCCGTCTTGATTACTTTGTCCGGACCTGACGACGGTCATATATTTTGTCTTCGATTCGCTAACTTCCAAGCCAATCTCTTTGGCTTTTGCGATCAAGATTTCTGCATTTTTAGCTACCGTTTCTTTATCATCCCCTAGTACGTCGAGATCATCCGCATATCCAAGAATTTGTATTACCCCATTGAGGGTAGCACCGGTCGGATTCGCCTGCACTTGCCTAACCACGTATTCTAAAACTAAGTTAAAAAGGACGCACGAAAGTGCATCGCCCTGTTTCAGGCCATCGCGGATCGAAAACTCTTCAGATAAACTACCGTTTACGCGTGTTCTACCCTTACTGCCGCTTAAGCAAATTTCGAAAAGTCTAACCAATTTTCTTGGCACACCCAAGAACTCTAGGATCCAGTACATTCGCGCGCGTATAATAGAGTCGTAAGCTTTTTTAAAATCGATAAATAGCTGATGTACTGCTTCATTAAATTCCCATTTCTTTTCTAACAGTTGTCTAATTGTAAACATTTGATCGCTTGTAGATCGGTTTCGGCGGAATCCACACTGGTAATCCCCAATGATTTCCTCGGCAAAAGGAGTTAGTCTACTTAGGATAACATTAGACAGGATCTTGTAGTACGAAGGCACAAGTGAAATTCCCCGATAGTTGTTACAGTTAGTTTTATCGCCTTTTTTAAAGATGGGAATAATGATAGAGGTATTCCATTCTTCCGGCATGCGTTCTGTTTTCCAAACTGCGCGTATCAATTTACAAATTTGCCTTGTGAGGCAAGGGCCTCCATTTTTTATCAGTTCTGACGGTAGGTCATCGATGCCCGCGGCTTTGTTATTTTTCAACTTCTTTATGGCCATTTCTATTTCTATGTCAGTAGGATCGTTAATTAATAGATCAGCAGTGTAGATTTCGCCGAGATTACCTTCAACGGGGGCTTCGCGTACATTTAATAGTTTATCGAAATAATCTTTCCATAAACTCAGTCTCTCTGTCGCATCGGCTACTAGATTGCCATTTTCGTCCCTCATTACTTCCGTTCTACTTTGAAAGCCTTCCTTTATAAAATTGATTCCCCTGTACATCTCACGCGGGTTATTTTGTTTATTATGCGCTTCTATTGCTAGTATTTTATTCTTTTCCCACTCCCTTTTCTTGGATCTATAGAGCCTATTTGTACTTTTGCTAATCTCGAGATATTTCTTATGTGTTTGATCGCACTTATTTTGTAAACTACTTAGTCTGGCCTTCCGACGTTTCTCAAACCAGAGTTTGCACTCTTCGTCAAACCATGGTTTGCTTTTGGTTACTTTCTTAAAACCTATCGTAAGTTTCGCGGCTGCCTTTATCGCCTTTTTCGTATTGCTCCACAGGGTTTCCGGATCCTCCTCGTGATTATTGTTATCATCTCTCTGTTCTTGGAGAGCGTCGAAACTATTAGAAATCTCAACTTGGTAATTTAATGTTTCTGTTGCTGTTTTGAACTTATCTATATTGAAACGAACTGTTGGCTCTGTGCGGCTTGTTTTCTTACTTAACGCTAGCCTAGATCTTAGTTTTACTATCACGAGAAAATGGTCTGAATTTAAATCCGCTCCCCTATACGATCTTATATCGAGAATGTTTGTATGATGTCTTCTGTCAATTAGAACGTGATCAATCTGATTGTGAATATTACCATCTGGTGATATCCAGGTGGCCTTATGTGTATTTTTATGCTTGAAATATGTGCTTTTGACAACGAGGTTCTTTGAAGCTGCAAAGTTTATTACTCTGGTTCCATTATCATTACTGACGTCATGCAAACTTTCTGATCCTATTGTAGGCCTATAAATTAGTTCTTTTCCAATTTTCGCGTTAAAATCCCCCAATACTATTTTTGCGTCAAACGTTGAGAACTTGTCAAAAACCTGCTCGATTGTTTCATAAAAAAGATCTTTAGTGTCTTCGTCTTTGTCCTCGGTGGGGCAGTGCACATTGATTAATACGTGTTTGCTGAAATTACCCTTTAGTACAATGTATGATAACCGGTCGTTAATGAATTGCATGTCGATAAGTGCTTGCGAAATTCGTTTATTAATAAGAAAACTAGTCCCCAGTCTTTGCCTCTTAGCTCCTCCCCAGTGCAAAGTATAGTTATCCCTAGAAATTGACGCGAAATCGCCCGACCAGCAGGTTTCTTGAAGTGCTATTAAGTCAGTTTTGTATTCAATTGCTATCTTAATGAGTTCGCTAAATCGGCCAGTTTTTAGACTACGCGCGTTTAGAGTTCCCACCCTTAGATCTTTAACTGTAGTTTTTTGTTTTTGCAAGTTAGCCATGGTAGTTTCAAGATAATCCGCACGTTAGGATCCTATTCCGATCGTAGGTGAGTCCACTGTCCCAGGAGTGATAACCCCCATACCTCCCTAGGTCTAAGTATGGGAGCTTTCCGACTCTGACAAGGACCATGTCAACTTGTCGTCAGACACATTACAGTTTCATCCTCGTACCCTAACGTCCCCCTGCAAGGCAGCGCGCCTACTGGCATCAATACCCCTTTGGCCCTATGCAGGCGAATCATTCCACACATCCCTTGCGGGCAGTGTCATCGCTGCAGTGTCCAATGGGCAGCAGGATTTTTCCCTTACAAGATTTTTAGTTTTGGTTCGGGTAGAGTTTCTAGGTGGGTACACGCTGCACCTTGGCTTGCCAGAACCCACCCATTATTTATGAACGTGAATGGGTGGGTCCCCCCAAGCCATGGTTGTCGTGTACCTATTTTTTACCAGTGCTGGATTCACCACACCCACGACTGGCTCCTATCGGCTGTCCGCGACTGCTTATTCTTGTATTCGCAGTTAACCTTGGGGGCTGTTCAGCCTTACGGGCCGTTCCTCTATCCGCAACCTGAGGACGCGCTACGTAGTGGTGATAGGAAACCCACCGAGTTTTTAATATTACCGAATTTAAAAATTTCCGAATGATAAAATTGCCGACAGCTTATAATATTACCAAATTTGCAAATTCCCGGCAGAAAATTGCCGAATTATAAAATATCCGAACAAAAAAATTCCCGAGTTTAAACAATTTGAAAAATTCCTTTATTATTAGGCAATTTTCCAATACGGTAATATTATGAACTGTTCGGGAATTTAATTATTTGAAAATTTTGTAATTCGGGAAATTAATCGTTCGGCAATTTTCCTATTCAGAAATTTTACAGTGTCGGAAAATTTATTTTTCGGGATTTTTCCTTCCTTCCATTGGAAAATCCCGGAATGATAAAATTCCCAAATTGGAAAATTCCCGATTGATAAAATTCCCGACAGTTCATGATATTACCGAATTTGAAAATCACCGAATAATAAAATTTCCGAACTTAAACAAATAACATTTTTTTCAAATAAATATGATTTATTTATAAAAAATACAATAATAAAATATTTTTAATGTTTGAAGTTTCTAAAATTATTGTTTGAATTAAAAATAACAATAATTGGAAACAATTTTCTTCCAGAAATTATTTTTCGGGATTTTTCAGTCGTCCTAAATTTGTTTTCAATTATTGTTTCAAATTCAAACAATAATTTTAGAAACTTTAAACATTCAAAGTAATTTTTTTCATAGAAATATTTGAATATTGTATTTTTAATAAATAAATAATATTTATTCATAAAAATTAGTTGCTTTCATTTGGGAATATTCTATTTCGGATATTTTATAATTCGGCAAATTTCTGTCGAAAATTTCATTATTCGGGAATATTCAAATTCGGTATTATTATAAACTATTGGGAACTTTTTTATTAGAGAATTTTCCAATTCGGGAATTTTATTATTCGGAAATTTTATTATTCGGGAATTTTATTATTCGGAAATTCTATTATTCGGGAATTTTCCAAATTGGTAATATTATAAACTATTTTGGAATGTTATTATCAGTAAATTTTATATTTCTGGAATTTTATTATACGGGAGTTTTCCAATTCGGGAGTTTTGCAATTCGGCAATTTTACAGTGTCTGGAATTTTATTTTTCATAACATGAAACATCTAATTGTCCGGAGACTGGAGCTCCACACAGGAGTCACCGCGAGTAGTGGGGGAAGTGGTGGGAGAAGAAAAGGAGCAGAGGCGTCAAGCTGCTGCCTCGCACGCATTCAAAGACTCTTTTTCAATCAATTATATCTCGTGAAATAATGCAGATAGAAAATGTCTGATTGCACCCCTAGAAAGACCAGTTAAAGAACTTACAGAATCCATCATAATCCGAAAATCGATTTTTTGCCCAGTAGGTCCCTTTTCTCGGACTCCATTTTCTATTGTTTTGTCCTCGTATTGGGGATTTTGTTTTGTTGCGGTTCGCTCTTCTGAGCTTGTGGTTTCGGTGTGTAAATACCTCTTTTGTTGTTCCTGAAGGGAAGGCGTGGTCTGTTCGGAAACCCTTGGTTTGCCTGGTTGGGGCCGGGCCTCGAACCCGGGCGGTTAGCCGAGTTTTTTGCCTTGGAAGAAGTACTTTGAGTAGGTTGTTTCATATCCGCCGTCAATTTCTCGATTGCTTTTGCATTTTTTATCTTCGTCACGAGGTCGCTACCAAAGAGGTATTCATCTGATTTTGTTTTGTCGAGGATTTCTTTGGTTGCTTTTGAGAAAGCAGGTGTAACCGTTGCTCTTCTTGAAACAGACTGTTTGTGGTGTCAGCTAAAATCTGTACACCATGGTATAACCTCTCGAAAAGTTCAGTGGGCTCAATACTTTCTTTTTCTGTAATGAGAATAGAGGCGACTGATCCTATTACCATTATGGCTGAACCAATAGCGTTTTGAGTTTGTTTCCTATACTCATCCCTCTACTTGGTTGATAAAGAAAGTTTCATTTCGACTGGGGTGTTCATTTTGGGAGATTCCAAAAATTGAAGCCTCTTGTATTTTGTCAATAACCCCTCTGAATCTTTCTTTGCCATACCCTCTTCTGTCCAGAATTTCAGTCTGGATGACAAGGCTTGATGAAGAACTAAATATACGGATTTAGGAACAGACGGATCATCACCAATGATGTCCTTGAAAGGTTGGTCAAGTTGAGCTTCAAACTTTTCGGTGACTGGTAGCAGTTCTATATCCTCTCCTTTATCCGATTCTAGAATAGGAGAAAATAAGAAATCAGGCTTATTCATACTCCTACGAATTTAACGAATTAAGCCTCTGGTTATAAAATTATTAATCTATTGCCGCCAGTACAATCTCATTAATAACTGTGCACTCATATGTCTTGCCGCTCGTGCAAACTTCTTAGTGTTTATTCTTTCAATATATGCCTTGCCGCCAGTGCAAGCTCAATAGCAACTACGCACTAAGTTGTCTTGCCGCTCGTGCAAGCTCCTCAGTGTTGAGACGGTTCAACTCGTCACCGCACCAGCTGATAAAAGGAAACAAACATATATCAGCTGACTAGCGGGAAAACCGACAAAGTCTCGCCATCAGCTGTGTTGTGATAAGAAGAAAAGGGACAGCGATAAGAAATTGCGAGACAGGAACACGAAATTCTTATGAAAAGATATAGGTCAGTAAGGCAAGCGGGCAATCGATAAACGCGCGCGCAACCAGACCCCCAAGAGTAGGGAGACAAGCGGGACCGAGCATACAGGGGATCGCTCGATCGATGAGACGCGAATGAAACGACACTTGCGATCCAACCCAGCAGGAGAACGGAGTTCTCATAACCGTAGCCAGAATAGCTGGAATCGAAGCAACCGAGATGCTTACGAGGTCTCACCACCTTGCATACTACTTTAAACAACAATATCCAGGAGATCACACTCAGGTTTTTAATTTTACAAATCTTATTGCTCGCTCGAAAAATGGTTCATTTCACCGAAACTGAATTCTGATTTACCCAAACTCATGATGGGGACGGTTGGCGTATGACTTGCCGGAGCAAAGATTTTCTCTCAACCGGGGTTAGACCCGGAAACTGAAAACCGATGCTCCCAAGGGCAGGAAATATGTGAATTGACTTCCCGTACTAGAATTGGCTATCATCGAAACTTTCCATTTTAATTAAAGAAATTTGACGCTTGATAATTAAAGCAGACTTCTCAACCAGGGCCAACACCTGGAAATTAGACCGCTTGATGTACGAAGTGTTAAATTTCAACAGGGTTAAAATGGAATAAAGAGATCATTTAAGTCAAAATTCAATTAGAAGTCTTGAAAAGTTGTACTAATGTTTGTGAGTACTGAGCTCACATACCTAAATTCGAAATTGAAGTAAAAAGCTAGGAAAATTAAGCGGAATTTTAATCTCAACATTGCACCTGGATGAATTAAAATGATGCTTAATTTATAAAATTGAAAGAGAACAGAGCGATATTAAAAGTCAAAAAGAAATCTCCTGGATAATCAAGGGGGCAAACAGTTTAGAGATTTAGGCTTACCGGTCACCTCGTGAAATTCGCTGAAGAAAAATAAAAGAATTAGACAAGAAAACTCAACGGGCTAATGTACGCAATTCCTGTTCGCGCTTAAGTGAACCCACCGCTCAACGAAATTTTAATAAAATATTGGCAAATTTATGGATGGCAGTCATGGACATTAATGGGGTCGCGTTGAATCACATTGAATCCTTGGCATTTGTAGAAATCAGGTCTCAAGAAAATTTCATCTCTCAACAATTTTTGGCTGCAAATTACTTCCGTTTTGAAAGCTTGCGCATCCTAGAAAGTATCGTCATTCGTACAGATGGGAATAACAACCTTATCCTACTTCCTAGGGTTTCCTTAAGGGTGATTTTCCAAAATAGGGTGGTAAGGGCTACTTTTAATGTCCTCCCAACGCTCAGTCCAGTCTGTGTCATTGGACTTGAGTTGTTGAACAGGCTCCATTAAAAGCAATTTAAGCTACCACTTTTATGAATTCACAATTATTCATGAAAGATGTTTAAACTGCGACAGATATATTCAAGATTAATACGAATTAAACTCTTCAGGGAATAATTTACCTTGCGGGATGCACAAGTGGAAATTTGTATAGAGGGATATGCAGTGTTAAAAGTTACTCAGTTAAATCGAATCGAATTAATTTATATGTATTTTCCCGTCCAAACCCTGCCAACCATCAATTGACCAATGTTACAGTGTATATTAATTCAATATCTCTTGTACCTCGTGTAAGCTCATTAAAGAGTACTACGTGTTACTTTAATATGCCTTACCGCTAGTGTAAGTTCATTAGAGAAGAAAAGACATAATATCCTTAAGCTCTTCAAAAATGTGGTCATGTTTTTCCTGACAAAGGGAATATGGCGACTTCCATGATGAGCATGGCCGCACACTTCTCAATTACGGATATGGGTATTTTAACATTAGTTATTAATAATTACCTTGGTTAGAAGATTCCCCGAATTCATCTGGAAATCCCAGTAGCGGGTCTCGAAAAAAACTTTCGTTTTCGTGGAGAGAATCAAATTCCAGTTCGTTATCACTACCGGAAAATTCCTCATTCTCGGATAGTACCGGCAAGAGGTTTTTCTGTTTTATTTCATCTATTTCACTCTGCAAACACCACAGCTTTTTCTCTCATGAATTTAGAAGTTCAGCAGTTGCTCTTTTATTCTCATTTTTATTAACTCATTTTTATTAATATAGACGCCCGCACAACATAAAATGAAAATAAAGACGAGATGTATAATACGCGTCTTCACTCTAGCGCACAACAAAGAAATATGAAGCACATAAGGATCAGGCCCGTGCGCCTGATGATGGGGGCCCGTGAAGTTTTATTTTCTACATGGTTAATAGTATAATCTTGAGAACGAGGCTCGAAATATAATTATCCAATGTAGTTTTAGATGATTATACTGAAAAGCTAAGTATATCTGGGTGATTGCAAAAAAGCTGACCGCTCTAAGTCTTAGTCATTTTCCTGTAAAAATAAATATTTTATTGTGGAAAACTTGTCAGATACAAAATAACTTTGGAAACTCACTCCCTTTGACAAATATATACCGTATGGTTAGGCGCTTTAGAAAGTTTAAAAATGTGAATGAATGTTCTTAAACGAAAAATTAAAAAATAGAAATTTGAGTACGATTTACTATTGTAACAGAGGCAAAGTAAATTTCACTTTCTTTCAAATTTCAATATTTTCCAGATTATCATGGAAATTGAAAAATACTTCCTATAATTCTGTTCTATTGGAAATTTAAAATTTTAATTGAAATTGCAAGTAATACAAAAATGAGATTGAAAACAGTTTCAAGCATAATATTTTTCTACTTTAATTTGTATGTACTTGTTTTGCAGCCTGTTTTTTTTTAATTACGTTAACTTTAATTAGCTTGACCGAATAATCAATCTATTCAATATATATCGTATCTCGAAACTGTCTGTACGTACAAAGGAACAATAATAGTCCCTCTTATAAAAATGTTTTGAATAAAGTTAGAATTAGTTAGTTAAAATAAGATATTAACTGATTTATATAAACCGATGAAAAAGAATCTCATCAGTTTCCTCCACATTGAGAAAAATGAGGATCTTCTGTGCGAGGCTGTACCTTACGTTAGCGATTTTCTCTAATTCTATTAGTAAATATAAGGAGCCATAATTTTCAAACCCGTTTCGAAAAAACTAATGGTCGCGAACGGAGAAACCGTCGATATAATTGGACAATTAGTAACCCCAATTATTATCGGTGAGAAATCAAAACATTTAATGTTCAGGTTAGTCCAAAATTAAAATCCGTAGGTATCTTAGGCACGGACATGATAAAATCCTTACGGATGATCTTAAACTATGATTCGGAAGCTTGGTGGTTACCAGGTAATCCCCCCACCCGCTATCCTATGAAAGCACACCCAAACGCTTTACCTATCCCAACAATTAATGATAAAAACGAAACTAAACCTAACATTAAAGTCAAAGAAAGTAAGAAAAAGAAAAATGTAAATATTAGAGATAAACAACTAACTTAGAAAGAAGTTGAATATAAAAACAAGGAACCAAAATTCGGAGGTAGTATTAACCTAAAAAGTACTAGAGAGTTTAACAAAACTAATACCAAGGTTGAAGATAGTGAACTCCCCCTGGCAACTACAAATCCTAACCAGCACCCAAAAGCCAAAAACGCCCAAATTCCTGTAACAAATCCTACGAAGGATATCCCAAGATTAATAAGCATCCCCACAAGCAACAAATTCCAATCCCTAGAGAGCATCCCCACCTACGACACTAGCAACAACTCAAGCACAAAAGACTCACTTAATTTAGGCAAACCTAAAATTAGGAGAAAAAATAAGGAAAATGAGTCAGGAACATTTTTTTGTAATAGCAAATATGAGGACAGATATAAGGATAGCGATAGTAATCTTTGTAAGAATAAAAAAGTTACTAATAAAAAAAAGTCGATAAAGGAATCCCAAGAAGAAAATTAGATAAGGGAAATCCAAAATAAAAATCAATGGATTAATTTCAATTATAAAAACTTTTAGAAAACAAAATAAAAGTATATCAGGGAAAAGAACATAGGGCGACTCACCTAACAAAACATAAAATTGACGTCCAGGGCCACGATTCCATTAAACAGCGATGTTAGCACATGAGCCAAAAAATCAAAGAAATAATTAATCAAGCCGTAGATAAATTGCTAGAACTGGATATAATAGAACCCTCCTGTTCCGATTGGTCGAACCCAATAGTTATGATCAAAAACCCAGGGAAAGACTATAGATTTTGTTTAGATTTTAGAAAGGTTAATAATATTACAAAAAAGGACCTATACCCAATTCAACTCATAACATAAATACTGGACACTTTGAGATCAGCAAAATTCATTTCTAAAACTGTTTTAAAATTAGCTTACTTACAAATTCCGTTAGAAGAAAGTTCAAGACCAATCACAGCATTCACTGTCCCTGGAAAAGGCATGAACTAATTTAAAAGGATGCCATTTGGTTTAACCAATGCTCCAGCCACTTTCCAGAGACTGATGGATAAAATCATTATACCAGACTTAACGCCAGACGTTTTTTGTTATTTAGACGACATAGTGTAATTGTAACTCAAAATTTTGAAGAACATTTAAAAAATTTAAATATTGTATTGGACAGGATAAATGATGCAAATTTAACGATCAACCCGGACAAAAGCGATTTCGGTTGCTCGGAAATTAAATACTTAGTTTTTAAAGCAAACGACAAAGGACTCCAAGTGGACGATGAAAAAATACAACCAATCCTACAATTTCCTAAACCTAAAAATATTAAACAAATGCAGCGCATAATAGGGATGGCCAGTTGGTACAGAAAATTCATCGCACACTTTGCCGAAATAATAGAACCATTGAACAGATTACTGAAAAAAGATAAAACATGGAATTGAGGATTAGAACAAGATGAGGCTCTCTAGAAAATTAAAGATCTTTTAACGTCAGCACCTATATTAACAATTCCAGATTTCACAAAACTCGAAACAGACGCGAGCAACACAGAATTAGGAGCCGTACTTACGCAGACAATTGACGGCGTAAATTACGTGAATGCATACGCGAGAAGGAGCCTAAATGGCGCAGAATCACGGTACTCGGCATCAGTTTGGATAATACGAAAATTTAGGTCATTGTAACAAAGTTACAAGCACCCCGCTACAATACGACCCTGTGGGCCCAGGACCAAGAGTGGGGACAATACCACTTCCTGGTTCTAATACCCAAATCCTTGCCATCCGCAAGGATAGGTCCCAGACTTTCCACCACATCGCACCAAACGGCATCATCTTCAAGGAGGACCGCCGGCTCCGGAATATTGAATTCGCCACCTACATACTCAATCTTTCACCTGATCTTGGCTTTGCCGCCCGGCTTGGGATTGATTGATTGTCTGTAAGTTGGTTAATAAACCATTTGTATATTTACTTTATCTTCCCATGATTGACTTCACCCGTTCTCTCGATGCTCCAAATCCTTCCCATCCTTTAATTTGCGAGATCCCTCACGCCATACTTGGAAGGTTATAGTTTTAAATTAATCACGGACCACCTAGCGTTAAAGTGCTTACATAACCTAAAAAATCCCACTGGCCAATTAGCCAGATGGGCATTAGAACTTCTTGAATATGACTACGAAGTCATATATCGCAAAGGCAGCTCAAACTTTGTCCCTGATGCTCTCTCAAGATCAAGAGAATCAGCAAAAAATATAGAATTTGCGCTAGCTTGTAGCGTAGAAAAACCAGAATCGGACAATAACGACAAAACAGACGACTGGTACTCTACTAAAGTCAGGAAAGTTACAAAAAGATCCGAAGAACACGAAAAATGGCGAATCAGAGATTCGCAACTCTAGTTTTACAGAACTGACCCACTCAAAGCTACTCTATTACCAGACTCAATATAAAACCTTTAATAAAACCCTTGGAAATTAGTTGTACCCAAAAAACTTAGAGCTCAAGTTACGTGGGAAAATCAGGACGAAAACCAGGCAGGACATTTAGGCTCAGAGAAAACTTACGCGAAAATTGCCGAACATTACTTCTCGTCAGGGGTATATTCGGAAGTGATAAATTACGCGAAAACTGCCGGATCTGTCAAAGAGTAAAGCCAAGTAATCAAAGTTAGATAGGATTAATGGGAAAAGGGTATTAGAAGAACCATGGATCATGGTATCAGCTGATATCATGGGCTCGTTACCATGTTCTAAAAAAAGAAAACATCAATAAACTTTAGTGTTTGTAGATCTTTTCACCAAATGGGTCAAAATAATCTCATTTAAAAAAGCAAATGGGATCACAATAGTCAGATTTCCACAAACGTGTAATTTCGCGTTGGGTAACATCGCGGATTCTCCACACCGACAATGGCATGGAATTCGTAAACAAAACATTAAGAGATTTAACCGAAAAATACGGTATTAGGCACACGAAAACACCAAAATATTACCCCCAAGCAAATCGAACCGAGCGATACAACCGAACAATCAAACAAATAATTAAGACTTATATCGATAATGACTACTCTACCTGGGACGAACATATAGACGATTTGCAGTTCGCATTAAACACTGGGAACAGCTGTATTTGGAGTTTGAAAATATAGAAAATAGATTTTTAGGAAAAACCCCCCTGATAAAATAAGTCAGGAATCGTGACAAATGGCCAAAAGTTCTGACGATTTCTAAACATCTTGAACACTTTTGACGAGTCTGACTATTTCTAAAGATATGTTAATTCACAACCTATCAACTGGCTCATCGGCTAATTGAAAGACCGCAGATAGGCCAACCAAAAAGGATGATAAATTTTAAATATTTTTTTCCATGTTGCATATATTACAGATTCAAAAGTAAGAAATTCTGAATTTACGGGTTTCGACGATTTCAGACACCTAAAAATTTTCCCAAAGAATTTAAAAGTAGGGTATGTATCATGTGTGTTGTAAGGAGAAAGAAATATGTCAAAACGCACAAAATTTCAGAAAAAAAACTTTAAAAAAACCTCAAAACTTCAGAGTCATTTAGCATATAAATAGTAACAATTAAATATGAGTAAAAAGAGAATATGCATAAATAAAAATAAATACAAAATATAAATAACCTGGAAAATACAAAAGGGATTAGACTTTGTGGCATTCTATTCTTGGACCCCTAATAAAAGGGTTTCCTTCGAACCCAAGCTCTGAAGATTTCTGAACATTTTCTTATTAATTCTGATATTTCCTGACGATTTCTGTCGAGGAACGTAACAAAAGTGGTATATATTTTTTGCCAATTTTTTGCTGAATTTAGCTTTTTATAGGAAGGCATCCTGTGAGCACGTTGTCCCTGAATAAAAACTGGGTTAAGCATAAATATCAAAGAAAACGGACTACGGGCTATTGTTTGTCACCGTTCTTGCAACTAATAACCCAGAAAATTAACATCGAAGTTGATCCTTTTTTTTAATATTTTATATTTGATCCGTAATAAATTGATAGTATTGTTTTTAAAGTATATTTGGTACCAAAGAAGAAGAAAATATTCTTTTGAGCAAGAAAGACACAAAAGTAAACATTGATTTTATTTTGGCAAGGACATGGAAGAAAATTCTACAACTGCTTCAAATAGATTAATTTTCTACTGTCGTTCATTAAAAGATTGATTTTATACTTTTCCCAAAAGTTAAAAAAATTCTCGATGAAGAGCCTCGCCTGGTCATTCCGGCCATCTCCTAAATTTCTAAAACACTCCTATAAATTTTCAATATTTACATGTGCTTTAAGTCTCATAGAAAGGGTTTTTGCCTTGGATAGTTTCTTAAGATTTTTTTATCTTTTGGAAATTTCATCAAAAAGTCCATTTCTTTTCATCGAAGAACATATTACAACAATTTTGTTAATTTCCTTTATGCTAATATAAATATCATAACGTTCCAAGGAGGAGAATTATGTATTTGTATTTGTATTCATTAAAGGTTCCTAGGGCTAGGTAGCCCTATAAGGAACAGGTGGTACATATTACAAATACAATGTGACGGCGATCACTTTGACGCTTGAAATTGAAGCTAGGTATTTAAAAAAAGTAAAGAAATAAACTATGATACACATAATTGAATGCGGGCAATCAACATGCTGATAAGGTCATGATTTGAGAGAAATGCGATTGAGCGTGGGTAGAAGAAATCACCTTGTCTAGATCGTCAACAATCATCAAGTCAATCCATGTACTAGAATGATCGGTGTGGTGGATGGTATTATGGGAAACTATAGATAATCCGGCAAAGAACACTACTGACCGGTAAGTAGAATGTTATTATAATTAGCTGTAAGGTCAAAAATGTCAGTGTCAAGTTCCCTGCAGTAGGACACATTAGGAGGTTTGTAAATCACACCCACCAACATGCTGTCCTGAGGCGACGAAACCTTGATAAAAAGGTACTCAACAGTAGGGTAATTGGCAGAAGAACTCACTCCCACATGTATTTTTCCCTCAGAAATCCAAAAGTATTTGATTTTTTCTCTCAACGAAGACCGATAGCAATGGCATAAATCTTCCTTTTAAATGGTGCTAATGCCTCACGAAGGTAAATAAAACGTTCCTCGTTTTCAGTCCATCCCATTTTTGAAGTAGAAAAATCTCTATCAACCTTAAGCCTCGCAATCAGAATCAGGTTATACCGTAGATCTTATCTGTCGAACTTGGCTATAATGATCGGGAAGTTGGAAGAGTTAGACATTGAAGGTGCTTTCATAATTCTATATAGATTGGCAACGTCATCCTCGCAAATATTAACATCGAGATCCTTGACGGCAGATTCCATGGTGGCCATGAGGTCCTCATTGGGCTTCATGGAGAGACCATGAATTAACAGCATTTCATGCAATGCCGTTTGCTCGTTGACATGTAGCGCGTGCTCATGTTTAACCGCTTGGGCTTTTCAGTCTTTAGCTTCTTTCTTGACCAGTTCTAGATCCTCCTTTTGCATTTTGGAGCCAGATTTCAGTGAGCCAATACGCCTGGTGCTGTTTACAAGTTCATTCTTGATTTCCGAAAGGGTGGAATTTAATTGGGCATTTAATTCTTTTTGTCAGGTTGTCAGGCGCAAGTTTCCGGCGACTTTAGGGGGTAGAGTGCCAGCCTTTTCCAAGGCAGCGAAAAGTCAGTGATTTTGAAGAATATCTTTGTCTAAGAAGTCATCAGAATGTCATAAAAGTCTTTGGCAGGTATTTCCCTCGAACAGTTCTCCTTGATAATTCTTTGAAACCAAGTTAAGCTTCTGTGGCTGGCTAAGTGTTTCGATTCTTCTTAAAAAAGGAACAAAACCATCCTAACAAAAAGTTTACAAAACCTTGTAAAACTTGTAACTCTGGTAGAATACATTTTTTAATTACTTTTTTAGTCTCATCTTTCTCTAATGGTGAGTAATTTGTAACGCTAGAACATACTCCGGCATTTTTTTTCGTTTTAAAGGAACAAATATTTTCAAAATTGTGCCTCAAATCTCCAAAAGTTCTCACATCGTGTTGGTTTTTTAGCTTTGTCTGTTTTTTATTTGGATCTCAATTCTTGCAAACTTATTAAAAAATTTGGACTTGGGTATAAGAAGGTAGCTACTAGCAAACCATTAAAGGTCAATATTAGTTTGAAGCCTGATACGAAGAAAAAAGATATCTTGTTAGGTTTAGTAAGATTTACTAACAGATGAACGTTTTTGTAACTTTCTTTGATTTAAGGCACAACACAAAATAAAATTATCTAATGAACGCTGGTGATTTTCGCAGTTTTCGAAACAGATCCTCCTTCCGCATATATTGCTCGTTTAGGTTCGCATTCCCTTTCTATTCCTTTATTTTCCTTCCGAACTTTATTCAAATCAGAAGGATAAGTTTCTGGTAGAATCGTTAAACAGATTTTGAAAAACACTGTTCGCCGCCTATCATTACTTTGATTCTGATTCGTCCTCAAACAAAATGCAATAGATTAGAATGAAATAAAGTAAAATGGGATTTACGTCCCAGACTAAACAATTATAAAAAAAAAGAACTTAGTAGTTCTTTATTTTGGAAACCAACCTAGATATTCCCTCTCTGTAGTGGCCTCAAAAATGGTTTATTATTTATTCTTCTTTATGCCATTCAAGATTTTTAAACTTTCTAAAATTTGTTGACGGATTATAAAAGAGGGCTATAAAACTCACCAGAAACCAAAAAGAGAATTGGAATATCTAAATTAGATTAACTGCTATTGAAGTTTTTAAAAAATGGTGTTTTTTAAAATACATCAAAAATTAAGAAACTCATAACTTCGTGGAAATTTTTTTCCTTAAGGGTGTTGGATAGATCCGACTTGGATTTTTTTTTCTAGGCACGGCACTGACTCCATATATATTTTTTCTTAAGCATTTGAGAACGAAAGAAAGAAAACTTGTCAAATATCCGGGGTTTTGCGAGATCCCGAGATCAACAAAATTCATAGGAATGAAGCCTTTTGCTGAGGCAATCATT